>VZRH01000791.1:37746-131670 GCA_013397555.1 Urocynchramus pylzowi | reverse complement strand
TTTTTTTTTTTTTTGCTGTAAATAAAGTTTTTGGGCAAGTAGACTCCAGCTGAAGTTGCTCCAGAAATCAAGCAGAAAGCAGGTTTCATTGCTTAAGAGCTCATTGTGGGTTTGTTTCATTTCAAGTCCCTTTGTGGTGATGCACAGCTATGGTTCCTGTCCCAAGGATTGATTACATGTGCCTGCATTTGGGTGAGCCTTCGGATGGCCTCTGTCACTTCAGCCTGTATTGCTGCTGTGGTGTGGACAGTGCAAGCACTGAAGCCACAGTGTTGTAGCTTCTCTCTGTGCAGACCCATTTCTTTTATAAACTTTAGCAGCTTCTCTATACAAGACGTTTTTCTTTGCTTTCCTGATTTGAGCTCTTGCAAAGCCTGGAATCTTCATATGCTTTCTATTTCTATTCATTAGACTGCAGTGCCAGAACATACTAGTATTCCTTTATTTAGCATATCTAACACAGAGTTCATTATTACTAGAATGAAATACAGCAGTATTTCATATTTGTTTTCTGTAAGTTTAAAGTAGTCTTTTGATTCATACTTCTTCACAAAGCTCATCTTGTCACAGTCTCACATTTCTGCATACTGGATTGCAAATTCCATGCTGGAGGCCTAGCCAGCAGCTGGAAGAAAAGAAATGCATGTGACTGTTAGGATAAACCTTTCCAACTGTGCTGGCTAGGATGTTGACAGTTCATTTGCATTACAGTAACAACTGGGCTTAGTGCTGAGGAGCAAAGTCCTTGGTAGCCTTTTGTTACTTATCTTGAGGCTGTTTCTGGTCCAGCTGATTGTAGCAGTTTCTTCCTCCCCTTCAGAATTCCTTGTTTTTATTTGGTTTATCTGTTCATTGTGAAATTGTTATTCTTGCTCAAGAGATGAAACATGTTTAAGGATGCTGGGATTCTGTTTGAGCTAAATACATTCTTTATTTTGTGAGGGTTTGTTTTTTGTTTTTTTTTTTTTGGTTCATTTGTCTGCTGTGTGGGAAAGTCAGTGCTAACTTTTTAAACTTTCCTATCACTTATTGCATGCAACTTGAAAACGCTGGAATTTTTTTTTCCCTAAGCTTGACTTAACCCCTGATTCACCTTTAGGATGTGTAGCTCAGATTTTTTTGTTAGAAAATCATAATAGGGAAAGGCAATTCAAGTCTGACAGTGGAAGAAACAAATAGAATTTATATTACCTGAGAAATTCTATTCTGGTGTAGGAAAATGGGCTCTGTTAAATGTCCTTGTTTTCTCACTTCCCCAAATCTGTTATGTTTCTTGGTCAAGGTTTTTGTTTATTGTTCTGTTGAAAAAGATGAGTAAATCTTCAAGCCCTGATCTGCAGAAGCAGCAGGGCAACAGCAGTAATAGCACTTGTGCAACAGCTAAGGTATAGCACCAGGGAAGACAAGTTTCCAGAGGATGAGAGGAACAAAAAAAATTGCGCTACAAGTAAGGGAAAACTGTTAATGAAAAGTTATTTCTTTGCTCCTAAATGCTTTTCGTGATTAAGTATCTGAGCCAGTGATAAAGGAGGTCAGTACCATTAGTGATATTTTTGAATTGGTAACCACTCTTTTGCTCAGTTAGTGGCAACATTCCTTAGCCTACATTGCTTCTTAATAGTGTTTATTTGTGGTTCACAGCTTTGAAGAACTTGAGTGAAGATCTGGAACTAAAGCTTGTTTCTTTGCTCTCAGTTGTAATCCTGTCCTCTTGACTGCAAACACCTAAAATCTCATGTTCACATATAACCATTTAGGGGCTTTTGAGCACAAAAGCTGAATCAGTGAAATATGCTGGGCTGAAAGTGTGTGGGGAGCCCGTACAGATGTCCTCAAAAGTGTTTGTTATACATGAACCTGTATGCACTTTCCTTGAGAAGTGAGGGATAGTGATGGGGCACTGAATAGGCAAAAAAAAAAAAAAAAAGATACATAGCTTTGTAAAGTGCATTCTTGAATTCCTTCCAGTTTGCACTTGTTTCAGAAGATCTGCATCTCTCTATGGAAATGTGGAAGATGTTCACTGCTCAGTGCCCAGTCATGCAGAAGTGGTAAGCATTGTGTATTGAGCCCAGAGAACTGCTGTAGGCAGAGAAGCTTTCTGTCCCACAAGTGTCTACAGGTAGCATAAACCTCTAGTGATGAGAATAGGGACAGTGTGTCTATTTCTTATGGCAAGCAGTTTTGAGATACTTTTGAAACAAGCTGAAAAAACTCCATTCCCTGAAACCTTCAGGCACAGCTTAAGGAGACTGAAAAGGGTGAGATTTTCTTCTGGTGATTAGAGCAATTTTGTTCTTCCATCTGGTTTGTTGAAGAGCTGGTCTAGCCTGTAAAATCAATGTTTCTGTGAAAAGAGAAAAATCGGGTTTCTGCTAAGCTTGAAGATGAGCATACAGCTCAAAAATAAAACCCTTATTTTTGATATGCTTAATTGAAACAGCATGTACACTTCTGGGATCAGCTAGTTATTTCCAACTTCCTTGTGGCTCCTGTAATTGAAAAGCTCTGTCTTCTGATACAGACAAAAGGTTGGTTTTGATTAAAAGTAACAATTCCTTTTAGACAATTTTGGGCTTAGTTTTCTCACTCTTATGCATTACTGTGTCTTGGGTTTTTGCAGTATCTTCAGAAAGAGTCAGTCTAGCTTTCCATGGCTAGTTGGACAATAATCTCTTCTTCTAGCTTCATCTTCCAAAGTGGCTTTGTGGTGCTTTAATGTATCAAGAAGGTTTGAAAATGTTGCTGTGCCAAAAGATCTATTTTATAACTCACTTATCTGTGGTTCTCACTGTAGTGTTTCCAGGCTTTCTGCTTTAATGGCAAATTAGGCTACTCCTTTGTAGAAACCTGAAAAGCAGTGATTTTTTTGTGAAGTGCCATGTTTGTTCAGCCATCCAAAAAAATCTAATTGAGCAAAACTTAAAACTAGTAATGGACTAACATGTGGCCTCTCATTTAGGGCAACATATTGCTGGTAAGATACTAGCATTTGGGAAAATGTCAGCCCTGTTTGGAAGATAAATAACTTTTTAAATACAATAAACGTGTTGATAATAAGTAGTGAAATAGAGTAAAAATGTTTCCTCAGGTTTTTACAGGCTCTCTGAAAACTACTATACCAGTAAAGGAAGAGCCTCAGAAAAGGTCAAAGACTTTCTTGATTGAAGTGTTTTCATTTTTTGGGAGGAAGCTGGAATGAGATAAATGAGCGAAAGCCATTGCAATATGGAAATGGTGTGATTTCTTCTTTAAAGCATACTTGAAAATGGAAACAAAGGCAAACTATTAACAGATAAGTGCTGTAAGGGCAAGAGAGAGCAGAAGTAATGAAAACGTGTTTTTCTTCTTCATTATGATGAATTCACACGGTTTATTTGCTTTGTGTAGCCTTACTTGGTGGTAAGAACTGTGTAGACTTCTCTTCAAGTAACATGTTCAAGAGGGAGTAACAGATTTTAAACTATTCAGATGGAAAGAAGACATAGATCCTGAATTGAGAAGACTTAAGTTCCTTTAATAATTTATTAATTGATTTCTGGAAAGCAAAACAATTTTAAAAAATGTAAAGGTGGGTGATTTAATGAAACGTGTTAGGAGAGATCAGAGGAAGTGTGTTCACGTGTGTAGGTTCTGGTACACTTCTGGAAGTGCTGAGAACCACTGTCTGATACCTGCCTGCAGTTTAGAGCTAGGCCTGAGCTGCAGGAGGCTGTAAGTGGTTGGATCCACTTGTGTGGTATGTGTTTCTATAACAGTGATAGTCTTAATCTCTTTATGAGAAATAATTTGTTGGCCAGAAAGTAATTATTTTGGAAAACTCTCTTTAAAAGGGTCAAGAAAAAAGAAAAGACCCTTTAAGAAAATCATATGGTTTTTTTTTAATGTCTAAGTACTTTAATCCAAAATTAATATGAAGTAGAAATAGCATTTGAAAAGTTAGATTTTCTGTGAAATTATGAACACATTCAGTAAACACTTCTTGCACTGTTATTGTCCAAAATCTCATGTTAAGTTGTTTTACAGTTTGCCCTAGCAAATATTGAAGTATAGAAATACAGTCTGTGAATAAACACACTTTTTTAAAGAGTTATTCACAGTCATGGTTTGCTGTGGTCTGTAAGCAGAATTGAGGTGGGGATGAAGTGGGACCATGGGGGTTTTTTTAAGATAAAATTTGCTTTAACTAAGAGCATTTCAGCATTTCCTTTCTCATATTACAATCCTGAAAGTACTGTTTTGTTACTGCTGGGGCAAACAGTGGAAGGTAGAAATGCGAGACCAAGGGTGGAGAGGAAGTTTGGGTTTTTTTAATAGGCTATATTGGAAAGGTGTATTCTCAAGCTATACTTATGAAGATTTAAGCATCTGTGTAAAACAGGCCTCTTTAATTTTTTAGATGTGGTGGCTCAGTTGAATCATTCTGTGCTGTGGGGTTTTCTGTGCTCGACTGACTGACTGACTTGTGTACCCCAGTACAGAGCACTGCCACATCAGTCTCCTCATTGTTTTGTGGTGATGTTTACAGATGCACTGTGTCCAGATGAAAGGTTGAACTACCTTTTTCTTATTATTTTTCTTTCCTTTTTTTTTTCTTTTTTTTTTTTCTTTTCCTTTAGTAATGAATTTAAAGTGTCTGTGGTAGCTGTAAATCTGTGAGGGAGCCTGACTGCTGCTGCTTATTTTCTGTTCTTTTCTTGATGATTGATTATGTTGCTGACCCCAAGGCTTGAGTTTGGCCTCTCCTAAATAACTAATAAGGAGCATTCTGTCAAGCTGAGATTTAGATGAGGGGGGAATGAAGATGGATTTTGAATCAAGCTTAGTTGACTTAAGATTATTCCAAGAAAATCAGCCTCTTGGGATTTCTTGGCATCACTTTTATATAGCTTTAAGACACTGTACACTTATCAGAATTGCAAAAGAAAGCAGACATGTCACTTGAGATACAGAAGCTAAGGCTGTTTTAACTGAAGAGCATCTTTATTCCAGATAACATTGAAAACAGTGAAAAGGCAAGGCTAAACATGGTAAAAATGATAGTAAGTATTTTTTGGACAAAGCTGTGTTTATAGGGCATTAGTGAACATGGAAAGCCATCTGCTGAACACTGGTGGCTGAAAATAGATTTTAACATGCATTAAATAATGCATCTTTAATTATTGAAATTTTTACAGAGGGTAAGGTAGCCTGGGAGGAAAACAGATAGATAGTATCTGAATTGGTAGGGTTCGGGTTAGGAAAGCCAAAGCCCTGATAAAGTTGTATCTGCCTGGGGACATTGACGGAAACAAGAAAAATCTATAGATACATTGGTGATAGGAGGAATAACAGGGAAAATGTGAGCCCTGTCTAGAAGGAAATGGGGGACCTGTTTACCCAACATATGAAAGTGGCTGAGGTACTCCATGACTTCCTTGCTTTGGTCTTGAGCAGTGAGAGCTCCAAGCCCATGGCCCAGGCAGTAGAAGGCAAAGGCCTCTCATGCTGTTGTCAAAGCACAGAAGCACAGAGAGACCCTTGTGGCTTCCTTAACAGATGTCTTGCTTCCAGTGCCATCATTTCTATCAGTCAGTTCTACCTTCTTTTAAAGAAATTTTATTTTTCCCTTGTTTACTGCTGTTTTGAGTCACAGTAGATATTTAGCAGATTACTGTATCTTGGGCTTAGCTTTTTGAAGTGTGCTGTAATAGGTACATTTGTGTTTGATGCTTGGTATGTAATGTGCCCTTTCTTATGCAATTTCTGTATATGTTGACTAACCAGGTATTACCATCAAATTTAATGATAACCTTCTTCACCTGTTGGGGGTTTTTTTCTTCTAAATCTTATTTGGTTAATTCATATTTAACCAAATTCTTACTTGGTTAAAGCATGTTATACAGCATGCTTTAGCAGAGCAAATGAACAGCAGTGACATTTTGCTGCTCCTGTCAGACAAATACAGCTTGCATCTTTTGTATCTTAAGGAGTATGTGTGTCATGACCACTGACCTGAGCAAACTCAGTACTTGCAGTGATTTCTTAGATGTGTCTTTTGACTTCTCAGTATTCAACTCCCCGTTTCAGTTTTGTTCATGTTGTTTAGTACTGCTAGGCTGTCCTTTGTAGGTATGAATAAAATAATGATAGGAAAAGCTCTTGGGCTCTGGAACTTTATCTACTCTAAAACTGTTAAAACCATCCCTGATACAGTTTTGGTCCAGGGCATCTGTCACTTTCCAAGTGTGATAACAATCTTCCTGAGCCACAAGTCTGGGAGGATTATGTTAACAGCCAGGTTAACACCCCAGCTGAGAGTCAAAGCTTAATGGTGTGGACGCCATCTGTCTCTTCTGGTTTGGCCTCAGTGCCGTGTAAAGATTCTGAGGATATTCAGTGTACTCGTTATGTTAGGCAAAACCTCCTGGTCCATCTTCCTGTCTTGTCAGTTGGGTCTTGTAGAGGTACACAGAGCCTGTAAGAAGGCAAGCAGTCTAATGTGCACAGGAGATACATTTACAACCCAGTGTTCATGTGCTGTCAGCATTAAACACCAGAAGGTAAAGGCAGTTCCTGGAGGGAGTTCATTCAACAGTTACAGTTGTATAAACAATTTACTTCTTGTGCCGTTTATTGAATAGGTTTTAAAATGTAAATTTAAATAACTTAAGATATTGCTAATAAAACCAAAAACAATACAGAGTTGTTAATGATCTTCTAAGCCACTTAACCTACTGACAAATTTATTCATTCAATTGGTATTCAAGACTGATGTCCTCTGCACGTACAAGTCTTGCTTTTAAGGGTACTTCAGTTCTCTTTCTCTTGCTTATGCTTTCACTGTGCTTATAAGTAGTCCACTTCATACACAGAACCTCCACTCAAGGGGGTTACTGGCAACTGGCACAGGTAAAATAAGTGTTAGCAAATTAATTCACTCAAAGGGTGCCTTTTGTAGGTCTGACTGTAATGCAGTCATCTTTACCTTCCCTTTTATTCATGAAGGGCATTTGTTTAGCCCTAACCTCTTCTGTGAGGCTTTCTATTAAGGAGCTAAAGGTTTTTGGGCCTCCTGTGTTGGGTTTACTTGAGGATGTGGAGAAGAATGAGAGCTGGCATTATTTCTTGTAACAATAATGAGAGAATCTTTGGCTTACTCTGTTCATCTGTTCATCATGAAGAAAGCTTTCCTTTACTCTGACAAAGAAAAGAGAATGTAGCAGGTTGTTCAGTGATCTGAGCATCTCAAGTTACAGCTAGTCTTTTTTTTTTAAATAGTGTTTGTGTGGATCTTGGGATTGGGGTCGTTTGAAGCTGTTTCAAAAGTGCTTTCAAAGAGGGTACTAACACCTATTTAAGGTCCTCTATCTTTGACCTTCTTCCCACTGACATAGATAAGAACAGTTCAGAGGCACACAGAATAGTTATGGAAAAAATGGTAACATGAATTACAGTTCCAGGAATTGTAAGTCATAATAAGCTCACACTTTCACCTCACCTATTTCTGCCTTCCACTCATGGTCATACCTCTGAACTTGCAGCATTGAGCTGACCTATCTGTATTGAACTGTCCTGTCTGAATACTCAGCTGTTTTGATATTTCTGACTACCCTTTTGAACTTGTGTCTTCTCAACTTGTTCATATAATATCAAAACAAAGGATGTGATGTTTTGTATGACAAAAAACATTAGCTCTTAGGATAGCTTGAAATGTTAGTTTGAGTTAAATCTTCACTTTAGATACTGGTGTATTATTAAAACAGTTGATAGTACTTGATGTTCTTTCAGATGTCTGGCTTGATACAGAACATTACATGAAAACTCACAAGTTATTCCCTGTCATACTGAAGGATTTATTTTACTTGGTTTTGTTTCGAACAAAACAAACTTTAATGGAAAAGTGCTTGATTCCAACTGCCTGAGTCTGGTAATTAATTTGTTGGGGATGGCCTTTAAAGAGACGGAGAAGAACTCTGAATATACAAAGGTAACAGTTCACAGGTTGCTTCTTTTGTTCTGGATAGATTCTCATGAGTATGTTTTCTTCTGACACAAACATTAGCAAAATTTAAATAGGAGTTGCATAGTGCTGATGATGTAAGGGTTAGATTCTGAGCACAAGCTATTGCATAGGACCGTCCACAAAACGTTGATTTGGGATAGGGGTGTCTGAGAGGCAGATTTTTAAGCTGTTTCCAGCTCCCAGCAGTAGTTGAATTTTGCTGTGACACTCATGTCTGCTCATGGTTTTCAGTTGTGTATTGGCATCTTTCAAGTGTGTGTCTGGAAGACTTTCATAAGTACCTTGATTATGTTTTCAGAAGAGTTACTTCATTGGTGTTGAGTTCCCTTTGCTATGTGTGGAATTGTGTGTGAACATTGGTATGTGTGATTGTGATGTGTATACATAAATACAAACCCGAGATTGACAGGTTTAAGTTACGCTGTGCATGGCAAAAAGTTGTTATCCTTATAAATTAGACTGAAGTCCAGAATGTTAGTGTCACTTAGTTACATGGTGTTACTTTATTTTGCAGATTCGATGTAGATGTAGTTCTTAAAAGACTTCTGCTGTGAAGGCTACATTCAGTCTAAAATTGTGGAAAGATCAGTAGACTTTCCTGTCTGCTTTCCAGTAGACTTTGCTAAAATATGTTCTCCATCAGAAACCAATTTGGACAGCTCTTCTAGAGGAATAAATAGCCATCCTGGTCTTGGGCTAGTTGGAGAATGGGATTTTTAAGAGATAATGTGATTGGAGTGGGCAGGGGAAGGGGGCCCTCTTGTGTTGCATTTGAGATCCCATTATTCCAGTTTCTCGTGTCCTGTAGTCAAAAAGGTGGAATTAGAAGACTGTACTTTGTCCTTGAGCTATAACCTCACTGGGGTTACAGAGATGCAGTGAGTAGCTCATAAGACTGAACTGCTGCAATAGATGTGTCGCAGCCTTTTCAGGGACAGGCAGGGAAACCAAGGAGAGGAGGTTGTGCTCTACACAAAGGAATTACTTGGAAGCATGGTTCTCTGCTATGGAATGGGTCATAGGCCTGTCAAGCCTTCAGTATGCTTCAGAATCAGAGAACAAGGCAGCAGCCATTAATGCTGTGCTGGGCATTTGTTATAATAGCCTGATCAAAAAAAGGGAAGAGGATGAAAATTCCAAGCAGCTGGGTGATACCTGCTGGTGAAAGGCCTTTTTTCCCAAGGACTATTTGAAACTATTCTGCAAGGAGAGCAAGATACTTGGGACACTATTTAGACACAGATTTTGGAAGGACCTGCTAGGGCAAATACGTTGTATTTGGCAGCCTAGGCTGTAGTGGCTGGGAGATAGTAGGGTTTCAGATCCTGAGAGAAATTAGTCGGGTAACTATCAGACTAAGGTCCAGAATTTTATCTTGTTTAAAGAACTGCTAAGTGGTGTCCTCCAAGAGGTTTGCTTTGAAGAGCAAAGGAGCACAGGACATGTTGATCCCTGGAGACAGTTTCCTTAGTCTCCAAGAATGACTTACTCTAGTGTTCCTGACCATAGCAGGCATGACAGTAAGCCTGCTGGGCTGCAGGGAGAGTTCCTGACTTTAGCAAAGCCAAATTCTCCAAAAGGCACTGGTATTGCTTACATGTGCAGCAGTGTTAAGCCAAAGCTTGGTTGGAGTTGAAACTGAGGGAGGTGGAAAGTAACAAAATGTGGAGAGCTCCCAGAAGTATGTGGACAGCCAAAGGAAGAGTAAGCAGAAGATGGCCCTGCTGATGAATGGAATAAGCATAGTGTGACAACAGAGGGGCTTGATGTCGATCTCAGAAGGGATCTGAGGTACTCTGTACTTTCTTGGCAGGACCTGTTCTCAGGTGTGACAGAATTTAAGCAGCAGAGTGAGATGCCATCTTTGCTAGAGGAAGATTGAGTTACAGAGTACTTAAGTCAAATGGTGAGATTTGCCCTAGGAAACTGACTCACATGACTCCAACACCTCTCCCCATTGTCTTTGAGAAGTCAGAGCAATTGGGAACATCCTCAGTAACTGAAGGATGACAAATGTTACATGTATCTTCAAGAAACTCAAGGAAGATGAATGAGTGAAATTAATGGTTGAGCATCACAAAGGTTATAGAGCATGTGACTTGGTATAAGTCACATAAATAGGTCTGTACAAATTCTGTCTACAGGTATTTCCCTATGTGCTGTCTCCTGAAACTTGGTTGTTAGCATTACAATGCCTCATGATAGGAGAACTTAAAAATAAGCTTCAGAAGTTTGGAAGTAAAGTGCTGTCAGCAGGCTGTCATTTAGGCACTGTCTTGCATAGGTGCATTTTGAAGTGGACTTGATAATGTGGTACTTAACACTGGCAGCTTTCCTGCAGCCTATTTATAGGATCAGTAGTGTTTTCCTATTGTTAGTATAGCCGAACCAGGTGGAGGAAGATGAAATGGAGTTATGCATTGACCGCAATTCTGTGTAGCTGTTGAAATGAGTTTGATTGCAGTGGCCTTAGTGCATGGCTGGAGAGCAAGGTTGTCCTTTAGAGTGGCACACTGTGTCTCTGCTGTCTGTATTGTCCTTGGTTCAGTTCAGCCATTGACAGCTGGCTGCTGTATCCCAGCACATACCGATGACAGGCAAAGGGGAGCTGCTGCCACTTCACCTTATTATGGCTTGCTGTATGTTGTAGCAGCTCAGTAGCTGTTTCATGACTGACAACCTGACACTTGTTCTAAGCTATGTCATTCCTGCTTGTGAGTTGAAACTTGATTTTAAAATGGCCTTTCTATGCAGTCTAGGCTTGGGGAAGTTTGCAATCATTTAAGTTTGCTTTTTTGTTTTGCTGTGAGGCAAATTACTGCGGCAAAAGAGACTCCATGTTGGAAGCCAGATGAACAGATTTGAATTTGCTTTTTCATATGGTCTGTTCCTCACCCTGATTCTCTGTCATTACATATTACAAGCATACAGTCTGATTTTCTGTGTTTAAAAGTGATTGGAAGATTAATCAGAAATTATAATACAGTCTCTGTTTTGTGGGTATTTTAATATATAAGCAATAAACGAAGGGTTTTGCTATGATACTTCTCTTAAATTTTGATCCTTTGTATTTTAAGAGGTGGTGACTCAATTTCTTTCATATGAATGAAGTAAAGATTCCCAATACAGAAAAATAGAATTTTTTATCTTTAAAGATGCCATGACAATGCTCATGTAGTTTTACTAGGGCACATGGAAGATGATAGCAAAAAGGAAATCTTTATGTTCAGCAGGGTTTCATCAAGACAGCTTCTTGCAATTTTAAGATCAAGTCCTCTCTTGTTCAAAGGCTAGTAGTAGGTTAATAACCACTGGCAGGGTTACTCCTGTAAGACTCAGGAGTTATTCTCATCCAGGGACCTTTGCTATATTGCATTTTCTCTATGGTTCTTCTCCTGTAAGAGTTGCTCCTGTTGAAGAGCTACGTGTGTAAAGTTTATTGATAATTCTGTGAATGTGGTGGTATGAAATGTGATGTAAACATTTCTCTGTAATGAGCTTTTGCAGTGAAGCAAAGCTTTCTTTTTCCTGCATTAAACTACCATTGATGTAGTTCTGTTTTTGAAAGAAAGACTATTTGGTTGCAGTTTTTCTTTAAGGTAAAAGCCTATCTAATGTGCAGATATTTTGAGAAAAGTGAAGATACAAGTTTGAATTACAAAATTTGAATAGAAAATTCTCTTCTTTAGAACAACCAGGCTAATCCAAGATAAGGGCTGGAATACTTTGGTAGGACACATAGTTTAAAGATATCTGGCTTTTTGCTGTTTCTTTTGTAAAGTGAGCTCTGTCTCAATTACAAGAATGTAACAGACTTTCTTTACTAGTATTTGTAACTTTCTTGTTCATAGAGATTAATATGATTGATTTCCTAGAAAGTGGTATTGAACAAGACTTTTTAAATAAGATCAGAACTATGTTTGTCTCCAGTGCATGATACGATTGATACATAAGACACATAAAACTGTTTCTTTGATCACAAGCTCTCAGATAAAATACTTTCCAAATTTTCAGTGTAAACTGTTATTTCCAGAGTTTTTGTAGCAGACAAAAAAAAATCTGTTCTAGCTAAAAAGTAGGACTCATTAATCCTTAGCCTTGGGGTCCACTTTGAAGACTGTTAGTTTTGGTTTTTAGCCTCCCTAAGTGAAAAGCAAATACGTGGATTTGTTGCTAGTAGCATAGGAGAAAGGAACTGCAATTACTAAGTGCTTGTGCAGGCACAGAATGAGATTCAGTGCTCTGTTTTCCATTCAGGTTGGTTTTTGCTGATTCTGTTTCTGCTGAAGACAATGCAATGCACTGATGTTTCAAAACAATCGTTGAACATCATATGTGGTGCCCTCAAGAGCGAAGTGCCTCTCTTTGTGGCACAGTTCTGAAAGAACCTGCCTGTCTGTAAGCACTGAAGTTCAAGGAATGGAGGAATTGTGTTAAATCAGCACAGTGTCCGTGGCATATGTCACTGTTACTTGTGGAGAGGTTGCTGTGTCTTAAGGGAGCGCACGGTTAATAGAACACAGGAAGTTGTACTAAAGTTTCAGCTAGCGGCATCTTCTGCAGAATATTGTGTTGAAGCTGCCTCAGGATGCTCTGAATGGATTATATTCTGACTATGTGGAATTTTCAGTAAAATGTACAACTGTATTGCCCATTGGAGAAGGCTAGAAATGTTGTGATTCTTTCATAACAGGGTGAGTGATACACTCAAAAGCCAACTATAACCCTCCATTTCACCTTCTTAGAAGCTACTCAGCTACAATTATTTATTTTCCAGTGTGGATGCGAACTGACTGACTATTGTTTGCTCTTAAGCTAAACAAAGTAATCTTTGTATTTAATAATAAAATACAGCGTTTCTAGGACTGTTCTAGGTATTTTTAAAGTAGAAATAGTAAATATAATTACATCAAAAATGCTTGTTTAAACTTTCATATTAGCTGAGTTCCCTAGCTTCTCAGGTGAATAGGAAACCACAAAGTCTTCATTCAGTCCTGTGCATTATGCATACCATGGTTTGGCTATTGCTGTGTGTAACTGAGCAACAGTGTGACCATGCAGTTTTGTGTGAACAAGTGTAATTCAAACACCTACATCCAGTTCATAAGTTGGGTTTTTTGGTTTGCTTGCATCAAGATTAATTCCTTAGCTGACTGAAAGCCTAATGGCTTTATAATTATTATGGTCAGTATTAATTGCACTCAAGGAAACTGAACATTTCAGTGTAGATATCTGTTCTTTGACTATTCGTCAGAGATTATGGATATGAGGGGAGCTGAGCACTGCAACAGGTTGCCTGGAAAGGTTGTGGACTCTGCTGTCCTGGAGATGTTCAGAAGCTGTCAGGACACAATCCTGAGCAATGTGCTTTAGGAACACACTGCTTGAGCAGGGAGGTTGGCCAAGATGACTTCCAGTGTGGTCCCTTCCAACCTTAACTGTTCTGTGAAATGAAATGATAAATTGATTTGTTCATTGCTATAGAACATAAAGCATGTATTGAGAGCACTCAGATTGCAGTAGTATTTTTTAAAAAAATCTTCAAACTTTATTTGACTTTCTTTTGTCAGTTTTAGATTGCTCATTTGCTCTTTCCCAGTATACCAGTTGTTTAACGTATTTGTTTGCTGCTGCTTTGTATTTTACTGGCCTCTGTGCAGTCTGCATCTCTACTGTCTTAGACCTTTGAAGGCTAGCCTGCATTTGCTACCATGTTAAAAGCAAAAGAACAAGTGTGTTCCTTCAATAGATAAATTCAATTCATCTGTCTCAAGCTAATTTAAAACTGTGTTGTGATTTGTGTTTAATATTATGCAGCTGAGGTAGTGATGTTTAGAAGTATGTGTGGTAGGGAAAGAAGGATGTGTCATGGGCATTTGGAGATACGAGACTTAATGAAATAGCTGCTCTTGGCAGTTTGTAACTTGAAGCATGCATAAAATTGCTTTCATGCCATAGGAGTGAAAGGGGGTTGATCTGATCCTGATTTTTAGAAGATTTTCAGGAAAGAGCTGGTGAGATGTAAGTCTGTTCACCTCACAGCAGATATGACAATAAATTTCTCCTAGTGAACACACAACTAAATGCAGTGAATGGAGCAGGAAGATGGACTCTGCACTGCTTGCAAAAGGGAGTTATACTTAACAAATCTTACCAAGCTCTTAAAAAATGCCAAAAAGCGTGGACATTAAAGTTGTTTGGTTGGTTCCAACCAAGTTTGTTGTTTGGATGAAGCCAGACTAATTCTGTTCGTGCTTCTGGTGGTGGTTGTCAGTTTCAGATCGTCCCTTGGTTTTCTCTGTTGGCCACTGTCCTGCTATCAAGCTTGGACTTCTGATCTCATGCTATTTAACTTGGTTGAAGATACAGAACCAAGTATCAAAAAAAATTAATAGTTAACGAACTGAAAGTTTCTGGAGACTGGCATAGATGTATTAAAGTTACTGTTTTCACATAAGTGTGTTGTGGATTCTGTAGCTATTTCAGGTGCATTACTAGGAATCCTGTAGATTGAAATTACTGGATAATTACAAGTCAGTTTGTTTAAATGTATGTTTTAATAGCTAAATATTTCCTTAATTTGTGTTGAAGGCATAAAATTTATGTATGTATATGAACTTTCCCTTTCTCAGATTGCATTTCTTCTAATTGTTTCAAATCTTGGGTAAGATGAAACTTCATTGATTCTGGGGAGGTTTGTGTGACAGAAATCAAAGGCTGTAAATTGTATTTGGTGCATTGTTTTGCTGTAGAGGATAGAGATAAGGCAAGAAATAAAAATCATTAATGATATTTTGGCTATTGAATTTTGTGATACTATCACTCATATGCCCAGAAGATAAGATAGACAACTCTTTGTTCTCGGTTAGGTCTTACGTTTTGTTGTGGGTTTAGTTTTTTGTATAGTATACAGTCTGGCTTGTTTACTCTTGGGGTGGGTGGTGAAGAGTTCTGTTTTGTCCTGTGAGTGTTGCTCTTGTTCATAATCTGATATCAAGGATTATACCTTAAGAAGGTTCTTTCAGGTTGCCACTTGGAGGCTATCCATTATTAAGATTAGGTAGACACAGTGAGGCTGCAGGTGTCTGTTTAACCAGGGGCACATAGTGCTCATTTCAGATGCTTCAGTATAGATAGATGAGCTACCAAGATCAGTGTTTTTATTTACCTGAAACTTAGATCAATTACTTGGCATCTCTTTGGTAAGTTTAATTTAATAGGTGTTACTCAAATCACAGAATCATGTAACCAAGATTGTAACCTCTGATTTATATTTTTGATCCTCTAGAACCTGAGTGTCTTGGAAAAGCATAGGTTATATTTTAGAAAGGTAGAGGAAGAATACTGGCAGGTGTTACTGCCATGCAGGTAGTGTTTCACTGCTTTAATGTAGAGTGAAATTGACCACTAAGAACTAGTCTCTAAATCCCCAGACACAGG
Organism: Urocynchramus pylzowi; assembly: GCA_013397555.1. Taxonomy (NCBI): domain Eukaryota; kingdom Metazoa; phylum Chordata; class Aves; order Passeriformes; family Fringillidae; genus Urocynchramus; species Urocynchramus pylzowi. The sequence goes on along the minus strand of VZRH01000791.1, from coordinate 116,225 downwards.
AAAGATACAGTGAGCCAGTTTAGTAAAACTCTAAAGGTACTTGTGGCTGCCTAAGTAAAGATTCCAAACTCTTGTTTGGATCGTGGTTTTTATTCAGCTTCATAATATTTTTACCAAGAAATTACAAGTGCAGCCCCCTTATCTATGAGGAAAATGGAAGTAGAGTCTAAGTAACTTTAGAGTGTAGTGAAATGCAAAAATGAAACCCAGGTCTTGCAAATACCCTACAAACACTTTCTATTAATGTCCAAGACTTCTTGAATCTGAAGTTGGTATGGTAAACTGTGAAGTTACTTGAAGCAACTCTAAGTTCTACTCATGGATTTATTTTTAAAATCTAGGTTATTCTTCCTCTCTTTACCTATGTTGAGACTTCTATCATGACTTTTGCTACCTACCTCAGTTTTGCTTGGATTTTTAAGGGCAGTGACATCTTAACATAAAACTTGGGTTTGTATGTTGAATACAAGGTGATCCAGAATTCTTTCTTGATACAAGTGAAGCTTTGTTTAAAATTAGGCAGAATAGGCTGTACACTGTAGATCTGCTGTAGTGCAGTTGGAGTTAAAGCAACAATTCTTTATGTTCAGACTACTCAGGATGCATTGTAGTGTTGAATGTGGAATTTGATGTTTCCTGTCAACAATAGTTGCATGTAGTGCCAAGATGTACTAAAATGTATAATCTAGTTATAAAAAAGTTTAGTATGTTGCAACTTTAAATGCTAAAATGCCTTAATTTCTTTAATTTTTACTGTAGTTTTTCTTCTGTAAAACAAAATAAATTTACTTGCTGAGTTTTCAGTGGTACCATGCAGATGTAGGCAGGCTTCGTGTAGCTCTGTAGGAGTAGGCAGATGTGTGATGGTATTCCTGAAGCTCTGGCATTTTATCACAAATCATGCTAATAGATATGAAAGACACACTTCTTATTTCAGTATCTATGTTGTGATCATTTGAGATGTAGTAGGATGGCTGCTTTTCTATGTAAATTTCTTTAGGCAAACTGGAGATTTGACTACGATATCTGTGTATGTTTTTTCTAAATTTTGTTGTGGACCTTTGGTATTGTGTCCAAGAAAGGGAATACCCATGTTTCAGGCAGAGTAAATAGCATATATTTGTATGTGTATTTTATGGTTTTATCTAAGAAAAATACCTCTGTGTGTGGTTTGTGTATGGTAGACCATACAGCAAAATAAGGAAACAGGCACTGCTTCTTTTCAACCTTGATGTTAATCATATGATTTTAATGTATAGCTGATTTGATTAGGATAAACTTTGTGAAGATGTTAGTAGGATTTGTTTAACAAACATGACATGACTGTACTAGATATGTTTTACATCAGTCTTTGAAAAATAAAAGTGAAAAATTTGAGGGGAAAACAAGTATTTTAAGAATATTGGAAGGCACAAGAACTGTATATTTTGGTTGATTCTAAATGATTTTGAGTAATGCAATTCCATAAACATAATGTCTGTGCTTATGGTGGAAGAAGAGTTTTGTAAACCTGGTTGTTTAAGGGCTGTGTGTTGGCAGTTTTTGGGAAGGCACAATGCAGAATATGTATCATGGAGGGATGAATTACTATGAAAGGATACCTGTTATTAATTGTGTTATTTTTTTCTCTATACTGAATTAGTTTTACAGGTGGCATCTTCTGGTATCTCCCAGGAGGTGTGTTCTACTCTAAAATGCTCTTAGAGCTGAAGAGTTAAAAGGGACTTAAAACATACATAGACTGTAAAATGAAGGTGGTATATTGTGTAATAGTGGATCAGTTACTGTCTTGAAGACTGCAAGCAGGAATTAATGTGAATGTTCTTAAATGTGAATTAAAGGAGATTATTTTTTAATTATTTCTCTTAACTAATTCTCCAAGTAATTCATCTTGTGAATTATGTTACCTCCAAAATACAACTTCTAGCTGTTTAATCAAAAACTTAAATCACTTGGGGCTTCTTGAAGAAAAATGACTTAACTGATATTACCCATGATACTTCCTCTTGAGATTCTTCTGCAAGTTCTTCAGTGATGTAACTCATTTAACAGTAACACTGTTACTGTAACAGTGATGTAAGCGTTTCTCAAAAGACCAGAGAGTTGTAGTTCTGAAGGAGAATGTGTATGACGGGACCTGTTCCAAACCATGTTGGCTTTTTCTTCTGATCCTTGCCTTACAATTAGAAAAGGGTTTTTGGTTAATATTTGATTCTCAAAACATAAAATCTTAGTCGCTGACAACAATTTGATCTTTCCTATGACACTGTAATGATGAAAACTCATCTCTTTTTATAGAGAGGATTTATTTAATTGCAAGACATTCCAGTATTTCAATCAGCTGATGATCTTCTGTATTAATTCCAACTTTATTATGGGCTAGTTAAAATTCCTTGCTTTTGTTATCTCCATAAGGTATCCTGTTTATTTTTATTCTAGGTTATTTACTTTCTAGAAGAGAGGGTCAAGCAGGATCCCCTGAAAAGCCATTGTCTGATCTGGGTCGTCTCTCCTACTTGGCTTATTGGAAAAGTGTCATATTGGAATACCTGAACTGCCACCATGAAAAACAAATCAGCATCAAAGGAATGAGCCGAGCTACTGGGATGTGTCCACATGATATTGCCACAACCCTGCAGCAACATAGCATGATAGATAAAAGAGAAGATAGGTCAGTGAATCTTGTAAAAAAAAAAAAAAAAATTAAAAACTGAGATAAAACATTCTCTACTTACAAAACAGTTGATGTGAAAAATGTCTGTGTAAAAGTTTGACTTTAAAATGAGAGATAACCATCTTACTGAAGAAGTCAGTACAGCTGGGTCTTACATACAGAGCTTTTCTTCCTGGGGATATTTTGGATGCTCTTTCATGATAATGGTTATTAGAAGTATGTGACCAGCTCAAAATATTTTCAGTTAAGAATTTTGTTTCATTCAGTATAATCTTCCCTAAGTGTTTCCAGCTCTTGCTGTGCAAATATTTTGCTTTGAATACCAGTAAGAGAAAAAATTGTGTTTGTGGGTGGCAGTCTCTCTTTCCACACCTCCTCTTTCAATCATTGCTGAATTCATGTAAACCATGGGATCAGACCAGCTCTACATGAAGTGCTTCTGCTCAAGGTACTGGTAATACAAGTTTCTGTTTAATATTATGATCAATGTTGAAAGTCAGTGCACATAGAAGGTGAGTTCCTGTTTTGTGAATATCTTGTTTCTTCATGCTCTTGATGGGTATTTTAGAACTTTACTGGGTTGTTGTTCTTGTTTGGTCTGGTTTTTTCCATAAAATGTCTTAAATGACTTTCAATGGTATTTGTGTTTCTGAAGATGATCTTAATTCTTTCTGGATATTCCAATCATAGAAACTTAATAATTAAGCAAAGCTGCCTTACAAACATTGGCCTGCCAAAAAAATGAAATTAAAATCAGAAATAGTTCAGCCTCAGTAATTTTTATGTGTCCCAGCACTAGTATTCAAAACTAATAATTTTTGAATCAGTAAGAATGTAAGTCTTCAAAAAGGAGATTGGTTTACAAGATGGTGTATGAGAGTAGTAAGAGGAGTGCTGGCATTGCCTTATACCTCTTCTGGAGTACTTAGTTATGGACAATCTGAGGACAAATGTATTTTAAGGGAAATTTTTCTTACATGTAGTGAAGTAGAAGTTTGTCACAATTCTGGAAAAAGGATTCTGGATCTGATTTCTTCTTTTAATCTTTGTTTTTCACTTAGAGAATGCTGTTGCTTCACCAACCTGATTTTTAAAGCACTTGAATTGCTTGCTAATCCTTGTTTAGAATTGTATAGTTCTTTGTAACAGGGGAGTTTGATAGGCTGTGTGCTAATATATTAGCATACTGTGCTATTTTATTAGTCTTTACCTACTTTTGATATTCCACTCTATAGTAATTGGAAAGTCGTTTACTACTTCATTAGCACAGGACTAAATTTGTATATTTGTATGCTTCATTAGAAAACCTATGCTTCTGACTTGCTTTCTTGTCCCGGTAACTTATGTCTTCAGCTGTAACATTACAACTTTCTCATTCTTGACTTGATGATCCACAGTGTTTTCTATCTATGTTTGTATGTAATATTAAAATTAGAAATAGTTCTGGCAGTGATTCAAGTGCCAACACTAAACCTCTTGAATTAGGTTTAGGGTAGTCAACTATAAAACCTTTACTTTGCTCTCTGTTGCCCTAGTGATGGTTAATATTGAGCTTTCACTTCATAAACTGTTGCTCCTTCACTTCCTCCCAGTAAACAGTCAGTAGTGTAGGGATGTTATCACTGTGTGTAAGGTGGTATTTTTAGTTTGATGGAGCCTTTCACTTACCCATCTATTTTCACAGGTTGTTTTGCAAAACGATGTCAACTGTACAAAGGCTGTTCTAGGTGATCCCTTTCTAAATTAAATTACTGTTTATTTGATTGTAGATTTGTAATTATTAGAAGGGAAAAGCTGATTTCAAGTCATATGGAGAAACTGAAAGCGAATCCACGTATCAATGAAGTAGATCCTGAAAGCTTGAGATGGACTCCTTTGTTAGTTTCTAATGCTGCTGTTTCTGAAGAAGAGAGGGAAGCAGAAAAGGAGGTAATATCAGAGATATCTTCTGAATTTCTCTTCCTTTGGCTTTCATAACTCTGAATATTCAACATTAGACTGTCTTAAATAGAGCAGATTTAGCTTTGACCACTACATATTGCCATTGTAATGCAGAATTTTTGGAAGCTGTGCAGCAACACATGGTAACTTTGAGGGGATGCATATGAAAACTTTAAACGTGAATCACTTGTCATGGAGCTGTATTTATCACTCTTGAGGTAGTCAAAGAGCATGTAATCAGATCAAATTTGGTGCAGGGCTCAGGGGCTGCACTTTCAATCGATTCTTTGTGTTCTCAACTTGCTCAAAGTGATCCAGTCAGTGGGCATGTAATGTAGTGCTAAAGGACTTAAATCAATTCGCTGCATCATTAATAGTGCTAAATATCCCATGAAATGCAATCTTCTTTGGTTTGTTATCTGTTAACTGTTGTAAAGGAGCAACTAGATGATTCAGCTGAAATGCTGTTGCTAGGTTAGCCAGCAGTGCTAATCAGGGTTGACTTATTTTAACTATTTAGCTGAATGTAAAGGATATGGCTAAGTAAATGCTGTTTCGGTGACCTGTTATTTTAACCTCAACCCTTCAGGCTGAACGTCTTATGGAACAAGCTAGCAGCTGGGAAAAGGAAGAGCAAGAAATATTCTCCACAAGAACTAATAGTAGGCAATCACCTGCAAAAGTACAATCTAAAAATAAATATTTGCGATCTCCAGAAAGTGTGGCCGTGGTGGGGGAGCGAGGGCAATCCACAGAACAATCTAAAGAAAGCAGTGAGGAGGATGGCGGGGATGAGAATCAACAGAGTTCGCCTCCCCGGCTGACAAAGCCCCAGTCCCTGGCCATGAAGAGAAAGGTGTGTTACTTCAGTGCTTTGGTTCAAACTCATTTGTCTCTGATTTCAATCAAATTGTTATCATCAAAACAACAACCTGGTTTTTTGCAAACATTTATTAGACTGTTTTTATCCTTTGTGTTGTTTGGACACTTAACTACTCCTCTCTTCTCTTTTCTGCACGCCATCCAGTTTTTGTCTTTTGGACTTTTCACAGAACTGTAAAATACTAGTGACATAAAAAAATCAGAATTTTCTGTTAATTTTAAAACTAGAGATTGCCCTCTGGTGTTTGGCATTGGTATTGGTTCAATATCCTAATGGTTCTTTCTTGTTTTGTATTAAGATGGAGTCCAGCTTGTGGGGTTTGTCTTTTTATGTTTTTTCTTAATATAGGAACTCCTAAAAGGGGAATACTTTTTTTCAAAAAAAAAGTTGTTAAAACAAAAGAGGTTTTTTTAACCCATACTCTTCTAATTTAAATGTTAAATTCTGGTTACTGCCACGTTTGCACTAATTTCTTAATTTCCTTTAAAAATAAACTCTTTGAGTTGCCTTAAATTAGTAAACTTAAGAATCCCAAAATTTTAAAGCGCGCACCTTAGCCCTTGTATTTAGGTGTCCCTGGTTAGAATTAGGAAATTGGATTGTCCCTTTGGTTATACTTAAAGTGAGCTTACTTTAAAGTAACCATAAATTTCTGAGAATGTATAAAAGAAAAACAAAATCTTGAACAGTTTTTTTCATAGCAGCCAACTGTAGGATTCTTGAGGTGCACTTCTTCGATGTTATCTGTTTTTCTGTGTACGTACTTATTTCTAAAAATAGCAGAAACCCAAAATGTAGAAGAATAAGCTTGGGTACTTGTGAAGGGTATTGTGGAATTATAAATCTACAGAGGAAAAATATGTGAGTACAATTTATGTAACAATGCTATAAATATTACTTGACAGAAGAAGGTAAAAGACACTACAATATAAAGAAAATTCTAGTTTTCATTTTTACTTACAGAAAGGTTTGTATACATGTATACTACCTATTTTAACTGTTTAGACATTTTACTTTTAGATTCTGTCTACATTTGAATTTGATGCCATGTAAGGTGGTTTTTTGAATGAGTAATTGGATTATTGTAAACTCACTCTACAAAAATTTATGTCCAGAATCAGTTAATGAATGGGAATGTAGGAAGAGTTTGATTTGTGGAATTATTTTTCAGAGACCTTTCATACTGAAAAAGAAACGGGGCCGTAAACGCAGAAGGATAAATAGCAGTGTTACAACCGAGACAATTTCTGAAACAACCGAGGTGTTGAATGAGCCATTTGATAACTCAGATGAAGAGCGTCCCATGCCACAGCTGGAGCCCACCTGTGAGATGGATGGAGAAGATGATGACATGAAGCCTGTGATTAGAAAAGCTTTTGAGTATCAACCTGGGCAGCAGAAACAGGAGGAAGAAGAGCAGAACAAGGAGGCGAAAGATATTCATTGTTACAGGCGTGATGAAAATTGTACAGGTAAACTTAAAATGTTCTCATATCTTCACAAAAGTAATTTTGGTGGGTTGCCTTCAAAAGAAGTGTTTATTTTTGTCATGCATCTGGAAACTTTTAATGAGATGTATTTAGCTGTTATTATTATAATAACTTGCTTTTTGTATTCAGGAAACAAGTCTTTTCCAGTCCGAGGCATTGAAGTTCTTGTCATATTGTCAAAAACAACTCTTATGTCCCTACAGCAGAACATTTCATACTCAACAGTGCAAAGGGTATCACCAGAATATTGTCCAATGTAATTTTTGTATCAGTGGTAAAGGATACAAGCAAAAAGTAAGATCTGATTTACACAAATATTTTTCTATTCAGTAGTGTTAGTAATTCAGTGACATGTTTGGTGCTTCTGTGGCGTAATATGTCCTCAGCACCAGGATCCTGTTTTATTTCCCCACAAAAGAGACAGTTTTAACTGTGTTCTTTTGAAGCTGCTTTTCTAGCTTGATTTCAGGTATATTTCCTGTCAGAAAAGTTAATGGATGGATAGTGAAACTACTAATGAGCTATTCTGAATGTACACTCTTCCCTTGACCTCCTGGCCCTCAAATTATGCTTATGAGTTTTAAGTCCAGAATGAATGATTAGACTCTCAGGTCTGTGTATTTCCCCTAAGAAGCCAGTAGGTACTACTTCAGTATTTTTGTAATTGCATGGAAAGTTTCATTCTTGTGATCCTCAATTGAGGGATCATGGGCTGATTTCTGTTTCAAACAGCTCTTGTGTCATGTGGTACATTAGAATACGACCACTTTTTCCAGCTTCTCAAGAGAAACTATTTAAACTAATAGCAACTTCCAGCTATGTCCCAGTGGTCAGGTTTGCACTGTTTTTACTAGACTGGTGTTTATTTGCCCATGGACCATGTCATCACAATATGGAAGTATCACTGAAGCCATTACACTCCCAAGTGCAACATGTTGTATCTTGATAATTTTCCTTTTTTCTGGAGTATATGTAAGTGGTATCTGGGGAGAAAGGAAAGAAGTGAATGTGTTTGGGTCCTTTTTTTTTAGTCAATGGATTAGTTTAGTGTTCTGATGCACTCCATGTGTAATTACTCCGTGTATAATTTTAATTATCTTTTGCCTTTTATCAACTCTTGTGAACAATGTCATGAGACGTTGCCCATGAGAAAGTACTAGAATGAACCACCTTTTTTCAGTATTGGTATTAAAGCATGATTATATATTTATGGCTTGTCCCCCAGAATGGTCAAAGAGCAAACTCAAGACTTTCATATTATTACTGTCAAAAAAAGATGGATGTGTATTAGATCATTGTCTACACAGAGTGAAGGAATACTTCTATTCTAAAACCAAAGGTGGAAAATCAAATAATTTGGATAGTCTTTACATGTCTTGTCATTTAAATCTCTGGGATTTTTCTAATGTATAAATGGTGGTTCCGATAGTGTCTGTTAAAAGGCCACCCAACCATAACATATGCGTGTAGTGTGTTTGAGCTGTAGATACTACATTGTTCTACTGTGTTTTGAGACCTGTTTATAACTCTTGTTTCATACTTTCTTAATACATTTTGAGTTTATAAATTATTTTCAGGTTTATATTGGAAAATATTGATTAGTCTGCAAGCTAAGACTTTTTTTTTGTCTCTGTTACCTCCCAAAGATAATACAGAGGATGTAGCGGTGTTGGAAGAAAGCACTAAAGACAATCTTGAACCTTTAAAGAGTAAGCAGGGTTGGCCCAAAGGAGTTAAACGTGGTCCATCTAAATGGAGGCAAAGCAAAGAAAGAAAACCTGGCTTTAAGCTTAATTTATACACTCCACCCGAGACTCCCATGGAGCCTGACTATCAGGTGCTGGTGGAAGAACAAAAGGAAGTAGCTGAAGACAAGCCCTGTTCAGTTCCCGCTGTTACAGAGGAAGCTATTAAAGAACCTGTTGAAGCATTACCACCACCAGATGATGAGGCGAAAGAAGGAGAACCTGAACCTCTGCATCCACCCAGTGAACCCTTTGAAAAACAAGAAGATGATACTATGAAAACTGGGGAAGAAGAAAGGAGCATAGAAGAAGATGGAATCAATTCAAAAGATCAAGAAAAAGACAAAGCAGAAGAAGTTTTTGTGCAGAAAGAGGGGTCTGTGCATTTGGATGATCAGGAGGAAGAGGAGGAGGAGGATGAAGAACCTTCTCACAATGAGGATCATGATGCAGATGATGAAGATGATAGTCACATGGGTTCAACAGAAGTGGAGAAAGAGGAATTGCCTGGTGAAACTTTCAAAGAAATGCTGGAAACTCAGCAATCTTTTTTAGACGTAAATGTTCAAACTAGCAATTCAAATCAGGAGGAGTTAATGGATTGTGGTGTTGACCTTGCAGCTGATGAGTGTGCAAGTGACCAGAAAGAACTTGCTACAGATTCAGACCCAGTGCCTGAATCTGATGATGATCATGCAGACAACAACCAGGACCAAAAAGCTGGTGAAGAATTACATTCCGATTTCAAGGGAGAAAGTACTGAGACCATGGAGATTGACTCAGAGACAGTTCAGGCAGTACAGTCTCTAACCCAAGAAACAAGTGAACATGAAGATACATTTCAGGACTGTGCAGAGACTCAAGAGGCCTGCAGAAGTTTGCAGAACTATGCCCACAACGACCAAAGTCCCCAGATGACCACACTGGATGACTGTCAGCAGTCTGACCACAGCAGCCCAGTTTCATCTGTGCACTCTCATCCCAGCCAGTCAGTTCGTTCTGTTAATAGTCCAAATGTTGCTCCTTTGGAGAACAGCTATGCTCAGATCAGCCCAGATCAAAGTGCCATTTCTGTGCCGTCTCTGCAGAACATGGAGACCAGCCCAATGATGGATGTTCCCTCAGTTTCTGATCATTCGCAGCAAGTTGTGGATAGTGGGTTTAGTGACTTAGGAAGTATTGAGAGCACAACAGAAAACTATGAAAACCCAAGCAGTTACGATTCTACAATGGGTAGTAGTATCTGTGGAAACAACTCTTCTCAAAACAGTTGCTCGTACAGCAGCCTTACGTCCAGTAACCTGACCCAGAGTAGCTGTGCAGTGACCCAGCAGATATCTAACATTAATGGAAGCTGCAGTATGATGCAACAAGCAAACATCAATTCTCCTCCCACCTGTAATGTAAAATCTCCCCAAGGCTGTGTTGTTGAAAGGCCTCCAAGCGGCAACCAACAGTTATCCCAGTGCAGCATGGCTGCTAATTTCACTCCACCTATGCAGTTGACTGAAATCCCCGAGACTAGCAATGCCAACATTGGATTATATGAAAGAATGGGGCAGAGTGAATTCGGAGCAGGGCATTACTCACAGCCATCTGCCACCTTCAGCCTTGCTAAACTGCAACAGTTAACTAATACGCTTATGGATCATTCTTTGCCTTACAGCCATTCAGCTGCTGTAACTTCCTATGCAAACAGTGCCTCTTTGTCTGCCCCCTTAAGTAACACAGGGCTTGTTCAGCTTTCTCAGTCTCCACATGCTGTTCCTGGAGGACCCCAAACGCAGGCTACCATGACCCCTCCCCCCAACCTTACTCCTCCTCCCATGAATTTGCCACCTCCCCTTTTGCAGCGTAATATGACTTCATCGAATATTGGAATATCCCACACCCAAAGACTGCAGACTCAGATGGCCAGCAAAGGTCATGTCTCTGTAAGAACCAAATCCACACCTCTGCCACCTGCTGCTGCAGCCCATCAGCCACAAATTTATGGGCGAGCTTCACAGACTGTGGCCATGCAAGGGCCTGCACGGACCTTAACGATGCAGCGTGGCATGAACATGAGTGTAAATTTGATGCCAGCCCCTGCTTATAATGTCAATTCAGTGAACATGAATATGAATACTCTTAATGCTATGAATGGTTACAGTATGTCCCAGCCAATGATGAATAGTGGGTATCACAGTAATCATGGGTATATGAATCAAACCCCTCAGTACCCGATGCAGATGCAGATGGGAATGATGGGAACTCAGCCATATGCACAGCAGCCAATGCAGACAGCACCCCACAGTAACATGATGTACACTCCTCCGGGCCACCACGGCTACATGAACACAGGCATGTCCAAACAGTCTCTCAATGGCTCCTACATGAGAAGGTAGGCCCGTGGGAGAGACACGCTACCACACTGGCGTACGGGATTGATCTGCACAAATACCTTTGGAGAGTACGATTTCAAAACCAGCAATTGGTGTGAATGCAAAAACATTTGTTGGCACCATTTAAAAGCTGTATGCAGCAGAAAGCCTTATACAAGTTTTTCTTTAGTTCATGCTTTGTTGGTTTTTTTTCTTTTTTTTTTCTTTGGTTTTGTTTTGTTCTTTTTTGGGGTTTTTTGTTTATTTTTTTAACATTATGAGGTTTAACTTCTCTTTAGGGGGAATTAGGTGGTTTTCCATTTTTTGTTTATTTCATTGAGCTTGAAGTTCTCTGGAAAGGAAGAACTCTTTCTATGAACTGCAATTACACAGCAGCTGATGGTTCAGAGCCATTTTATGTGCCTGCTCCCATTAAAAATGTGGATAAATAGACTCCAAAACTATCAGACAGTACTGGATCATGAGCTTTTTCTCTCTCCTTTCCCCACATGTAAATGCCTTTTAGCAGTTCTTTTATTGTATTATTTTGTTTCTGAAGGTGACACTTCTGCATGCCGCTAATGTCTTTGTTAGTGACAGTGCATTTTGTAGTACTGTACAAGTGTTGTGCTTAACAGTAAGCCATTTCTTAATTTTTTTGCCTTGATTAGGTTACCCTAGTTTGAGGGGTAAAAAAACCAGAACTATATTTTTGTTAACTATAAAACTTGTAAAAATAATAAAAAAAAAGCTGCAAAAGCTATTCACATTTTGGTTAGTTCAAAGGGTTTTATTGCTGTATGTTTAGTGTAAAGTTGAGACTCTTTTCCATTTTTGTGACCAGTTTCTTTGGGGCTGGGTAGGAAAAAAGGCAGCTTTCTGTTTTATAAAAACTTACGTTTTTTTGTTGATTGAAACATCTCAGTGTTTATTTGTCAAGTTTTGAAACATTTTCGTATATGTCCAAATACTTGGCAGGATTTAAAAAAAAAAGTAGTGAATTTGGTGTAAAGTTGCTATTTTATGGAAATGCCTCTAACTTTACATTTTCATTCCATCTGTAGATTTTTCTATCTTTATAAAATATTGGAGTTATTTTTTAAGGGAAAAAATAGAGCAGTAGCGTGTGAATAGCTCAAACTAAGCTTACAGATCGCATGTAAAAAGGCAAAAGTTATTTGTGTCTGTTTATATTGCTTCCTTTTTTGTAGCCTTTGTACCTGTACAGAGTGACTGTAAGGGCCGAACAGAAGAGGCTTGATACATGTAAAAATAGGACCCAGTGACACTCTTGTATTTATCTGTTATCTTTTTAGTCAGTCACTTAAAAAAATACCCACAAAAGACCCACCCAAGCAACAAAAATAAAAACTACAAAAAACTACACCCCTCCCCCCAAGCTGTACATTTTAACATAAAATAAATTATGATGAGCCATTTTTAGCCTCTTGTGTCTTGTCATAGTTTGATGTTGCATGGGAATTATCTCCTGAAACAGTGTTTGTTATGGTGCTCTCACATGCTGGATCTAAAGCCCATTGCAGTTGGTGGGGTTTGGATTAGGCTGTTTAGAGCTTAAGTGTAGGTTACTCATCATAATTGCATACACTTTGTGAAAATAAAGAATACCTAAGATTATTTTTTTAATAATCTTAATAAAATATTGAATAAATATGTATTTAATACCTTACAAGGCTGCCAATATTTAATGTATGAAACTTCCTTCCTACAGAAGGTGTGAATATATATATATATCTATATAAAAGGACATATGATAGTAACAGACATGGTGTTTGAACTATATTTTAATGATAGATTTGTAATCTCTTCCTTTGTCATTGTTGCTGGGTGACAGGATGATGCAAATTCTGTGTTAAATCTATGGGTTCTGTGTATATGCATGTATGTGGGCACACACAAATATACACAGATGAGCACTTCTTATGCAGCAGTAGAAGGTCTGTTAAAGACAAGAAGGCTGTCTATATGTGGATCTCGTGAATGGACAAATTCAAATGTGGGATGTGTGAACCTTGTAATAATTTTTCAGAATGCTTCTAATGTGAATGTTGCCACTGTCACTGCAGTAAGGTTACTAGCTAAGGTGAAAGGAGTGGCCATCTTGACTGAAAATTGTCCCCATTCCAGTATATAAAACAGCTTTAAAGGTAATATTTCATATATCTTGAAGTCAAAGAAATATGTATTTCTTTAAATAAAACCATTACTGTGTGGTGGTGCCAAATCAAGAAATTGATACTACAGATTCATGTGCATGACCTGTTGAGTTTTAATACAATGGAGCAGCAGTCTAAAATAGTGAATCTGAATGAGAGCTAAAATTGCTAGTCAAATGGTAATCTGGAGTAACTTGTGTTTTGGGAGCTCAGAACACCTGATAAGGAGAGAGCACCATGCAACAAAGATCTTGGTTCATGCCCTTACATTGTCAAATTTGTTGATTGAAGGCAGAGAGTATTCACAGTACTTAAACTTTGTTTTCATCTTTACAAAGTAATTCACCTTTTTTATGCTTAAGAAAAGGAAAGTGGAACTCAATGCAGTTATATGCAGGCTTCAGGTGTGTTTAGCTTTATGTCTTATGATTTTTCATTTGTATGTTTTTACAGTGAGTGAAAAAGGCACCTGGGTCTTTATCTGCTGCTGCTCAGTTTCAAGTTTTGAAGCCTCTAACATACAAGCAAACCAAACCTTCTTAACATTTCAGATATTTGCTAACTTGGAACAGCATCCTGACTCCAGCATATTGCTAAAATTCTGTATTTGCAATATATGGCTTAAGAGTTGGTTGGGAAATGATGCATAGTGTGTGCACAACAGGCAAGTTTCCAATATAATCTTGTTATTTCAGAATTTAATTCAGGAGGAAAAGGGGCTATCCTACATCTTCTCCCATAACAACTGTTTAGCTGTGAATTGTATTATGACACTAAAATTTCCGGTGAAAAAGAAGGTTTTTTCCTGACAGATGTAATTGTTCTCTGTCTTGTATGTACCTTGCAGTGTTAGTTTTGACTATGTGCTCTAGCACTGCCCCAGAGGGGAATGAGCTCTTGCTTTTACTGTCTTCAAAAAATTCTTCACAGAATTGCAATAGATGATTCTTGTGAAAGGCAGGAGGCTTCTTTGGCCATGCACTCTTACAGAATGCTCCATGCCACTGGTGGCTGGCAGGAAGGAAATCAACTTGCCTTGTTCAGTGTGTGTGTTTCCTGCAGACCTGGCTTGTAGCTGGAGTCGGTGCTGCTGACGCTCGTGAATCAGCTGATGAGCAGCTTGCAAGAGTTGCCGCACTTTGTGGAAATCACACGTTCCAGAAGTTCTGCTTTTCTGATTTAGTCTCATTAATTCTGGGAGAACAGTAGGCAAAAAAAAGCTGGGAAGTAAATGAAAAGTATGTTTACTTCAGAACTGTTTAATTGGCACAGCTGTGCCAGCAGAGTCCTTCAGGCAAGACCTGGTTCTAGGAAAGATACTTGTCTTTGGAGCAGGACATACTTCATCTGGAAGCTGCCAAATGCCAGTTCTCCTGGAAGCTGCACTCAGCCCCTTAGCAAAGACAGGAATGGTAAGTGTTGTTACACTCAGGCTGCCTAGCAGTGGGCAAAATGCAACCAATTTTTTTACTAACAATGTAAGAATCTCTGATATAAGCAGAAACGAAGGACTGCTAAAGGTACTAATCTTCCATGTTAGATCACTGTCTATGTCTCTCAGTTTTGTAAGCTGTTTAATTTGTCCATCTGGCAGGGTGGTTGATGGAAACAAACTCCATTTATATTAGCATGGTAAATAGAAAGAATGGCCCTGGCAATTTTCTGTAGTGCTGAGGGTGATCAATTATGCATGTGAATCAATGACAAATCCTCTTTCAGGTACAGCAGCCATCAAGCTCTCATGCAGGATACAAGAAAAAAGACAACTGTAGCTTGACAAAGGGAAATCCTTGCAGATATTTGTTATCTTTTAGTTTATCATTTGATACAGAATTCCTGTCTGTAAAGCAAATGCTCATGGTGTAGTTGATCCTCATGTAGAGGCTGTCTAACTGCTGTGCTGCCCTGAATTATCACTGTGAAAAAAGAAATAAAATTGCCAGGAAACAGCACAAAAAGGCTGTTTCCTGTGAAACCCTTCAGGACTCTGGACTAAACAATTCAGTGTTTTTCCTGCAAGATTTCTTCAGGAGTGCCTATCTGCAGTCCTTTGAAGTGAGTTAGGATCATGATTTTGGGGGTACTCGGCTAGAAGAGAGTTTTAAATTGTGCTTGATTTTGTATTGTAAATGTTTGGGGGTTTTTTTGCAGAGTGAAAAACTTATTTGTTGATGTAATAGAAAATTCTGCTAAGGCTGGAACTTTAAGATGATGAGTTTTAAATTTGGTTCCCTTCTTTCTCATCTTGACATTGTGTTTGAAATTACTTTGGGTTTTTTTTCTAGCAAATAACAAATGATCCTTGTGACTCTGTGATTAACTACACATAATACCTTCCCCTCCCCTCCTTTCATGGAGTTTCTTTTCCAGTAGCACAGCTGTGCCAGGACAATGCTAGATGGTGGTGCTGTTCTGCTGCTCAGCAGGTGCTAGGCTGTTCTTGCTGTTCCTCCTCTGCAGTGCCAGCGCTATGTCCAGTTCTCTCAGCTGCTTCAGGAAGCCCCGGTTTGGCAAGATGCAGCGGTGCCTTGACACGTGCTCAATGGCATCCACCACTGTCATGTTCTTGTAAATCATCAGGTAAGCCAAGACCAGAGTGGCGGAGCGGCTGCGGCCCATGGCGCAGTGAACCAGCACCTTGCCTGTGGAAACAGAGGGACACAGCAGAGGTGACACTGGGTAACCCTTTCCTCTTGACAGTGAAAGTTTCTGTAGTGCCCCTGCTCTGTTTGGTGTTTGACTACCCTTACCAGCACTCAATAAGCCTCTCTTTTCACACAAGGGAAGACTGAGGCTGTAAATCTTACAACTGAACACCAAATACAGTAGGCACGATCCATTTAATCCTACACCAAATATCTTTTTATTTGTGAACAAAGCTTGCAGAGAAGGCCTGGGAGCTGCATTAAGTATCATAGCAAGCCCTGCTGCAGCCTTGTCTTACATGCCTCACAAACAGTGAGTGCAATTCTGTGTTTGGGAATAAAGACCAAAGCACAAGGGTGTGGGAGGGTTTGGTGTGCTATCAGGCTGTCCTTCCATGAGAATAAATGGAATGCATGGGGGGTGCCATTCTCAGTTCTACTAACTAGACACAAAAAGTAACCAAATTTGGTTTTGGTTTTTTATTCTGGCAATAATGTCCTTTGAGATCTAGATTGCATCACTTTATGCCAGTTTTTGAGGGCAGGCGATAAAAAAGGCCATGAGCATATAAGCAGGGGGTGGAAAGAAACCACCTCTTACACTATAGAAAAGCTTCTGTAGAAATTCTGGCTAGCACCCTGTTGTGTTGAATGCAAGTAATGTTTCACCACCACCATCATCTGAGTGTTCTAATATGATCATCTCCTTGCACTAGGAGCCTGTCACATACCCTGTGAGGGCAGAGTCTTTGCCAAGAGTTTTCACCTCCAAATAAACATGCTACAGTTTGCCTCTGTGACGCTGCTTGGCTTAACTTGGGAACTTCCAGAGGCAGAAAGCCATTGGCTTTGGATAGTAACAAGGTTGTAAGTCAAAGTGGAGCCTTCTTGTGTTAGCAATATCTGGGGGAGGTGCAGGAAGAGAACAGTAAGTGGGTTTAGGTCTGATTGACAGGTTTTGAAACACTTCAAAAGATTTCCAAAAATGATTCAAAGCCCTCAAGGGGGTCTTGCAAAAGGTTGAACTGCTGAAGGAAGTAGATTTGGAGCATACTCTCTAGCACCCTGCTAAGCAGAATTGCCACAGGAGAAAAAAATAAAAACTGTGCTATCAGGGCCAATAATAGTTTATCTCTGCCAGCTATGCCTGGTGAGAAGTGCTGGGTGCAAAGGCATGACTCCTACCGATTAACTCCTTTGCTTCCAGCCACAAGAGGATGCCTTGGCACAAGTAGCATTGCTGTGTAATGGATGCATCAAGAACTGCCAACGCTAAAGGATTAATGGTTACAGTCTGCATCCTAATCCCAGCAGATAGTCTTTGAGGCATCTTGGCAAAATTCCAGTCCTTCTGATAACTAGAAGTGCCTCTTCCTCTCCTGGAAAATGATAATCCATTCTATTATTACTGCAAATATTTGAAGTGGATGAAAAGACACATTTGTTTAGCCCTTCAGTGCTTCTCTTTAGAGCTCCCACCTTGTAAATCTGTTGCTGTTGAGGTGATAAAATACGTGATGGGACAAGGAATGCTTTGTTTTGTGTGGGTGGCAAATGGAGGAGATCTAGGAGAAAATACAGTTTTGTATTGTTAACAAAGGCAAAAAATGGCTGTACAATCTTCTGAAATGTCCATTGTTTTGCAGAAAATGAAGTCTGTCCTTTGCTGTGTGTGAATAGTCAAGAGCCAACTGCCTGTTCCAGCAGAGCACTGACACTCTTCTGCAGAGCCATGTCCCTTCTGTACTATTTTGTAGTCTATTCCATTCTAATATAAGGACCACTCTGAACCCTCATTCCCCAAAAGGGAGTCTGCTCTTGCAGTCTTGGATTCTGACCACTTATATCTTCAAGGTGTGCCAGAATTTGCAGTACCGGTGCAAAGAGACAGAGGTCTGCTGAGTGGTGATAGATCTCTGAAATACTTCGTTCACTTGACTTGGGTTTGTTTCTTGAAAATTTGTCCAGATGCAGCACTCCTTTTCCAGAGTCATTTGGAGCTATGAATGTTGAGGTGTCTTTGGTCAAAAGCCTTGGGTCTTTGTAACTGTTTCATATTTTTCTTCCCACTTAGTTTTCTATTAAAATCTCTGTCTTTAGTGTATTTTCCCCTGACATTTTAACATGAAGTGAAAATGCCATTCCCCACTATTTTACATTCTGAGCAACTAAAATTTCAAGGGAATGAGTATGAAATCTGTAGCTTAGTAGGAAACCTAAAAAATTCTTAAAATAATGTCTTCCTTTCATGTTATACAGGCCTCACTGATAAAAATTTTAAGCTGTTCTGTGGCCTGAATTGCATGTTTTGGGAAAGCTTTATGCCCAGCTGAATGACAGCATGCATAATTTTGACCCATCAGAGTTTGCCTCTAAATCTTACTCTTATAACTGTTCTTAGGTCCATCAGCCCATGCTTAAACCCTACAAATACTGCTCTAATCAGGGAGTTTCTTCATCATCATGAACATTTTAAATGATAAGTCAGAATGAGGACCGTTTTGACAGCATCCAAATTGCCAAGCTTTCTGGTCTGTTTCAGAGAGGGTCTTCTTCATTAGAATGACAACTTGTTTCAACAGCATTGACTATTGAGCATCTTCCCAGCAAAAATCATTATCTGAAGACATCGATTCAATGAATTTGATCATTTGGCTGAAGGTCATACCCCAGATACAGCCAGAACGTGATACAGCCAGAGTAAATTCATTAAGACATAGATTCTGGTCACACAAGCTGAAGCTTTTTCCTTTCCCCCCATTTCTCTCTCTGCATTTGCTCAGTTCTAATACAAAGCAGTGCAAAGGTGTTACTGATCAGAAGTATTTAGCACCACACACTGAAGTCCATGTCGTTATCACTGGAGATAGGTGCTTGGTTGCTTTATACAAAGTCCTGTTTAGGAATCTGGATGCTCTTTGTCAGCCAGGAAGGTGCACACAATGTAGTCTATTCATTCGGCACTTGAAATCCAGAACACCTTTCTGCACTAGATGTACATTCACAAATAATACATTTATGTTGTTGGAGAAGAGCACTAGGTACCTCTAGTCTTTCCTTCCATAGGAGGCATCAGTCCACACTTTAGTCCAACTTCTGGAGTCATTCTGTTCTGTAAATGTGTATTGGAAAGTTACTGTCAGGCTTTAAACCTCAGTGTCTTCCTGGGCCATGCAGCATGTCTTTATACATGTCTGTGGCTGGGATAAGAGGTGTACATGCATACCTTTTACTTTTCCCTCATGAGAAAGTTAAGAGCTTGCTCTTTTTCTTCATGAGTATTGCAGTAATTCTTCATTTTATTGGTGTTCATCAGAAAAGATCCTACCTAACCTGTTTATGTGACAGAAATTACTACAGCTACAGAAATCACTGCAATTTGTAGTATCTACTTGAGTGCAGATTTTTTTGTTTGATTTGTTTTGTTTGTTCACCCAGTCACTCTTCAGTTTGGTTTTGTGTTCCAGTGCTGGGCTGGTGCTTGCTACTGTCTCAGGACTTCCTAGACTTTGATGTGGTTTTGAAACAAAAAGGTTAATATCCCCCCATCTCATCCTTTTCTCCTACAATATTTATTGGGAAGCAAGGCTTTTTATCTTGCCCTTGCTGCTTCACTTGTGCTTGTTTCTTTACCTCAGTACAGCAGACTAAAGTCTTATGGGAACAGGAGGGTGGTGGGAATGAGGAAGTCTGCATTTCTTATTCCAGCTACTCCAGTCTGACACTGACCTCTGGCCTCCAGCCATGGCTAGACACGGGTGTGTGCTAGTTATCCTCTCCTTTCCAAAGGCAATGCTTCAGACATACTTTTTTAAAATGCTGGGTATCTTTCTTCATAAGCAAGTAAGCTCCTGAAGCAGTTTCTCCTGCTATTAGGACTTTGATTTTTAAAACTGATCTGCTTTCAAGGTTTTCTCCTGAGCAAGGGAAGGAACTGTTGTGTGGACTGTACTTGTTGAAAGGGGAAAATTGTAAAGACCTGGCTGGCTATTGGAAGCAAGTCAGGTAGTAACTGCCTGCAGCTGAGCTAGACAGCCAAGAACAGAAGCTGACACAAGGCTAGAAACTTGATATCTGACCCTCTGATATTAAGGTCTCTATAGGTCAGCAGCAAAGTTTTAAGTTTCTTAACTGGTTTCTGGTAAAATATCCTGCTGAATTTTTTTTTAAAGTATGTGGGGGGAAGGAGTAGGAGTAATATTGAAAGTCAGTGTGAGGCCTAAGCTGTAGCACTTCACATCAGTGTAAAGCTTTCTGATAGAACACTGCTGGAGATCAGCACATAATGAATTGTAGTAATCAAGCTGAGAAATTACAAACACTTTAATGAAATGTTTCTAGTTTACTGCTGTCAGAGCTGTATCAGTTCCCTGCTGCTTGGAAGATGGCAGAGAAATAAATATTATAGGTTGGGGTAGATATGATGGTCAGGTAGGAAGGGTGATTTTTATTTTTATAGAGATAATCTAATGGTGCAGAGCATGAAGCTGTGGAATGACAGCATGGAATGTCTGAGACCACTTGTGTTCTACTCCCACCACTATGCAACTAATATTCATTAAACCTGTCTTGATAGGGACTAATTAGGAAAAGGAGGAAAAGCCAGCATGTTCATGGCACCTATGCAATTTCCAGTTGTCTCACGTGTGTTTCTGAAGGAGTCAAAACAACAACAAAAAAATCTCTGTCAGACAGGACCCCTTGATACAAGCTGTGATAAGAACTTTGACAAAAGTGCTTGGTAAGAGGCTCTTGGGGTGGTATTAGTGAGAAGGGTCCTAATTACATCACTGCCTTCTTTTAAACTGGTTCCCTACCACTAGTTTTATTGTCTCTGTTAAACTACATTGGACTTGTTTCATTCCTGCAAGGTTAAATGCCATGGAATTATGCTTTTAATTAGTCATGGTAAATATTATACTGGTTTGAACCATTTTCAGCACCCTCCTTACTTCTTTCATCCTGAAGTGCATTATCAATGAATTTGGAAGCCGAATAAAAGAACTGGCTGAGGTTGAAGGTGGGGAGATCATCTGCCTCCACGCCATGGTACTCCACAGTCATGCTGCTGTAATATTCTGGTCCCGTGTCCACGTTGCGCTGCCCGTGGGCCGCGTTGAGGATGTGGGTGAATCCCGCCTTCTCCAGGCTGTAGCGATCCAGCGCAGTTTTTCTGGTAAAACAAGAGCTGTCATGTAACTCAAGAAGCTTCTTCAAAACCAGAAAAAAATTTAAGAAAAATCTCTGATTTGGTATGTTCTAAATGTTAGTGAAACTGATAATGCTTTAACAATGCATAATTTACCATATTAAGGATCTTAAGATATTGTCATTCTGTTTGAAGCTGTCATTCTTTTTGGAGTTCCTAATTATCTTCCCCAGGTCCTTAGAGCATGTTTAATGTGCATTTATTTTCCTGTTACCTTTGCACGTAGGCAATACTGGCTTCAATCCATCTTGTACAAGAAGAAACTTGAGATAGGGAAAGAAGGAATTATCTAAAGTCACAAAAGGAAATCAGTGGCAGAACTTGAAATAGGACCCATGAATGCTGTTTTCTGTCCTATCAAATGTTATTGCAGATGTAATAAGAGTCAGTAATATGTGAGTAGTAAAATTGTCTGGGATTCAAAAAGAAGCTCTTGTTCCCCAAAAGAAGTTACTGAGTTTTTCTCCATTTCTATAAAAAAAAAGTTTAAAATCCCATCCTTGTGTGACTATAACTTCCTATCGCAGCTCCACTTTACTGTCTTGTTTGGTCAAACCAGAGGTCTAAAGCAAAAAGGACTATATAAGGAAATTGGATATTAGCCTTCAGAGGAAGCTGGAATTCATCTATTTAGCCAAAGGTTCTCATTTGTTCTTGTCCTCTCTTCCCCTTGGACAAGGGAAGTCAGAGATGAGAGGAAAGCTTAGATTTGTATGTTCAATACCCACTGTAGGTGCTTGCTTTAGGATAAAATTCCTAAAAAAATGTAGAGTTTGTGGCCAGGCATGTAAAAACTTTTTTTCTTCCATTTCAGAAAGCTTTTAGTTTGGGAAAATTTTGTTCTGAAAAAGCTGTCAAGTTTCATTAGTGCCTAGGAAAACTACAAAGCTTTTTACAGAAAGGAAAAATGGCATAGCCTTTATTCTGTTAATATATTTTCACATAACTACTGCATGATGTAAAAAAGCTTTTTCCAAACAAAAGTACCTCTCTCCATGAATGTTTCCTGAACACTTCCATGTGTAAATGTAGCTGCTGTCACATAGGACATTGTGGTGGGTTACCTGCTGTGTTTCATAATTCTAGTGGTGACAGCCCACAATAGCTTGAAGTTGACTGCCTTTCCAACCTCTAAAGTCAAAACCCCCCTCTGAGCAGTCAAGGACCTAATGATTAGAGCATTTAGCTGGGATATGGATACTGAAGGTTTTACCTGTGCTTGCTCTTACTTAAATTAAGCCCATGATCATTGGCTGTTCTGAGTAAATATTGCCCTGCAGAAATTCCTTTCTGGTCAGGAATGATAATGTCTTGACAGTACGGGTATTTTTGCCATGAAATAATGCCACACATCCCGTATACAATCACGTAAAAGTTTAAGCTTCTCTTAGTGGTCATGCCTACCTAATAAGTTTAGTAGACCCTGGAGCACAGAGAAGCAGCAGCATCCTGCTAATTTTGTAAGTTGCCACCTTCACCTCATGTTCAATAATGCTTATGCCTTCCCTTTGTATTCCTATAGCAGTGATTGACTGAGGAAGATTTTTTTTCTCTCCCTCCTTTTGTTTTGTGTCTTAGGATTTCCTGTATGTACACATTGCCAGCAAAGACACTTCAGTTCTATACTGAAAGGGTGGAGGGTACTTAAAACAGGTTAAATGTCCTGGCTGAAGTGTAAGGGTGCAGTGAATAACTACTGCTCTTCATTTTAATGTCCTTGAGGTGAGCTACAGTTCCTGCTTTCAAATTAAGCCTGTCTTTGTTTTACCTCCCTGATGCTGGAATAGAGAAAGATGGTTTTCATTTATCAGACTTGACCCAAAGCATGTATCCTACAAACCATGTAAGACTGAGGGCTTCAAGTCAGAGACCCATGCACAAGAACCTTGCTAGTCGACACCTACATGCTGAGTAGGAAGTAGGACTGCAGAGTGGTTAGGGTCAGTAGAAAACCAAAGTTTTTGATGGACTGTATGTACTATCACACTTCGGCTTCTGCAACCACTGCTCAGGCTAATAAATAGCATTAGAATTAAATTATGAAGTTGTTCTGAGCAATGACAATGTCAAACAGTAGGTTACATTCATTAACATTTGACACTTGTTTTTATAGGAAATCAAATTTTCCTGTTTCCTTGATTGGAGATTGCCTTTTGACACAGTGGGTGCAACTAATGCATTTTTCTGATAGTCACACAGTCTTTTTCTGTTTCCCACAACCTAATTTTGCAATGTTGGGTGGCTTCAGTTTTCCAGTAGGTATTCAGAAAGAAGGGATACTGTTTTTCAGTAACTTGCATAAGCAGTCAGCTCAGCCCGGCCAACCTCCTCTGAACTTCCCCTTCTGTCTCCCAGTCTTGCCTGTAGCTGCATTCTGTGAATTTGAGGCCCAGGATGGAATTAATCCTCCTCCTTTTTATTTAATCAATTTAATCATTTTGCATGGCAAATGCATTAGCAGTTGTTTCACCCTTGACCTGTGGGAGGTTGGGAATATGCATGTTGTTACTCTGTTTGCTCCGTTTTTTTCCCACCTTGGGCTGGAAATGGACTCAGAAGCAGCAATGTATCAACCTTGAATGGTGTTGCAAAAATTCATTATAAATGCTCAGATGTAACTATATTATCTTCTGTGAAATAACTTTAAAAAAAAATAAAAACCAGCAAATTACATGTGTATCAAGGAATTTATGCTCTGTTTTCCTCAATGCTTGGGCTAGGCTGACTTTAAAATGTTACCTGCTTTCTAAATGTGCTTGATATGCAGACTGATTTGGCAATACCCTTTGGACTGAATACAACCTTGCCCAATGGAATTGCTTTCTTTAATATACAGATGCATATTTTCTTTTTTCTACTGACTTTGCTAATCTGAAAAACTTCCAGGAAATGAATGCTCAGTGCTGAGCACGCAAATCTGTTAAGTTCTCCACATTTTCACTGGAACAGCTATCACTCAAACTGTGTGTAGGTGTTGTAGAACCTGTTAGTAGAAGCAAGACCTAAAATATTTGCCCCTATGTGGAGCAGGGTCAGTACAGGTCCTGTGGCTACGTGGCTTTTGCATCTGCAGGCCAGGCTAGTGCACACAGTCTGTAAAGAGGGTGTGAGGCACCTTTCTTACAGCAGATACTGTGGACACTTTTATTTATGGAAAGCTTTTCTTAAGGTTTCTGATATTATTGTGTGGAGATATGACGAAACAGTTGTGTAATAGAAAACAGGATTCACTGGACTGCAAGAGGTGCTTGCCTTGGGCTTTAGAATCTGCATCTTGTGAAGAAAGCTGAAGTGACACTTAGTCTTTTTCAAGAGCGAGAGTGCTTGGTTTCAAACCTAATATGGAGATTAGAGACTGCTTTAGCTCTTTTGTCTTTCTCTCTATCCCCCCAATCTTATACTTGATAATTATATTTTCATAAGAGATTTCACTACTGCTCTTTGAAAATTTTTCCTCTTTTTTTCCCTTGTAAAATCTTTCCCCAAAATCTAGGCCAAGAGCCCAGCTGGACCACCACTTGTCATACTGGCTCAGGTTTATCTGCTTTTTACCTTGTGTCAGCCAGTACTTTGTACTTTGATTGTAAACATGACCAGGCAGAGATGGCCTGTGCTGAGACTGACACTGCCATAGTGTAGGCAGTTAAACTTGGGGTCACGCTGGGTTTGCAGCAGCTTGGTTGCCAGTTAGCAGAGCAAGAAACAGCCTGGTAAGGCCTCATGTGGGGGACCTGTGTGTCTGTAAATGGAAATGTTACTGTGCCCCTCAACATGTTTGCTTGGACTGCCCATAGCCAGCAGTGAGCTCTGGTTGTGTGGGAAGGACTGGGTTGCTTTCCACCCTCAGCTGAGTCTGCAGTGTCAATGCTGTTGTGAAAGCATCCCTCTGGACACTGTAACCAGAGCCTGTGGGGTTTGCTGTGTTTCATCCTGCATGATACTTCTGATTACACCCCAAGGAGAGGGGAATGCTCTTGGCCTTCCTTGCAGTTTTTACCATGCCTGAGGTATCAATATTGTAGAGGAAAGAGAGAAATAAATCAGGCATAAATATCTGTGAATATCTGATTGGCTGAGGTTACTAATAGCATAGGATTGTCCAGGGGTATATGAATCATTACCTTATTGGAGGATTTATGACTCCATTTCTAATTCATTTTTGACTAGAAAAGGCATTGGGTTTTTTTCCTTGCAGTTTGCTCACTATCAGAGTGTAATAGTCAAGCTAACAATATTCTTCTTTCCCCCTCTTTGGGTGCTGCTGCTTCCTATTCAATTGTGATTAATACTCCCGTTTTTGTGATTATGGTTGAACTTTAAGTAGCCATTGTGAAGAGGAGTTTGCTACCAATGCCAGTGTAGGTGAAGCTGTAAGCACTTGGCTACTCTTGCAATTGTTTCCATTTTGTGTATCTCCACCATCTGTGCTATTAGCACTTGATTTCCTTTTACATGGTGCAGCTGTGGTCTCCAGTGTCTGCCTTGAATGTGTTCCCATGCAAGGAAGGTGAAGTGTGACACTGGGAGATAACAATGCAAATTTCAATGTAATTCAGTTTAGTAAGGTATGATCTGTGCTGATTAGTCCCATGTAAAAGCTCATCAGATCTCCAGTTCAGAGCACATAAACTTATGCTAAAAGTTAAGTATACCCAAAAGTCCTTTTCCCTATGTTAAGCAAAAGCTCAGTGCATTGCTGAATCTGACTCTGCATTTATTGTAGGGCAGATGGACTCATAAACATGTTTTTAAAGTTCTGAGGCAAGGGGGAGTACTTCGATGGAATCCCACCTCAATGTTGAAAACCGGAGATAAAATCACTTTCACATATGGATATATTGATACTAACAGACTCACCAAAAAGGGAAACTGACCCAGACAGAAGTGTCATCCGTTTTCAGATGGTTCCCAAAAGACTGTTTACCTCTCTTTGGTTGTGCAAGGGCAAGTAGAGGGCTTGTTGGAGACTTTAACTGTGCCTGCTGTCAGCTTTAAGGCTAAGTTTCATAGGATTGATAGCAAGTGCTGCAGCAAACTCTTTGTTCTTCTGGAAGAAACAATGTAAGTAGTTACAACATCAAAAAGAATCTTTCAGGTTGCAGCCTCCACTGTACCAAATCCCCTCTCTCTTTTCAAAAATACTGTCATAACAAACTTTAGTCCCAGCTGCTTTTGTTAGAAAGTTGCCCAAATCAATGGAATTGGAAGAGAGGGGAAGAGAACTTGCAGGCACTGCAGCCTGCACCTTCACACGCAGTATTAAATATATTGAAAGCAGCTAACAAAGGGAAGATGCGACAGCTCATGAGGAAAACGTAAATACACCTAAAGGAAGGAAGTAGTCCTCCAAAATAGCTCAGGAGGGTGTGGGCAGAGCAACTCCCTCCCCAGGTAAGTTAGCACCTTACAGCTGATACTGCTCAAGCAGGTGTGCTTATCAACTTTAAGTAGAGCCAAGTCTCTTAAACTTCATGCAAAGGTTGTGCAATGCAAACATGTTTCAGTATAGACTCTTGAAGCCACAGATTGATGTGACCCAGATTGACAAAACACCAGGAAATCTGAGGCAACATGTTACTAGGAGAGGAATCGCCTCTCTCGAACTTTTCCATTTTCTTAAGCGCTAAAGGAAAGCTCGATGCAGGATGATAATTTACCAGATGGTCAGTGTCAGAAAGAAGCTTGCTGAATATAGGCAATATTGACACTTTCTTAAGAAAATCTGGCAGTTCTCCCTCCTGAGGAGAGATGTTGAGAATTTCCAATAATACTGACCCAATTTTCCTTGGTAACTCTAGCACTGAGGGAGTCTAGAGATAGTGTAGCATTGTATCCCCTTTTCCTTCTGAGGTGTTGCTCCATTTCTCTGGGCACCTCCTGTTCAGTGTGAATTAAAATAATTTTTAGGTACCACTGAAAATATGGAACAGGATCATAAGAATATGGGAAAGAAAAGGTTTTCCTCTAGCCTAGAATGGTGAATGTAGTTTTTGTAAGTGATACAACCTAGACAGAGGAAATAGCGCTCTGCTTTCTATACAGCAAAGGCACCAAGCACACCTGCTGTGGTCAGTCAGTTCCTGGTCTTGACTTCACTCACTCTTCAAATCTTAGAAATGATTGATAGAGATGTTATATGGAGAAGGGTTACTTGTCTTCAAAACCATTGGCGTGTTGAGGTTTACTGTCCAGTGTTAAAGATCTGATTTTCTGGATTGTTACAATTGGCAGGTTCTCATTCTACACAAGTTAAAACTATGTCCTCAAGAGTGTTGTTATAATCTAAATCTGTATTTGCTTCTATTTTTACATGATTAATACTGATGTAGATGCTAGGAGTTTGTAATGCTAAACGGTGGGAGGTAGCTGTTTTCCAGCCTGAGTGAGTCCCATCTGTTTTCTTCTAGGTTAGTGTAAATTGTTTTTTTACTTAGTCACTTGGAAAAAGCCATGCTGTATTGCTTCTCTGTAGAAAGGTGAGAGGAGAGAATGAGTTTTAGTTATGCATATATTTAGTGTTTAGTTATTTTTCTTAATTATCATGCACTCCAAATTGTGGGTTTGAGTTACTCCTCTTCCTTACCTGCATCAGTTCTGAAGACCATATGAGCCATGGCAAGGCACAGGCACAGACCATAGCTTTTGTGAATTGCAAACTCAGTTCAGCTGCATACCCAGAAAATTACTTTTTGAACTTGTAAGGAATTACATCACAGAAGACTTTTTTTTTTTTTTTTTTTCTAGGAGTAGTTTAAGAACATGGCAAGACCTGAAATTGTGATCAGGCCTTAAATCCTAATGAGATATAGTGGATGTTTAAGGGGAAAACAAACTGGGAAGCCTTTGTCTTCAGCTGAAATATTCTTTGAACTTCAGAAATGTGGAGCCTAAACATCATCTCAGGTAATAAGGCCATCACTTAAGAGCTGCAAGAAGAAACTACAAGACGAGTAACTGGCAGAGACCTTCAATGTGATCCCAGTGAACCAAGCAGGTTTGAGATTTGCCAGTAAAACTGCCTGTGCAAGCAACCAGGTGGCCAGTGAAACAAAGGCAGAAGAAAGGCTGCTTTTTATCCCTTCACAGAACTTCTAAATAGGAGGAGGATACATGCAAACACTAATCCTGGTAGCAATTGAATCAAAATCTTGGCCAAGAGTGTTTTATTCCTGTCGCTGGGCTGTGTCATACAAATTCCAGTATCTGGTCTTTAAAAGCCCTTGGAACTTGCTGGGGGAAAATTTCAATTGGAGCTGAACACAGCATGTTATATTTTGAGGCTTTGATTATTCTGGGTCTGACAGGCTCATAGAGATTTCATTGCCTCTGGGCAACATCTGCAGTGAAGCCTTGTAACAAAAGGATGGAGTGGCCTCACAGGGCTCCTTGATAGCCTGGATTGCATTAGAAGGAAGATGTGGTTACGTAGTCAGGGTAATTAATTAGCATTTCCATAAGCAGTCACAAGTCCTGTTAACCTTGTAAATGCAGGAGACAGGAATGAAGCGCAGATGTGGAGGCTCTGAAGATAAACTCTGCATGTGTGTGTTCATTTGATTTTGTTGATGAGTTCCACCAAATTCTTTCAACATCAACCTTAATTTAGCATGGCTGAAGATGCAAATGCACCCAACATCTGTTCATGGCTTGTGGCATCTCTTTGGCCACTAGTTCTAAAGCAAGATCTTAAAACAATACAAAAACCCTGCCACACTGAGGGGGTAAGCTGTTGGTCATGAGTAAGATATGGAGCTGGCTCCAGGAAAGATATAAAGGTCCGTGGACTTAGACTATTTCAAAGCAAATTTTAATTAGGGTACTGAAAGCTTGCATCTTGAATGCAGACCAGTTCTCTCAGATTTTCTGCCATGTCAAGCTTGCCCTTGCTTGGTTGACAATAGTTATTCTCTTTTGGGGAGTCCCATTTTCTGGTGAAGTTTTATTTCTGTTCCCCCCCACTTGCTCCTCACTTATTTTTCCTTCTCCATTGGCTTTCTCATTCTTTTGACTTGTCATGGTGGGGAATTTGAAAGCACCTTGAAGCACCACTGGTTTTCCTCCTGACTTAAGACCAGTCCTCAGCAGAAACACGCTGCCCAGCATGATGGGTTGTAGCTCTATGTACCTCTCAAGAAGTTTGTATTTTTGTTCCTCTGGCTAGGTTGTATGAAGTGCCAGGTGTGTGGTGTATTCAGTCACGCCTTCTAGCTTTTACTAAATTACAAGGTGTAAGAAGCCACTGCTACAGGAAGATTACAGGAAAGAGTCAGTGACTGCTGTCCTGGGCTGAGAGACTGACTTCTTGTCTTCTTACATCCCTTTGCTCAGCAGGCACAGCTATAGCTTCACCACAGAGATTAGAGGAAAGTTATTCTAACAGCTTCATTCAGAATAATTCTGATGGTGATTCTAAACAAGGAAGTGGGAAATAAATGCCAGAAGAGGCTGTTCTTTATGGTGAATCTTGAGTTAGAAATATCTAACAGGAGGGGCGGGGCAGGATGTGGAGAGAAAAACTCAACCCTCGTTTCTTTTGTTCCTGAATCATTTGGACAGGCTGTTCCCATGGTTTAATTTTTTTATCCCACACAACACATGCACACACACACACACTCTCTCTCCCATCCCTACCTCTAAAAGAGGGAGCCTTGGCTTGGTACAAGACCAGAACTCTTGTGTCTTTCTGTTGCCTCTGGCGCCACAGAAGTAATTGGTGGATGATATTAGGAGTCTTGTAACTTTGAAAGCTGTATATCTTTCCTCTTTTATAAGCTGGCAACAGATGAATTTTAGGACCTCTTAAAAAATTATTGAGAACTTTGGAGCCACTGGGGCTCCTACTTGTGTCTTTCAGTGATGATGTAAAAATAAATGTCTTGTTAGTGCAGGGTGTAGAGGAGAACAGGAATTGGACCAATAATGCCAAAAGGGTAAGAAAAGCTCTCTTGCTCTGTTCAGAGCTTGGGCTGGGGTATTTTCTGATAGCATGTTTCCTGCTGCAGCCCTCTTCTCTGCTTCTTGCAATAGGCTGCTTCTAGTTTAGTCCCGTTCTCAGCAGGACTAAGTCTGTTTTGTGGGTTTGGTTTTTTTCCCAAATCACACTTGGTCTGATCAGTGAGATACATCTCTGCAGCTCTGCCTTCCACAGGGTTCTGTTTGCTTTAATCTCTTGAGCAATTTGGAAATGCAAAGTGTTCTATGTCCACAAGCACAGGCTTGGAAATGCAGAAATACTACTGCAAGGTGAGCTGTCTCTTCAAGAATTACATTTTAGGCCTAAACCAACTTAAGGTGTGGCAAACACACCCAGGCCATGCTCTGTAACTGTGGAACAACTTTCACTCAGAGATAAATAACAAATTGCTCCTTGAAACGAACCATTTAAAAATAGATCATGATGAGCTTCAACCTCTGCAGCCTACGCTGGTGTCACAACCAGTGCTGTCACTCTGTCTTTAGCAGCAGACCCGGCTGAACTTCCTCTGTGCTTTCCTGAAGCAGCAGTAAGTCAGGGCCATGCCAGGCTCTGATTGCTCTGTGCACCTCTGACATCTGTCAGCAGTTTCAACCACTTTGCTCTGTCAGTTAACTGTGTTTAGAAGAGCTTGGTCATCCCCTGTGTAGAGATGTACCAGGTACACTTATCTGCTACACAGGGGGTAGTGTGTACACTTACTCGTCTCCTATGTAGAGGTTGGGCCAGACTTCATTGACGTGAGTGTACTTTGGGCAGCCCTTCCACAAGAGCCTCTCCAGTTCAAATGCCCCTGGGGTACAATAGTCCTCATCAGGATCTACTTTGACTGCTGTATATGCATTTTTCTTCCCGGCATTCCAGCTTCCTGATGACATCTTGTCCATGAAGTAGAGCTCTCAGGATGTGCGAGAAACTGGAATGCAACCAAAACAGAATGTTAACCCAAGGAAGCACAAAGCAAGTGACTCCTGCTCCAGCTGTGGGATCCTGGGAGCAGCACTGAGCAGGTGTGATTGAGCATTGCTCAAGACAGATGTACCTGTTCTGTGGCAAACACAGACTTGCACCCAGATTTCTGCCTCCCCAGAGTGAGGGGAGGAACATGTTGTTGGATGAGCTCACCAGCAAAGGAAACAAAACTCAAAGGTTTGTGATTATTGAAGTTAAGTCTCTGTCGGGAATTTGTTTCCTGAAAAATCCAATGGCAAGAATTTGGTAGGTCTAACAGCCTAGGGACCTAAAGCACCTAGGGGAACTGAGTGCAAATTTAAGTTGTTGGGGTTTTTATAACTAAGACTCTTCTAAAGGCTTGTCCTTTGTGATTTCCAGCAACGTAGGGAGAGTAAATGGGTCTGTTCAGGTGAATGTTGCATGTACTGTTGTACTCTCCTCTACTCTTGTTTTTCCAATGTTGCCAGCTGCAAATTCTCTGTTCCCTGCATCTCTCTGTGGGCTCTGTTTTTATTTCTTCTACTGGACTCTCTGGTGTCTCAGAGTAGCAGTTGCTCATGTTTCATTCCCTTGAAGGGAGAAATTGAACCTTGTGGTTCTGTAAGAGACTTGTAACAAGATGTGGAGTTGGGCCTGATCTTAAGAAGTGTGCAAGTAGAGCCTGTCAAAAATCCACCTTTCTTGCAGGCAATGAATCCTGTAGTTGCTCCCAAATTTTTTTTTTTTTTTTTTTTGTGTTGGCTGCTGAATATTTGTGTCCTTTTAATTCCAAGAATCTGGCTAATGCTTTCATGTGGCTATTGTAGAGCGCTCCTGAAAGCAGGATGTCCATTTTTCACTGACACCCCATGTAGCCATGGGGTTTGTTTGCTCAGTTTGGGCTCTTTTGTGCCTGTCATGTTCTGTTTCTCTGCAAAGCTTGAAAAAGCCAAATGATTCCTGTTTTCCTACTCCAAAGCCGTGTAAGATTGTGGAGTCAGTTTCTGACTGGCAAGTGTATACCTTTGTTCTAAAATTGGCTTGCTTTCACTGGCAAGGGGATCTATCTTTCAGCCAAGCTTCTTAAAACATGATGATGATGTTTAGCTAAGTGGTCCTCTCTTGAGATTTTTAAAGGGCTCTGAGAATTCCAGCTTGTTATAAATTTACCTTGGGCTTGTCTTGCATGCCTGTGTGTAGTACCAAGTCCCATCTATCTGCCCCAGCAGCCATGCCCTGGGAGAGCCTTTTTCCTTCCTGTTCCAGAATTATGCTAATTCTACATGCAGACTCAGCAGTGTAGATAATGTTTGTCTGTCAGAGATACAAATCAAATACAAGTCTGACTTTGGGAATGATTAGGCTGTTATCTAGAAATTGCTAAGAACTGCTATTTTTCTAGTAAGGAATTATAACTGAGAGCCTGTTGCCTTGATGCTGAAGGACTGACTACTTTTATTCACGGCTCTATAACATGGGATGGAGGAAAGGAAGAAGAGAAAGCAATGTAATCAGTAATCACAGTTGGTGGCTGCAGTGCATTGATTTGTTACACCTCAGAACAGGGCAATTACATCTGCAAATGATCGTTTGTGGTACTGGAACACCGGAGCAGTTTGAAGCTTGGTTAACACTCTGAAAGCTCGACCACTGCTGAGAAATCCTTGTTTCTGTCTGTCCTGGGAAGCCACATGCTCCCTGAACTTTCAAGTACGCGATGTTCTTTTATGCCTTGCCAATGTTATCTGCTGCAGGGATTTTTAAATTGAATTAGAGCACAGGAAAGCATCAGTTGAAATTCTTCTAATAAAACATGTATTTCAGATTTGACTCTAGACTATGTAAGATGTAGCAGAGTTGAACTAGGAGGAGGGAAAAGGGGGCAAAAGGGCTGGTTTGCTATTTCAACTCTGGAAATAATTGCCATGAAGCATTTGGTTGGGGGCAGAAGGGCTTGCATCTTCCCAGGAATCAAAGATGTCTAACCTCATCTCATATTAGTTGTTCTAAATACACCAAACAGAGCTCCAAGAAGACTATTCCCTAGGCCAGCCCTCTTGGAATAAAAAGTGAAAAGTAGATTGGATTTTTTGGAGTGGTTGTTCTTAATGCCGTTGTGAGTTTAAGGGATGAATGTTTAGCACAAGCCCAGGCAGGGAAAGCTCAGATCGCTGTGGCAGACTTGTGTGGAGAGGAGAGCATCTCTTGCAGAGCGTTCACCCAATGCAGTCAGATGGCAGCCAGATTGCCAGGTTACCTGTGCACAAGCTTGTTGCAGCAGGCTCTCACCCCTTGTGGTGCTTCATGTGGGCTATAGATGAGTTAGTGCAGGCTGAATGATGTACCAGTGCTGTGCTAGCTTGGCAGCTTCATGGCACTGCACTGTGTGGGGGACACACAACCTTAGATCACAGAATAGCCTGAGTTGGAAGGGACCCACAAGAGTCATTGTAAGTGAATGGCCAACATGGAGATTGAGAGCCTGGCATGATTAGCACCTTGCTCTGACCAGCTGAGCTAATCCCAGGGTCATGTGGAAGCTCTCTGGAGTAGGGACTGTCCTTATGTCCTTTGCATAAAAAACTCTGCACCCTGCCTGCTCCTGGAAGTGCTGCTTCAGATAGCCTTTTTATTTCATGGGGGAGGGATGAAAAGTCAGCTGGCTGTGGAACTGCCCTTGTCCCAGAGGGTTCTCCCCAGCAGGAAGGTCTGAGCTCAGCTTCAGGGCATACCGAGGAACAGAGCCCTCCCTATATGTAGGGCCAGGAGTTCCTTCCCAGTGAGGCAGGGCACCTGCCCTGTAGCTCATCCCACCCTTTTCCCCTGTGCCCAGAGCACAGCTTCCCTCTCATTCTGCTGGCCTATGCCAAGGGCAGGCTGTGTGAGCTGGTGAGATCTTCCTGTTCCCTCTCTGTGCCACCTGTGCTGGCTGGTCAGAGCTGGGTGAGGGGCACACCTTGGTGGGGTCCCACAGGTGCTAAAGGCTGTGAGATTGTGCCTGGCAGCCCGTGGGTTCTGCCCTCAATGCAGCGTGGGCACACCACACTGAACTGCCGGCACTCCCCAGTTCTGTGTCATGGACTTAAGGGTATTAGCAGAACAAGGATGATAAAAATCCAGTCATCTGCATTTTTATACCCTAATCTTTCTCTTCATAAATAAGACCAAAGTGCATGTTATCTAATAAATTTTATTTGTTAATCACTTGGATGGCAGGAATATTTGTCCCCCTTGGGTTATATGTATATAAATGAAAATATTGTTAGTGATTTCACAAAATGGTAATTCAGAATAATGGAAAGTTAATCCTCTTTTCATTAGTGAGCCACTTCAGGACATACACTGTGGCAAATTACACTGCATTTTAAGTCATTCTCAAGTGCTGTGCACTAGAAAAAAAAAAAAAAAACATTAAACTAGTTTTGCATTGATAGAAGTAATTGTGTGGCTAATTTGGATAAGCAGCATGCATTAGGCACAGCAAAGGAATCTCTTCTTTATGTTCTCTATCTACTCTACAGCTGCCAGATGGAATTTCTTATACAGCTCTTTAGCTTTTTTTATTTTATTTTTAACAGAGCAGGGAGGGAGGAAATAAAGTGCAAGGGGAAAAAAAAAAAAATCTGCCAGTCTATCTGCTGTTTAATTCAGACCATGACAGAGTACATAGTCTAGTGGCTGGAGCACTAATATGGCAGTGAAAGATTTGCCTTCTGCACCATGCTTGAAGTCCCTTGAACTACTCAAATTAACCCAAAATTTCCAGTAACACCCTGTGAAGTCATAGAATGAAGTGGTCCATTTTCAAATCTGTTCAATTGAAGGGATGTCCAGTCCCACAACAAAATTTGTAGGGGTGAGTTAATGCTTTTGGAAATGTCAGTCATGAGCTCGACGGTTTGGTAATCCCACAGATGGGGGAGGAAAACTGAGTTTTTTATCTAGAGGTGAACACCAGAGCCTTGGTGGTGCTGTGTACATTTCTAATGCTGGTTTTCCACATGTAGTGGAAGTTTCTGAGTGCTCTGAGACTAAAAGCTGTAAGTCATTAGCTACATAACAAAATACTATGTTTCTTAATATTAATATTTTCTGCTCAACGTGCTGTGCAAGCCCTAGTGCTGTGTATAAAGATGCCAAACAATTTGGCAAGATTTATGCCTGGGAGTTAAGATCCAAGTCAGCTGTAGAGACTTAAAAAGAAAAAAATCAGGCATGCACAGCCAAGAACTGCATTTGCCTTGTTCCTGTGCAAGGGCTTATATATCCTTTCCTTTTCTGCACCCCTCCCTGTCACAGGGGTTTCCTGCATCACTGCTATTGTCCCCACCATAGGTACTCCAGCTGCCAGCTTGTAGCTATATTTGTGTGCCTGAAGCTTCAGATCTTCAATAAAGTCAGAGCCCAGTGGCATTGGCATAAATATGCAATGAGAGAGGCTAAACAAGTAAAAACTGGGAAGAAAAATGGAGAGAAGACAATTTTCCTTACTCTTTCCTTTAGAAGTATTAGCTTTTCTGTCATGCAGGGCACAGGGTTTCCTTGCCTTAATGCCCACTTCAGTCCAGCAGAATAGTTTAAATTCTTTGCCACCCATGTGTCCTGCTCTTGGAAGTTCTCCCAGCTCTTATGACATTGATCACTTGTGCTAGTGGTGATTTTGACACTGGCTTTATGAAATTTAATTTGATGTGCACACACGTACAAGCCTTGGTTTTGTACTTAGAGTTGTCTAAAAGCAACTTCTCCCTGAAAATACCAGGTGATCACAAATTCACCTGGTTTAGCTGGGAAGTGAAAGTTTTTAGCATTTAGCAAACACCTAAATATACAATCTGTTTGTAAATGTAGAGGCAGATTTTAATCTTATTCCTGTTCTGATGCTTTTAGATTTTGCTTCCTACCTGTTGTCAGCTCTGAAAAAGGAGTGTAACTGTGATATCATCAGTTTTTTTCCGAGATGCCAAGGGAAGAAAACTACCTATCAGTGCTGAGCCTTTCATGAGGATTCTACAAAAGTAATGACATATCTACTGGACTTTATACCCACCTAGGGCAGCAGTAGGAGATAAACACAGTGCCCTTGAAATTAATTGGTAATTTGACCCTCAAAACTGTGGACTAAAGTAGTTAATCTACTGCCATGAACACTAAATCCAGCAGAAGAACAAAAAAGAGGGAAAAAACCCTGTAATTTTGATTGAGAAATCATCTCTCTGCATGAAGAGCTTGTTACTATGAAATTATTCCATTTTCTTTTCTGATCTTGGATACAGGGCAGACTTATTTGAATGTTTTTATTTATCACACAGAATTTAACACCATTGAAGTTGTTGGACTTCTACTCTCCTGGTAGTAAAAACTGAGACCTTGCCTTACAGACAACTGCAAAACTAATGCTTTTATTTTTATTTACTTCCTTCTTTCAGTTTAATAATCACCTTAGATAACAACTCATGGAGGAACAATGTTTGTAACAAGTGTGCACAAGAGGGAAGGACTCAAGAGAAGGTAAGAATGGAGAATACCAGTTCTACACGTTCAAAAAATGTGCAGAAGACTTGAACCTAGTTTAGTAACTGGTCTTCAAGTAAGCACTTGCTCAGTGCTGAAGGCAGAAAAACCATCAGATCTAATGACTGAGAATCTACAGAAATAGTAAGGGAGGATCTACTCAGCAAGTTCTTGAATTTTTAAGAAATGTTCTGTTCTTCCATTTCCAGCCCACATGCCAGACACATACCTCCCTTCAGGGTGAAAAAGTGCTTGCCCTTTTTGAGTATGACTAAGCAGAGGACTGTTTTATAAACTGGAAAGTTCTTGCAGAAGCCAATGCACTGTCTGGAGCACAGTGTTTGCACTTGGGAGGAGGGTAAACAGTGCTTTGGTTTCTAAGCTTTTTGTAACTCAAAGTACATCAGTTGAGCTGGGAGCTGGTCAGCTGCAGTGACAAAAGCCTGCTCTGTCAGATGATTTAATGAAATGAACTGAGAATGGTGCTCCCTGATACGCCACCCCATGTTGTTTTGCTCAGACCCAGGAGGCTGGCAGCAGCCATGAAGAGCTGTGTGCTTCCCCTGTAACCTCACACTTGTTGCACCCCAGGGTACTGCAATGAGCTGTGGCGCTGCAAAGGCTCTTTGGGTGGGGTTATGTCTTGTTTTGTTGGGGTTTTTTTCCCTAACACTAGGCCAAAACCGTTATTTTTTACAAATACTTCTTGTGATGGAGAAGTCTTTCAAAAAATATTTCTCTAAAAGGCCCCAAAAAGAATTTACCAAATTCCAAAACTGGATTTGCAGGATACTTAAGCAAAAAGTACATTCCTGTGTTCCCTATTCCTGTCCAAGTATTCACCAAAATTGATTCACTTTAGTTCCTTTATTTTAGCCCTGCATTCTTATGCTTAAAGCATTTATGGACTATAAAATAGTTCATCTATTGCTGTCATCTTTAAACAGCTTAAAACCAGAATAATTGTAGCCTCTGTGTAATTATTTCCCAGAACCTCCTACTGTGAATATTCAAAACTAACCAGTTATTTCAATTTCTAAGCCACATATGACTTTTTAAAAACTTATTTTTTCCCTCATTCTTTATTGTTGACTGGACTGGTTAATTGAAAACAGATTAAGCTGACATTTTATTAAATATTATTAGAGTGCCCAAGGAAACTTAAAACACAGCATCATCTGAGAGATTTTTAATTCAATTGGAAAAGCTAGATTTGACTGGAGGGTGGAACAATTATTGAAGAATAAGCAAAATATTCTGGGATAGATGTTGAAGTCTTTAAAAATTGCATTTTCATTCCCTAACTTTTACATTGAAGTTATCTCCAAGATAATTACATTTTCTGCACCTAATTTCCTAATTTATAAAGTGATTTCTGTAACACAACAAGTTTGGTTTTCTAAAATTTTTTAAATTATACTTTATATTTTCAAAACCTTTTTGAGTCTGTAATTACTAATTTTTTTTCTCTGCAACAAGCAAATGAAATTAATAGTTACCTCGGCAAGTTTTCCAGTTTTCAGCCCTCTCCCTCCTTTACTGAACCAGGTTACAAAAAGGAAGGAAAAAGGAGCAGAAGTACAGCAGGAAATGTATATTGCTTAGCCTTACCTTTAAGCTTAGGTGGGTGCTGTAAGTAACTGGGTCCTGTGAAGTGCAGCAGAACGACAAAAGAAGCCTTACTAACTGTGCAAGTAGAATCTATTTTTAGAGGAGGATTTGCTGACTCTGACCTTGAGTGCTACCCACTCCAAATGACGATCTTTACATCTGCTGGTAGAACTATTCCCTGATGTGACCTGAAACATTAAACCTGGCAGTTTAGTTACCTAGTCTGGGTATGACTAAGATAATATGATGCCTGCATGCTGACTATAATAAAACAAATATCATCTTTGATGTTGTCCCCTTGTCAAGGCCGATGCTATGTTTACTGCTGCATATGGGTAAGGAGCATTGCACTCCTGTTTCCTGTGATGCTGTGCACAAGTGACTTGGCATTGGCACAACAATGGGCAATGGGAGAGGTGGCATCCTGACAAGGTCCTTTTCTCTTGCATGTGCTCCACCAGAAAACCATCTTCCCCTACTTCTTGTTTTAGTTTCCTCCAGTGCCAACACTTTCAGTATCCATCTAACTTATGAAATGCCTTTCTTTGCTGAGAGCAACAAGGTGCTCGGTATGGCTCAGTTCCAGTGACATGAGCACAGCTTGCCAAAAAAAGTTAGAGGTGTACCCTCCAGCCTTTGAAAAATTCTCTACTTCCCTAAAGAGCTCCATGACTTCCTGCTGAAAAAAGCCTAAAACTTTCTCTGGCAAGTCACAGCCAGGTTCATCAAAGATCAAAGCTGGGTCCCCTGGTGTCAGAGCCACATCTCTTCCACTCCAGTACTTCATCTGCTGTGACCTTCACAGCCACAGGGCTGAAGGGCTTGGGGATTGCACACAACATCCTCTGCCTGGGCATTTGTTCTGCAGCAAACCCTGCCTCAGAGCTGCAACTTGCACCACAGCATTAGGAAGAGATTTTGGTGCTGTTGGAGCTCGGCTTGCAATGATCTAAGATCCAGCTGTCATGTGAGTATTGATATTTCTTAAAAGAAATTCTTCAGGTCTTTGCCTTCTGCCTGAGTGTGGGAAAAAGAGGCAAAGAGACTAGTCAGGGCAAGCGTGTGATACTGGAAGTAGCCCTTTGGTCTCTGGACCTTTTTTCTTCTGTTCAGTTGACCATCCTGGGAATGGTATCTCTGAGCAGACCTGCATGCACTGCTTGCCTATCTTTCTGCCTCACAGTGCTCTCTACTGTCACACCAGTGCCTGCAAAAAGCAGCCAGCTATTGATAGAAACCTCCTGCCTGACCATTTTTTTCCAAAGTACCCAAGTCCTCGGTAGTTGCCATTAATTTTCAGTGGGACACAAATTCCTGACTCTGTCAGTTATTTTTAATGTTGCATTAAATCTTTTCAATCATCTTTGTCATCCCCTGTCTGTTTAAAAGATAGTTCATCCCAGAAGGACCAGGGCCAGACTTGGTCACGGCCTGTGGCTAATGCTGCAGTACAGATGTCAAGTAATAACAAACAGTTTTAGTTCAAGTTCTGGGCATTGGATCTGCTGCTGTTTCATGCTAACAGCATCACTCTAGCCAAGTTTCTGCATTACAGAGCAGCCAAGCTCCTCCCTGCCAATTATTCAGATAGTCACTCTTAAAATGAGAAAGAACTTGGATGCTAGAAACCTGCTGTGCCTTCTAAGATAACTTGTAAGGTTGTTGTGCAAGTTATTTCTATACTGATGACAGAGAAACTTTGTGGAGGAGGAGATACAGAGCCCATATAAGAGAACTAGCAGCAGTTGCTTTATCTTTATCCTTGCAGGTGACCCAGAATGGGTAACATAGATAAGATGATCCAGCTAACTGGCAGTGCTGGTGAGAGGAGCTTGCTCTGTGAGGTCTGTGTGCCCCAAGGATGAGCAGTGGTCTGTTGCTTGTCTATGACCAAGGTTGTCTTTCTGATGAGATCAATAGCATTACAGCATTTTGAGGTATTGTTATTTTCAGGCAGGCATCTGAAAAAGAAGGATTTTTCTGTCTGAATGGCTGTCAAAACAATATGAGCCCTTGTTCCCTTCTCTCTGTAGGGTCCTGAGAACATGTGCAGAAGATCACTCACCTCCGGGAAAAGTCACAGAATGGGTAACATTGGAAGAACCACAGTGAGTCATTGGTCCAACCTCTCTGCTCAGGCAGGGTAATCCTAGAGCCCATTGCACATGATTGTGTCCAATTTTTGGAACTAGCTGTTTGTGTTTACATTAGCTTTGTTTTTGTTAACTAAAAAATCCTAACTGCTGAGATGTTTTGAGAGTGGCCAGTGACTTGGAGTGCTTTGAACCTGGACACACAGAAAACACAGCAGGAGGCCTCTTATTTTGGAAGAGGTAAGCACCTGCCTTCTGGAAAGTTGAATTGTTACCTCAGACTCCTAAAAACTGATGTGTGCCGTGTTATTGGAAATTTCTGAAAATCTTGGCCAAACTGATGATGGTGCTTTGAACACACAGCTCCCTCCCCATTCCTGGAGCCTTGCCTGTATCCAGCCTGCTCATGTTCTCTGTGCAGATCCCTGCTGTCAGGGATCAGCTCCCAAGGGCAGTCACCCAGTGGCACCAGGTGCCATTGACACTTTCTGTTGAACAAGAGTATGGAACTGTGGGAAAAATGAGAACTAAAGTCCCATCCACAGGGAAGAGTTGGGAAAAAGGAGGGGGGAGAGGGAAGATCCTATTTTTTAACTTTGGAAAAAAAAAAAAATCTTAGAAGGAATCAGCTTCTGCCACAAAGGAAAGGAAAAGGGAAAGAAATTGTAGATTTCTGGCCGGAGCATACTAGAGGTACAGTTGGAAAAATCTGACACACTATGACTCGTAATTTTTATGTTGGTTTAAAGAAAAAGCTTTGAGTAAAGTTCTGCCTTAGAAGACTTCCCTCCCCCATTCCAACCTGGGGAACTGGAAGATTTCCTCTTTGCTACAAAATATGCTCTTATTTGGAAAAGCTGGGTTTTTAACAATTTCATGGGAAGAATAAGTATATAATTATATAAGATTGTCCTAATGGACATTTGCAGCTGTAGTGAGATGCTAACAGCATGCAGAAACCATTATGTTTCCAGTTGTTTGGCAAAAGTTAAGAAATCTGATATATATATTTGAAAGTTAACTGTAAAGTAGATCCAGATGGTTCTGTCTCACACAGACAAGCAGTCTTCAAACTAGACATATAGTTGTAGCCTGGCTATAACTTGTTTTGATTACTGCAGATAGAGAGAAATGCTTTAAATGACTGCACCCTCCTCACAAAATGCTGCATGCCCTTGATTCTTGCTAAAGTCAACTGGCATTTATAAAGCACTTGTATAAAACTTGTCTGACAATACCTTGCGTGCAGGAGTATCTTGCTGGGCGTTACTCATTTAATTTCTCTTTATACTGAAGTATTGCTTAATGGCCCCCATCAGGGTTGGGGCTCTGCTGAGACAGACATTGCAGACCCATAAAACAAAAATGACAATTGCTGCCCCAAGTAACCTACTGTTTGAGCCTGGGTTTGTGCTTCCCTCTTCATCTCCCAGCTTCGGATTGCCAGAAAATATTGGTTGCATGCTTATTTTTGATTGATGTATTCAGAGTTTTATTTGATTCTTTAATAAGCGCTGTCTGTTGTGTTCATTACTTCATTTCAGCCAGACGTCGGTTGTGTTGCTGCTATCAGCAGGGGAATCAGAATTATGTTGACTTGTGAGGCCATTCTGCAAATCAAATCAAAGGGGCAGCTTTGCTTCGCAGAGTAAGGATTTCAGTGGCTGAATCTTTTAAGTTGACACATTAAGGAGCATTTTTAAAAGTCTGAAAATAGGAGGAACTTAAAGGTCCATCAGAAATTGTAGACTTGTGGTATGTTACTTTTTATGTTTTGTGGTTTTCATTTTTAATCAGTAAGCAAACATTCTTGTAGATAAAGGTTGATGCTGTTTGTCCAGGTCATGTAACAAGCAGACACACTGTTTTATGAGCTTCTTAGGCAGTATTGTCAAGAGGGTAATTTGGATTTGACCTGATAGGAGTCAAATTTAGTGACCGGTGTTTTCTCTTGCTGTCTGTGACAGGGCTAATAGCCCAGTATAGTGGCTGTGTTTCTAAGAGACTATGTGAGACAGGGACAAAGCAAGTTCCCTGGGGGTTACGAAGGAAGGACCCTAATCTTGAGCAAGGTTCCCTGAGTTTGTGGGGTGAGGCTGGGGCCAGGGCTCTGGAAGGCATTTTGTTCACTGTTCTGCTTTTTCTCTCACTGTCAGCAGAAAAAATGTTCTGGGAGATTTGTGTTGAAATGTAGTATAGATTCCCAAGGCATAGTAATGAGGAAAATAGGGATGAGGTCTTCCTTGTAACCTCCCCTTACCGAAGAATGCTGGGAACAGGGAGAGCCTGGGGCCCCAAACTGCTGACTCCCCTGTTGTTCTGTCAGTGCTAAGAGGAAGCCCTGCAAGGAGAGCACCTACCAGAGGAATCCTGTGCAGAGAGAGTAAGTAGTTAGTACCTCATTCTGTGCTGTGCAGGGCATCCTGATGTGCTCTTCAGGCCCAAAAATGGGTCATCTCCAATTGGTTGGTGTTTGAATTGACCTCTAAAGAAAACAGCATTGCCAAAAATCAAGTGGGTTTTGTCCCTAATTTACCACGGTAACACACAGAGAATTGCACCTAATTCTCTTAATAAGAGAATTGGGAAACTGCCATAGTCTGTTTCTACTCTTGCTATTCACGGGAATAAGAAGCTCTTTTTCTTCTACTTCTCTGTATCATTAATAACATATTGCTTCAGAGGTTCCAGAAATGTGTGGTCCAACCTATTTCCTAAGCATAGCACACTTAAAAAAATAAACAAAAATAGTAGACACTTGGTATGTAACTCTGATCAGAAAAATTGTCCAGACATGCTGAGAGCAGGTTTCAGGTCAGAGTAATCTTATGCTATATGGAGTGCCAAATCTAGACTTAAACAGAGCTGGGAGACAGAAATTGGATTGATGTTTGCAGTCCGCTTGGTACAGGCTTCTGGCTTGCTGGCAGGGCAATTGGGGAAACACTAGAGTTGCTGTGCTGGTGCCAATGGTCTGGTGTCTGTTCCACTGACTGTGGTCAGTAACAAACACGTTAAAGGAAACTACATGAAATCTGTGCTCCCCACTTAGGGGATAAAATTTCTGTCCTAGAGAAAATCTGTTTACTCTTCCCACTCCACCTCCTTAGATAAAGCTTGGCTGAAAGCCTGAAGTTTTACATCTTTTCCAAAACTACTTATTTTC
Organism: Urocynchramus pylzowi; assembly: GCA_013397555.1. Lineage (NCBI taxonomy): Eukaryota > Metazoa > Chordata > Aves > Passeriformes > Fringillidae > Urocynchramus > Urocynchramus pylzowi. Next base: position 72,807 of record VZRH01000791.1, on the reverse strand, counting down.
TTCCAATGTAAATTGTCTCTGATGGTGGTTTTTCTTATTTATGTGACTATATTATATTGTCTTTAACTCTTCTATGGTCTTTGCCTCCAAGTGCTCTGATAATGAGCTGGGCAAACTAAATAATGATGACAACTATAACACTAACTGGTTTGAAATATGTCCCCTTTTCATTCTTCCTTAGCAAGCTTGGGGGAAGTTTACCCAGCCACTGTTCAGGTGCAGCTGTTCTGCTGTACTTGGAACATCTGGTGCTGTGGTACCACATGGCTATGACCTACTGTCCTTCTAGAAGTAATCAGCTGCACTTCATGTCATGAAACCCCACAACAGCAAAGCAATGCCTCATAATCCACCAGGAATGCTCTAAACCACCTCAGAGCAAGTGCCTTTTAATGTCTTTTTGCTCTGAGTTTGATCAGGTTCCAGACTATTTTAAGCTGAGAACACCATAAATGCTGGAAATTAGGTACTTCATTTCAGGAAAACTGCAAAATCCAGACTGAGTAGATCTGTAAAGCAGAAATAGGGTTGTTACATTATGAGAGAGATAGCAAGGCTGCCTTAATAGATGGCATTCAAGTACAGCTGCATATGGTTCTTAACTGGTGCTGGCCCACGAAATGCATACTTATAAAGGAAATTGGGGAGAGCTAACACATGCCTGGGGGCTTTGAAGTTGTTATTATCATCCACATGCATAAGAACGGGAGATCCTCTCTAGTCCAGCAAGTACTGAGAAATGAATGAGTTTGGCGCATACATCAAAGGTCTTCACTTGTAATTTGCTTAAGAGATTAAAAATGAAATATGAGGGAATTATTGAGGAAGACCAAGCTGCTGTTTTTTCTCCCTTGCAGCAGGGAAGAACAATTGAGCATCTATTCTGACTGAAAGTGATTACTGAGAAGCTTTCTGACAACCTGGAGCAAAACAGCAGTTGCATCTTAGTTTCACTGACATCAAATAAGCTTTTGATTTACTGAGACCCAACTGGACCTGTCCAGTGCCAAGGATTGTCTTTGAGAAGCAAGCAAACTTCATAAAGCTCTTTTTTTTTACAGAGCCACAATCTCTAAAGCAATACTTTGCCAGACCATGAAATGTGCTCTGCATTTCAGCTACCAGAAATATTCTATTTCAGAAACAAACTAACAAAACCTAGGGACAAACACCTGAAGCTTGCTACTTTTCCCATGCCTGTCAAATGTGATTTTTACTGAGGTTCTTGAGTCTGAGTAACCATTAGGAAGGAGAGAGCATTGACAAGTTAAGTCATGGCCAGATTAGGAGATATGGAAGCTTGACAACAAATGTGGTCTTCTGGGAAAAAAACTATGAAAGCTTTGAAGGTGGAAGGAGGAGACAAGTGGCTTCCTAGAATAGCTTCCAGTAGGACTGCAGAGTGTGGGAAAACCTTATTTTTGGAATTTGAGGAAAGACTGTGATGAATTTTTGAAAAGAATCCAGAGATACTGGCAGAGGTCTAGATCATGTAAGTCTTCCCATAGCACATCCTTTTATGTGATGAGTCAGAGATGCTGTGGAAAGACTTGTTGCCTCTGAATCAAGATCACTTATCTTTCAACAGAGCCTGGCCTTTCTTGGAACTGATACAGGAAGTGATGGGTATTAGTTTATAACGTGACCCAAAATGCAAGATGCTGACTACAGATCATTTCCATGCTTACTTCGATAATTTCTTTGACAGCATAAAATTTGTATCTATATCTCTCATATATCTATGATATCTTTATATCTATCGTGCTTTAACACCTTTTCTCCCCTTCACCACACAAATTGCTGTTGAGTGCTCTTGGTCCACATCATCTTCTTTAGCTTGGAATTTTACCTGCTCTTCTATGTTCTGAAGTGGGTGGTCCTTAAAAAAATCTTGTCTGTTACTTTGTTGTCCCTTGAGCAGAATATCACCAGTCCAACTCATTGTTTTTATAGTATGGAGGCACAAGGCAGTAGTAATAAAAATGAGAGTAGTTTTCCCAGTCAGAATTAGTCAACTACATTTATGAGCATTGCTGCTCTTAATTATTCTGCAGTGTTAAAATAGTCTCTTGTTAATGTGTCTCTCCCACATTTTTCGACCCATAGACATAAACACATGCTGAAAATTTTGAGACAAACTATTAGCTTGACCCGCTGCTTTTCCAGTAAGACACCAAAGCACCTGCACTTGTGCAACTATCCATTCAACACACATTATTACATCTCTTGCAAATGCTGATTTCACTGTAAATTATGGACTCGGTCCTCTGCATTTTTCTGACTTCCAGACAGTGAAGTTATTATTTTAAAATTTTAAATTATTATAAAAGAACATTAATGTAGAGGATTTTCACTTGAATGAAAACGACCTCCAAGCCACCACAGACCTGAGAACACAACCCAGTGGCAAAAAGGAACATGGAAAGGGGTGTCAGGAGATGCTTTGCTGCCAGAAAGGGGGTGCCAGGGGACAGGACTGGCCATCAGGAACACTTACATAAGGAGTAAAACTGTGGGAAATCTTTGCAGGAAAAGAGGACTTGGGGCTGAGATGCAGACCCTGTTTTTCAAAAATTTGAACTATCAACAGGAGTTGCTGCCTAATGCAATTATAGCTCTTTTGCTATCAGAAGAGTAATATGTGTAAACAGTGCATAAAATTATTGCTAAGCATATTTTTGAAATGTCTTGAATTGTTTAGTGCTATGAATAAGTCTGGTTTTAGAGAAAGAGAACTACATGGCATGCCAGAGATAAATACAGGTTTTACCTATTGACTTGTCTCTTTAAAGAGAGAGGAAGAGAGCAGGTGGAGGGGGGGAAAACCTAAAGGAAGAAAAGCTTGAAAGTAGAATACATGAAATATTGTTTCCTTGGAAACAAAAAAGAAGATTACATCACAGGGCTCAAGCCTATAAATAGAAACCCAGCAGTGCAGATACAGAAGAAGCTCTTGTTCCTAGAGAGAAAATGTAGAAATGAAGATGACCTCCCTTTAGACACTGCTGTCACAATGCAGTCAGCACAACCCGATTGTGAGGACCAGCAGTAAATTTAGCTGATGGTACATGACAGTCTTCTTTCAATTAGCTGCAGCAGTCAGCTCGGGGAACTGGTTCAGCTGGTGAGAAGAGGTACAATTTCTAGGCTGCTATAAATACCATCAGTGTCTCCAGAGCCCTGCTATGCTGCCGTGGCAGAAATTACTAAAAGTCTTCAGCCTGAACTCTAAATCCTTTGGGCAGCCATGACAGGGCAGTGAAAACATCAAGTCTGAATTAATGTTTGTAAGAAACAACCTGGGCAAAGCATCTCCATGCTCTGGTGGGAGTTCAGGCCTTCGGAGAGGATGAGCTGCAACTCACAGGAGTGACTCAGGGGTGCTGTCCTCCTGTGGTCGCCACTATGTCCTGCCCCCTTCTCCTGTCTCTCTCTTGCTCCTGCTGCATTTGTGTGTCTGTTGTTTCTGTACTGAATGAGGGCCGTGGGGGTGAGCAGGAGCACCTGAGGAGGCTCTCGAGGCAGCACAGAGTGATGGCTCAGCACACAATGGGTGCCTGCCCCTGCTGCGAGCTCGTGGTCTCAGTGGTGTTGGGGGCCAAGCTCCCGCATCCTGCTAGGGTGAAGTGTGATTGCAAGTGCTTTCTGTTTCTGAGTTATGTTTCCTGATGCTATGGAATATTTATACCACTAGTTACTAAACCAAATTACGATGTTTTCATTGTTGCTGATGAGTTCCTTTGGACTATGCAGTGGTTCATCTTACAACCTTTCGACACGAAACTTCCTCCCTGCTTTTGCAGCTGAACACTCATGCTAGAGTGTATAAACAACACTGCTAAAAGGGTAGATCCAAAATTGGGCAATTCATGCATCTTATGGGCTAATGTAGCTAAATCTTCCTTTGGAAGACTAAAGCCTTGAATAAATCGTATTATTGTACAGTCTTTCCATATGTTTAAAAAAAATCCATTTGCTATGGCTCTGTTAGGAAACAATCCCCTTCAAATTGAAACATGGATTTGTTCCATCAGTTTGTATGTGATAACACAGGGCCTGGTCAAATTTCCACCTTCTGGTGGGAATCATCTTGGTTAGAGTAGGAAACTTAGTGTGACCAACAGCTCACAGACGATTGCTCCTTCCCAGAGCTGACAGAGTAGGCACTGGTAAATGAAAGGATTTCTTAAGTGTCCCAATGTCACGGATGTTGATGATGCTGTAATATATATGTGTGTATACATCCTTTCCTGGCACTGCTCATTATAAGGCATAGCCAAATCAATGGAACAGCATATGCTCCCAGCTGCTTTAGCCCTAGGATATGGTGTGCCAGGTGGCAGGACTCTACTCTTGTAGCTTTTTTCCCATGTCTTGTAACATGGTACATACTCCTAAACCTACCAGAGAATCTCAGCTTTCCTTGACAGGGAAGTGGACAAGGAATCTAAGTTTATTGCCCTTGTCAAGAAAATAATGAAAACAATGAACTTTAAGAAAATAGTAATAAAAACCCATGCTTTATAAAGACATTCTCATAATGGGAAGGGGTGTATATGTGTGTGATACAAGAGTTCTAAACATCTGGGACTGGCAGAAATACAGTTCTTGCTTAGGTAGATACAAGTGTCATTTGCATGTGTCTGAGTTTAGCTGTGATTCTGGATCCAAGACTGCTATTACCATAATAAATTTTTAAGAACCCAGAGCTGTAAATGTCTAGTGCTAAGGGAAATCTGGATAGAATTTGAACCTTGTAGTGTGTGTCAAACTTCAGTTTAATTTTGTTGTTTTAATTTGAAAGAATTGTAAAAGATTTGGCATACTTCTTTTCATGAGAAGACTGGTTTGAGTGGGGAGGGGATGCTGATATGATAGTGCTTTCTTTGACTTGCTTGGGTTTGCTACTGCAATCTCTCATCTCTGAATCACTGTGCCTGTGGAGTTTGCTTTTTTTCTTTTCAAAATGTAAGTTCTACATTGTAAGTTGATATTCTGTGGTGCAATGTTCTGCCAGTATAATCACGGAGTTCCAGAAGTGCTCTTCCAATACACTGCATGGGAAAACTACTGGAAGATGTAAATTTTTTTAGGATTTTTCCAAGTAGCCCAAAATTATTTTCTTTATTTTTTAGCAGACCAGTACATCTACTGGCAGGCAAACATTTATGAGCATTGGGATAACTGGATGACCAGCCTGAGAAAGATATATTAGTATTTATCTGTTAAAATGCTTTTGGATGGCTGGCCAGTCATTCTGCTATGGCACTGGTATGTGACATCTGACCAAAAGGAAGTGGGATAGCAGAGATGCTATGAAGTTGACATATGTCTGGTGTGAAGCAGGCTGAATTAGAAACTGGAGGACTTGCTGGAGGTTAATAGTGATGGTAAAACCAGCGTGTAACCACATGGAGGTATAACAGAGTATAAACTAATTTTTTTTTTTCTTCCAAAAAACTGACAGTAGGAAAATACATCAGGTGAACTGAAGAATGGTGTGAATTGATAGAAAACAATTTCGGTTGTAAACATCTAAGTACTCCTTTGTGTTACTGACTTCTCCCAAGCATTCTCTACCTCCCTGAAGAGCCACATCCTGCTATTCTGCCTGATCAGATGAGCTGTTTAAATTAAAAGCGCTCTGAGACTAACATGCATGCCAGAACTGTTTTCCTTGGTACAGTTTTCATTTCTTGTTATATTATGTCTCCTTTGATTAATTCAAATATGTAGGAAATGAAAAAGATGGTCACTGATTTTTAATCAGTTGTGTATTCTAGTCAGGTATCAGCTAATTACACGTGGACCATTAGCAGTTGCATCTGAAAAATGTGTTCCTTAGCTTTCACCTGTGCAGGGAGTGCAAAGCTGGGACTTCCCTAGGACAACTGAGGAGGAGGACAGCAGTCTCCCCTGGCCTGTGACAGTATTTGGTCCCAGGATCCAGGAGCTGCGATGCCAAGCCTCTCCCTGCAGCCAAGTGCTGCCTGGCTGATGAGAGGGGGTCTTCACCAGTGCAGATTTTCCTTCTGCAAAACCCTTGGCTGGGGAACATCTTTTGGTTATTATTTCTTTAAATCATCTTGTTGGCCATTATAGAAATGTTCTTTGCATGGGTGACCTAGCCAAGTCACGTGTACTGGTACCTCCAAGGATGGCCATAGCTATGAAAATTGTGCAGCTTTTTGATAGTTACACATACACAGAGGATTGGATATGCAAGTCAATGAATAGAACAAAAAGTAAATTTAATTCTCCAAATATTCTTAGTTTGAATAGTCTCTGATAAAATGTTTTTCCCTCTAGTGAGAATAGCAAAGAAAATTGTCTTTGAGTCCAGCCCTGGGATCCTGCTGTGTCTCTTGTGAATGAGCAATGAAAAGTGGCCATTCATTGCTGAATGCTTATTTTTCCCTTTCAATGAGTGTGGGGGGAGAAACCCTCCAAAATCCAAGTCTTCTATGAGTCCAGCAGACTAAAAGCATCAGGAAACCTCTGGAGGGAAGTAAAAAGTTATGAATGGAGACTAAAATACTGATGCAGAGCAAAAGGGCTGTTGTGTATAAAGAGCAGATGGGAAAATGTTGAGTTTCAAGTTTAAAAGACAAGGATCTGAATCTCATTCAGCTGAGCAGGGGAAGTGGTTTGGGTTTCCTTTCCTTGGAGGTTGGCTCCATTTGAAGAATTGTCGAGATGTGCTATAAATGTTTAAGATTTATAGGAGAGGTTCCAAGTAATACTAATGAATAACTAAAAATAGATATGATAGGAAAATATAAACTGACAAACAGATCATACAGCACAACAATAACTTCATAATCATGCAACTGTTGCCAACTGAAGATGGGAGACATGGCTTGAAAATAAGCTTTTGTTTTTCACATCTGAAAGTTAAAGGAGTTGGGAGTAGAAACAGATGTTCTTGAAAACAATATGTCAGAATAACTCTACTAACAGCCAATTGTCGCCAAAGCTGAGCAAATAATTCCTTGCTTACTCTTAACTGGCTGATGGTTTTCCAGTGGTGTGTGGGGATTTTGTAAAGAATTGATTTATTTATTTGTTCATTGTAAGCAACCTAAATGATGTTGATACAAAAATTTTCAGTGTCTCACTTCTTACAGTTCTGTGCTTCTTTGGAATTTTTGCTGAAGAGCTGTTGATCTTTCAAAAGAAATCTTAAGGGCTTTGATGGATCATTTTGGTTGTAAATGTTTTGTATCAAAAAATTTCATTTTTGATATTTAATATTAGATTAATGGATGAGTTATAATTGTTATTGAATTAGGAAGAATTTGATGCTTTGTTTCCATAGAAAATGGTTTGTAGAACAGCAACTGTCAGAAGTGTTTTACACTGGAAATAACTACACTAGATCTTATCTACTACAACAGCAGAATTATTGAGCTTTTATTTTCAGTGTCTGCCTGCTGAACACCTACAGAAGAGAAACATTCAACTCCACGGTTGATGTGTGGATAGACAGAAGCATCAAAAATCCTTTTTTGCTGCTATGAACTTGGTCTGTGCTGGATGTCTGCATAATGTGCTGGAAGATCTTTGTGGTCATGAGGATGACTGGTAACAAGCAGGACCAGTCTGCAGCAATTGGGGGACCCTATTCCTTGACAAGTAACATTTTGTGTGAGGGGAGGCTCTGCCTACGTGTTAAGCAACTGACAGATCAGAAGTGTGAGCTGAATCCAAGTTTTGCTTTTGAATTTAATGTTTAAGAACTGATGTTTTTATCAGCTGACTGGACTTGTTTGTGCTGATTTTCTATTTGTACTATTGTGGAAATATTTTTATTTGCAATGGTATTTCCATTGGGAGATGCCTTTGTCTTCAGAGTAACTTCCCTGAGAGTGGTTTCAAAAGTTAATCTGTGGAGAATACTGCATTTTGTTTTGCAATATTCAGATGCCCCTTTACAAAGTAAAGTATAAGATGTTATATCTTATACTTTACTTTGTAAAGGGGCATCTGAATATTGCAAAACAATATGGGTACTATTTTTTGGGTACTATTATCACCCTTAATTGCTGCACCTTATTGTCTGAAATGTGGGCAGAGCTTAAAGGTTTAGGGAAGTTGTAATGGACTTCACTTTAATTTAGTAATCAAATGAGAAGACTCTAGATAAGACATGATATGGCAACATCACAGAAGCTGGTCTGTGGCAGGGTGAAGAATAGCTACTGGCAGAGGAGGACGAAAAAGAACCATTTTTTAGAGAATGAGGCAGGGAAAAGTTTGCTTCAACAGCTGCGGTTGTTGAGCATCAAGATGATGGAAGGATGTTGTGGAGGCAGAAGCAGGCAGAGAGACAAAGCCAAATCCTCAGCTAACATTGCTGCGTATTTTTAGGAGAGCTTCCTGAGAGTGCTTTCTGTATATAAACAGTCAAGGTTCCAGGAGGCAGTGGTGAGAGGGAGCAGTGTAACTCAATGATACTTGTACTGCAAATAGTACATCGCAAAGAGCAAACTGTTTGACTTTATTAAACTGCAGCCTCCTGCAACAGATCAAGGGTCTAGTTTCTAAGCAAAATAATTGTAGCCTAAAGAAAACTTAAATGTTGAAAATCCCATAGGCCCTAGATTCCTGTTTGACTTGGCTTCAGGAGCTGCTCATACTGTTTGAACCTTAGACTACGAAGTAAATTTGCAGAGCACAAGCTGTTTTGAAGCCCCTTTCCACAGTAACACATAGCCTTGTTATCAGAAAAATACAGGACAAAAGACAATGGGAGGAGGATCAAGTCTGACAAGTGGGCTTGACAGTGCTTTGCAATTCTGGTAGGGCTGGCAGGAGCTGGGCAGATCTGGTCCAGGCATCAGGGCTATGCAGGAGAATGTCGCCTGGGCTTGGTGGGCAGTGCCAAGGTTAAAGCGGAGTTGGAGCCATGGGCTGACTTGGAACAGGGCAGTGTAAAGCAGAACTGGGGTCTGCTCGAGACTGCTTCCCTCCACCCTTGTTTACAGCCATGGGGGGTAATTTAGGGTGCTGTACCTGAAGAGTGGTCCTGTGTGTGCTGGAAGCAAAAGCTATGGATGAAGATGCTCCCATAGGAGAGCCATCCTTGCTGCAGCAACTCCAAAGCTACCTGTGCAAGGAGGAATGAATCAATGCACCGGTGAGAAAAACACTCTTAGCTGTTGCCACTACACATGGTGAGTACCTGGACAATATCTCGGCTGGCATTTCTTTCAATGGGAAACCTGTCCTTGGCACCATCTCTTTGCATGAAACTTGTTGAAAATTTCTGTCCTCTCTTCCCTTGGCTCCTTGCACAGCAGATTTATGGTCTCATTTTCCTTTTACAAATAAAACCCTAAGTGCAAATCCAAAGGATAAATAACACAGTGCAGACATGCCCATGGCAATATTCTCTGTATCACTGCTGAAAGTCTGAGAGAAAAAGCTAGTGAAGGCAAGATACCACATTTCTCATGTGAGAAAACTCCTCTCATGCTTTTGTGCTAGTTCTGGAGGTTGGAGAGCAATCCTCTCATGCTTTTACCCAAACATCCTGCTGCAGGTCAGGCAAACTTCAGGTGTCTTGTCTGCAAAAGAGGGCTAAAGCACCCATCCTTCCTGGCGGAGTTTTTGTGAGGGAGGTATACCGGCTCCATCACAGTGCTCGAGGTTTCTCCTTCATAAGGACAGAATGGACAGGTGTTCATACATAAACCTGAGTGTTTGCTCTGCACCAGGTAAGGGTGTTCATGGAAATGGTAGTGGTGTCACTGTGGCTCTGCCCATTAACATCTCTGCTGTTCCGATTGCTTCCACCCTGCCTGTGGCCTCAACTGATGCGGCTTGGGCAGGAAATGTTTAACCAGGGCACTGAGCAAGTGCCACAGAGGCACCAAACCTGCAGGGCTGAGTGGGGCTCCTTTCAGCTGAGTCGGCAGCACTGAAATGGATAGCTGCAGCCAGGACTAAACACCTCGTGTTAGCAAGGGTGGCTGTGGGGGAAGGAAGCTATTCCTCATTTCTCAGGCTGAGCTGGTGGTTTACAACTCTGGATCTTGAAATTATACCACAAGATATATCTGGAACCACCCTCAATGTTGTTTTCATTCTGCCTTGATTTCAGCTGCAATTTTAAGAGGCTTTTGTTTAACTAAGCACAGGGGCAATAAACTTCAGTGTGCAGGACATGTGGGTCAGAGGTTAGGACTCAATTGTCATCAATATGGATCCTGCCCCTGTGCCCCTGCCAGACTACTCCATGGTGCTGCAGCCCTCACAGAGAGGGGAGCTAATGGTGGGCTCAGGCACATTGTCTCCTGAAGGGTGGAGAACCCTGGAAGGATGGAGGACCTGCCGCTCACTTTCTATACTTCACAGCAATGCAAAGCACTCGGGATAGCTCAGGCACATCTAAAAAAGGATTTTTTTTATTCTGGGATTGGATTATTCTCTTTGAGTCTTTTTGAGCTTTTTGGACCTCTTGTTTTTTTTGTTTAGTTGGGCTTTTTCCCATGTTGAAGAGGAAGCTTCAACTATACACTTGTAATTGTGACAAGAGCCAGAAGCCCTGCTCTGCCAGTGCCCTAGCTTACCTGGCACACTGCAGCTCCAGACAGATGTACTGATCCCAGCTGCAAGTCATGGAAGGCAGGGAAATCTATGGCCTGCCCTGGCTGGCTAAAATAGTCACACAATGGCCAACAGGCCTTAGCTGAGGTAACTTTAGGCTCAATCAATCTCACAAGTTGTTTACTTCAACTTCTGCCCTGCAACCACATATGTTTCCAGATGTACAATGCACTGGAAATTATGACCTGTCCTGATGGGCTCAATGCACGGAGATTTTGTTGTCTTGTGTTTCATACACCCCTTGTGCTTTAATGTAGGGATTGGCATGGGTCGAGTTACAGAGGCTTGAAGGGAGTGGTTAGTAAGGCAACTGAAAATACCACTCACAAAACAGCTTCAGCATGGTCTGCAATAAAACAGAATCCCCAGACAGACCAAGGTAGAAGAGACCCAAGTGCCAGGAGTGGTTCAGTCACCATGCTTACTGAAATCTAATCTCCTTGCTGTGGCAGGCAATAAGAGGCCTGTGAAAACTATAACCTGATTTTTTCCATCATTAGCTATGACCTCGCTTCTGACTGCTTACTCCAGTCTCAAAGGATGGGACCCTTTCTGGAGGGAAGACCTGTGCCTCTGTTCCCTAAGAGGAAATTAGTCTGTAGCATTGCTATGCTTTACTTAATATGTTTATGAAAGTGGAAATACCACCTGAATTCCTCTATAGACTCTGCAGGGAAATCATGTTTCCATATTGCATTATGAGAAATGCAGTGAAGGTGTGCTATGCTCAGTTAATATTTTTAATGTATGGAGGTAAAAGAAACTTCAGTTCAGAAGAAGTATATGCTTCCCTCTTTCTATTCAACATCCATGGTGCTATAAATACAAACTGCAGGGTACTTTCAGAACTGAGTGCCTTTAAGACTTCTCGAGGGAAAACATCACACCAAATTAATCTGCCGTCAAGTGGAAATTCTATATTGTTTGCATTTGCCAATGTTCTGTATGTGGCTGTAATTGCACTGAAGCAAATATCTGCTTCGAGTTCTTCACAAGATTAAATGTGGCCAATTGGGCATAAAAGAGTAATTGAAATGCAGAGCTGCTGCTTTGGATTTGTTAGAGGCATTGCTCATTTTTGCTCTGACATGACGACACTAGATTCTGACTTTCCATTAAAACAGGGAAATCTGGGGAATGTGATTTCAAGTGTCAGCTTGCAAGCTAAGAGGAGGCCATTTGTCTGGCACTGTGCTGCCCTGCACTCTGCCAGTGGGCAGTGTGCCCTGGGTGTGCTCCTTGCTCTATGCATGCAAGGGGACACCTTCCTCTCTCTGACCAGCAGAGAGGCTGTGGACAGCTGGGCCCCAGGGTGCGGCATCTGCTTGAGAGCTCGAGTTGGCTCCTGAGGATTTCATGGTCCTTAAGTTCTGAGTATTTGCCATAGATTTGAAGCAAAAAGAACTTCTGAAGATCCAGCAAGAGCCTCCGTGGCTTGTAGCAGAGGGAGCCCATGGTCTGAATTGGATCCTGACTAGTGTCTCCATGTCAGACCAAAGGACCATGTCAGCTTGCAAAACCTGCAGTCTCACCCTAAGCCAGCTGGATGTGAAATGTTAAAGATTTGCTTAAAAGCCTTATGCTTTCATTTTATTTTACTAGTTTAGTCATTTTCCCTCTTGCCAAATAAATGCAATATAAGCAAGTAAAAAGTATTTTTTCAAGTTGACTGTGCTGCCTTTTAAATCTACATGGAAACCCAACTGTTCCCTGTGCCCTGCCCAACAGGTAGTTAAATAAACAGGCCCAGGTGAGCAAAACTGCCAGTTTGAATCCTTCTTTATTCTATTTTCTTTCCAATTAGTGCGCTTATGCAAAAAATACATGCCTGACAGTTCCTAACAGTTTGCTCATGCTCAGCCTTTCCCCAGAGTTTCTCCGTGCAGCTACAGAGAAGTCCTGACAGCATCCTTGCACTCTTCAGTGAGGGCAGCATCTCTTGGGCTGGTGCCAGGAAACAAAGCTTCTTGGCACTAGCAGGCCTCTGCTCCTCTGCCTGTGCCCCTTCCTAACTGGAGGTCCAAGTCCCGAAGCTGCTGGAGGAAGCCGGAGTTGGGGCAGATGCCTCTGTGAGAGCGCACAGTCTGAATGGCGGTGGTGAGGGACATACCTTCACAGATCATCAAGAAAGCGAGGACAAGAGTTGCAGACCGACTGATTCCCATTGCACAGTGAACCAGTACTTTGCCTAGAAAAAGGAGAGAGATTTGCAATTATGCCAGCAGGTCTCATGGTGGGAGGTATTGTGCTGGAGCAGAGATGGAAGCTGGTACTGGGGACGGGCAAGCACGTGTGTACAGCCCTGCAGAACAGCCCTGGTGCAGTTCCCCTTGTTGGGAACATGGAGTTTTTACTGGCTGGGGACAGAAAATTCGTAGTTGTGTTCCAGGATCCATGGTCACTTGTTTGAGCTTCGCTGTCAGCCTGACAGCACACCCTGATCCCTCCTGCCCAGCCTGCCATCCATTGTGTCCCTGCTTGCTCATGTGTGGTTTTGGGAGTGATGTACTTGCTGGCAAAGTTTCAAGAGTTCATGCTTGATGGCCGTGCTGTGGGAAGCAGCCTTGGTAGGTTACTCATTACTACAGGACTTGGAAACCTGGGATTTCAGAAGTGCAATGCTCAGGATTGCTCACTGCTGTTACAGCAACACTCCTGGTTTTCCACAAACACTTTTTTCTTCTTGCTTAGAGCAGTAATGCTTTCTGAGGGTGCTGACTGCTGCCCAGGCTTTCTTGGAAGTGTGTGAGGAAAATGGGCATTATCATTAAGAACAGCTGTTTGTATATGGCATTTGCACCAGCTCACTTATGCATTATAATTTCTATAGCCTACCTCATACTAATCACTGTCCTTCCTCTATTTCCCCCTGTTTATTAAGTGACCAGTAGGAAGACAATTTATGAAATATTTTTAGCTTTCCAGAGATTTCAGTGCAAGGTGTGCATCTTCATTAGGAGTTCATGAAGAGTAACATCATGAGTCCTTCCCTGTTGCCGTAAGTGAACCTCAGGGAACACTTTCCAGGGAGCCAGCAGGGTAACTCCCTCCTTCCCTCTGCTCTGCTTTTGGTTTTCCTGCTGTGATCATGAATGGAAGCAGCCTAAGAAGCTCAATTCTGTATTGCAACTGCCTCCTAGGTTTCTAATGTGTGACTTTGACCCATTGGAAGGAGATGAATATTTTTTTAAATGGTCTTATTTGAAATTAAATAACGTTTTTTAATTTAAGGAAAATTTTTCTCTCTGATGGAAGAATTCAGGTTTGTGGTCCTTTTCCTCTAGATATAAACAAAGAGCTCATTCCAGAACCTGAAAATTTGCATCCTGTAAATATTGTAAATTTTGCTTTCACAAAAATGGTAAGATAAATGAGAAATTTTTAATTGAGAGTGAAACTCAATTGTTGTATAACTGTTCTACTCAATTATAACCATGCCTGAATATTTTCAAGCTCTCTTGTCCTTTGCTGCAATCAGATCTCTTTTTGGCATGGAGACTCTGGCCCAGCAACCCAGCTTTAGTAGAGTAACAAGTGATTAGAAGCAGATATGAACTTTTGACCACCAAAAGGACAGCCTTCCATTAAGGCAGCAGAAGAAAAAGTCTTTTTAGCGTGGAAATTTCTGAACAGTTCTTCACTGTAAATCTTCACAAATTTGAAACAAAGTATTTTCTATTTTTTTTAAATTTTATTTTTTAGACTGTCACATATGTGGTCTCTTGTTGATTCATTGTATAGCTGTACAAAATGCAATTTAGTGGCAGTACAATTTATATCCAGAAAATATGAAAAATCAGCAATGACAATCCCATGTTACTTTTTTCGTCTGGAGATGGAATAGACTATCTCAGATGCTGCTTCTCTGCAAAATGTAAGCAGGGATAGAAAGAACAGACAGCTTTTCAGGGTGAGTTTCTTGCTTTGTTTGTGCTTACAGCATCTTAATCTCTCTATTACTAGGGAGCAAGACAAAAATATCCTTGTTGGATGATGAGACTAGACCCAGACAAAAACTTCAGACTACTCCCATCTCCCCCCAGGTGTTAATTCTGGGTACTTTGTGCACAGCTTTTAATCTTAAATCCCATTTTGTTTATGACAGAGTATTTATTTAGCAACCATTCTAGTTCTGACTAATGATGATGGCATAGCCACATGCTCAGAGAGGGTGAGCATGTGTTGTGAAAACCTGCTCTGGCCAGCAGGTTGAGAGAAGTGTTGAATTCCACAATGTATGTGACACAGCCACCTCTCGTTATCCTGGCATGAGAAATCCGAGCGCAGCCCTAAAGATAGACATGTCTTCAGTAGAAATAAAGGGACAAATATAGTCTCCAAGGAAGTGGCAAAAACAGCTCTGGTGACAGCAGACTTGGACTAGGCATCAAAACCTTTGGGGGAAGGAAGAGGTTTTCCAATCTAAGGCCAGTTTTGCAGAATTTCTATTTCTGTTTTCTCATCCAGATACAGTTTCATAGAACTTACTGAGATATTGATGGCCTTATTCAAGTAAAATTGCATCTATCTGTCAATTCCATTAACTTCATGTAAATTCTTGGAAGTGAAGTCCTGCTTTTTATGGGCATATGGAGAAATGTTTTGCATCCCTGCTAAAAGATAAAGCTAATTTGAATTTCCATCAGACTTCTTATTCAATGTGCTGCACTTCCATTAGCCTTCCCACCAACCTTGTAGGGTATGTATGCTGTATTATCTTCCCCAGAGGAGGCACTTGGTCTGAGATTTTCAGAGGAGCATAAAGGAATCAGGAGCACAATTTCACTTTGAAAAATACTGCAAATAGGGCTAGGCCAAAAGATTTTTGAAAAAAATCTTTGCTTCAGTAGTTTGCAGAAGGCCTAAGTGCAACGTGGTGACAAGAATGGGAAATCCAGACATTAACCCAAATGTGTACCCCAAATAACAGAAGCCAAGAAACAAACTGTTCTAAAAATTTTTCTTGGAATCAGAACCGCTCTTTTTAGGTTTGGTTTTTTTTGTTTGTTTGTTTGGGTTTTTTTGTCTTTGTTTGAAAACTTCTGAGCTACTAGCACTCTACAACTAAAAGAAAAAGAATTTATGGTTTGAACTGCATCATAAGGGAAAAAAACAAACAAGAAAAAACCAGAAAGAACTGGCCTTGATGTTAGATTTGATTTTACATCACTATATATTTTGAAATTAAATCTAAATTTGTGCATAAATTGGGTGGGGGACAGGAGACTTGATGTTCTGAATCTAATTCTTGTGAAATTGTTTGAGTCCCTTCCCCCCCACCTGCATAAAAATTCCTGCCTTTGAAAATGTTCAGCCCTACTAGCAGTCTTGAACTGAAGACCAAACTGAGCACAGGTATAAATGCTGCTGTTAAATATTGCCTGTTGTGTTTTTGTTGGAGGCACAAAAAGCAGAACAAATGCCAGGCTCCTGCTTGTACAGGCTGGCTCTCTATTGTTTTGTGTCTGTGTCTGAGAGAAGACTGTGCCAAAAAAGAATGCACTGAATTTTCTTCCCTGTTTCTCTGCCTTATCTGCACTTCAGAAGAGTCCTCTTCTATCAGCAAAGAGCTTTAAAAAGGTGTCTCAGCAAAAACCTGGACAAGCCCCAAGTATTGACCTTGGTCCTAATCTGCATGGTTCTCTAATCACTTGTTCCCATGAGGATGTAGGTATATTATCTCTTTCACAAGTGCAATATGTACTCCAACATTGTTAACCTCTGTGCATAGTGAAACAAGGGTTATGATAAATGCTGGTACACTGACAATAAAATGACTTGTTTGTTGCAGATAAATCAGTCATGTGAAATGATTTAATTAATGCAAAATTGCTCTAATGAAAGCAGATTTGAATTTACTGTGTGATTATTTTTAGCAAACAAATTGAATGCTAAACTTGAGTAAGGAAACAAAAGCTGTGTTGCTATTTGGTTCTGTTTACAGGGTCAGACCCTAGCCTCTTAGCAGAGGCTGCAAATGGGTGAAGTGACACTCTGAAGCCCTGGTGACATGCATGTGACCAGCGCCTGAAGCACGTCTGCTCCGTGGGCTGACTGCAGTGGGTGATTCCAGCCATTCCTTCAGCCCCTCGTGGGACACAGCTGAGATGTCCCAGCACTGAGGCTCAGATCCCTGGGTGGCTGCTGGAGCACAGCCACGGAGAGCAGTGCTCACAAAGGCAGTCGTGTGCTCCCCTGTTGTGTGGTAGGCAAAGAGGTTATAACCACATCTCCTGTACCACAGAATCCGTGCCATGAGCTGCCATCTTCCAACTCTGCCCCCCCAACCCCATCTGATTTGACATACAGTGCAAAGAGTGGTCCCACATTAGGGGACTATGTTGCAACCTACTCCCTGAGCATGAAACAGGATCCCTGAGGAATAATGGGATTAACTGAGGAGAAGTAGGGGCACTTAGCTTCTGGCATTATTAAACCTTGCAATCCTTATTTGAAATTTTGCACCACACATCTCAAGCTACTTTTTGCAGAGGCAGACAATAACTGTCATCTGTCTGGGATTTGTGCAGAACAATAACACTTGGTTTTTAACAGCGGATTATGGATATTCTATCCAGCTCATGCCTGCTGTAACTCTACTGACATCAAAGGGCTTGCACTAGGGATAAAGTTTGCACATTCAACTTTGTTGGCCAAATTGAAGTTAGGAAATTCAATGTTGTTGAACAAGATCAGTCATTAAAACACATAATAACTTATTGTCCTTTCGCTAATCATCATTAAATGAGCTAAATGTCCTAAACTAGCCCTTGCTTTCTTGCAGGATGGATTCAATTTGGCTTAAGATGAGGCTCCAGATCTGTCACCCATAGTCAATGTCCCAGCTGCCCTCACTCCATTGGATCCAGCTGAAGTATTCTGCTCAGCAGGAGAGTTCAGCTGGGCTAATGGGCCCTAGGGGCTTGTTCCACTATTTTCTCATCTCCTGTTAGGTTTTAGCCAGGTGCAGAATCCACTGCCTATTTCCTGATTAATCCAGTATCTGTTTTGTCACAGCTGAAAATAGCAAGAAGCCTACGGAGAGCTTTAAATAGTGGCAAGTCAGAGCAGGTAAGAGCTGTCATCTGCTGCAGAGTGGGAGGTCAGACTGATGTATGTAACGCACCTACTATGGAGTCAAGCAAGAAGACCCTTTTCTCCAAAGTTATGCAGCTTTCGTAACTCCCACCAACAAGAAGGTGACAGGAGAGGGAGCCTAGCTTTTCATTTGCTCCACTGAAGGTGAGGAAGAGAAATGACTTTGAGTCTGCCATTTCAAGATTTTAATGGGTGATTTTAACCTGCCCGATTTGAACATGTTCAGAGGTCAATAAAAGTCAAAGCTCTCTACTTGGGAATCTTTCTCTCAGTACAGTCTTAGTTTAAGTGTTTTCATGACATGCTTTTAGCAAGTTCTCTTTCCCTTGTCCTTCTGTTAGACTTCACAAAACCCTGATGATTTACTTTAGGTTTAGCTGCACTCCAGTGAAATGTAAACTGCACAGGTGGTCATGCAAAGGGTCAAGATTGATATTCAAGGTGCTGTCCTTTGAGCTTGAGCATGAGGGTGAAGGCTAGTACTTTCCCAACTCCATGTTTTCCCTTGCAGGAAAGGGGACAGATTGAGCATCTGTTCACTCTTGTCTGAGCCTTCCCAAACAGCTCTGTTACATGGGCAAAGAAACTGCCAGGCTGTGCTGAAGGAAAGGCAGTCAAGGAAGTAGGGATGACACAACAATGCTTATGTGGAATGGTTGCAATAGTAGTGCATGTATTGTCTAATTTCTGCAACAAAGACTATGAAGGAAGTAAGGGCGTGATACAGCCATTGACCACTGTGACAGGAACAGCTCCTGAGTAGGAGTGAGCAAGTGCACACTCCTCTGCTTCCTTTTGCTCACACTCTGGCACCTGAGTTTTGAGAAACTGCCTTAAAAACAAACTCCTTACATCACCAAAGATAATATTCTGTTCAGCTATGGTAGAAATCTGGAATAAATCAGCTGATACTGTTTTCTGGACTTGTTGTGTAAAGCATCAGATTTTTTTTCAAGCATGATGGAAATTGCAGTTCTTACCTAATTCTAATGAGTATTTGATTCTTAGTTTTAAATACATTTATGCCTCATACAGTCTTAACTTTGACTTGTCCTCTTGGGTAAAAAGGACAATATATTTCTGTTAAAGAAAAAAATTGATGTTGAATTTGCTTGTAATAGTTAAGCAACAGTCTTAAATGACTTCTCAACCAAACAGTAGTACCTTGTTACATCCTATATTTAATATGGACAGGCCTCTTGTCACCTGGTATATTTTGTTTTGTTGTTCAATTTCAGTGCTTATAATAAACACTAGTTTTTTCTTCTTCTAAATGATATGAGTAACAATCCCCTCTCTGTCTCATCCCTGCACAGGTCATGGGTATTTAGCTGCTAAATCTCTGTACCTCAGGAAATTATGCTTTCAGAACATCTTGTTTATATATTTTCTAAACTGTTGCGCTTTCCTCAAAATGATGAATGTCAGCAACAGCTGGACAGCGTATGATTAAATTTCACCTTGTCTCCATTCCCAGAACTCTACTTCCATATGGAGTTCAGTAAAGCAGTATTAAAAGCATGGGAGTAGGGATAAATATGCCTTGAGCTGTAACTTGTTCTGCATTCATAACTGAATATTTCAGCATGCATTTTGCAAGCACTAGTTTTGTTTGCTATTGTGGCTTCTACAATTCATCTGCTGTTTTCTGTCTTTTGTCAATTGATTTGGAACTTTGCTTTTACACACACGAATAGATTTTGGATCTTACCTTTCTCTGGAGCACTGCCAATAATGACTTCAATTGCAAATAGCATATGCTGTAATAAAAATGGGTGAAAATCCAAATTCCCCAAATGCCGCCTTAAGTTGCACAAGGGCAAATATTTTCTAACAGAACAGAACAAGCCCTCCAAAGAGCAGGAAACGCACAGGTACCTAGCATGAAGGCACATTGTTTGCAGTTACTGTGCCTCCCCTTCCTGGCTAGTAGGGTGTGGACCAATGCATACAATTAAGCTGGGGAGCTAGTACTTTAGGACCCTGTTTGCAAATAAAGCTCACCATGATGCAAGCAAAACGGTTTGCTGAGTGTACAACTGTTCTCTTATTAAATCACTTACTTTTGAGTAGTATCTGTACAGTTTTGTGGCACATTGATGACTTGCTTTTGTAAAGGCTTGCCCTTAGTAGTAATGATCTCCCATTGGCCCCAAGCCTCTGGTGTTGTACCTGGCACGTATTTAGTGAATCTGAGGATTTTGTGGATTGTATTCCTATTTAAAAGCTACACTTTCTCTAGCAACAGCATGACATTATTCCAGACTGGTGATATTGCTTGATGTCCCTTGCTTTCTAGCAAGTTCTTCCCTATTCTGTGTTTGTAGGACTTGCACAGATTGTAGCATTATAGTTGAATCTTCTTACTCAGTGACACTTGCCCATGTCTTTTATTTTAAATCCCATCACTAATTTGAAAATATCAAATAATGTGCCTCCTCCCAAGTCAGTGTGTCTCTGTAGGTAATGAAGGACACTTGCTATTTTGTCTTTTACTGATGAATAACACTAGGCATAGAGAGAACCCCTTTAAAAGCCTGTTCAGTGCATCCTTCCCTGTTTCAGGGAAACAGGAGAACTACCACTAGGAGTTCAGAAGGCAGGATGTTACTTTGTTTGGGTATCTCCATTCTTACCTACATGCATGTGTGTTGGTCTACGTCAAATAATATTTGATAACTTGTCCTGCTTGTCTACTATGCAGAAAATATCCAACGTGCACAGATGGTCTAGTTACCTCTTGGGGAATTCAGCGCTTCTCTGATGTACTGAGCAACTGGATAGAAGTGAATGCTGAGGTCAAAGTTTGGGTTGTCCTCTGCTTCTACTCCGTAGTAATCCACAGGCAAGTCGTTGTAGAACTTGGGCCCGGTGTTGATGCGAAATCTCCCGGCAGCGGCATTCACAACGTGGGAGATGCCCATGCGGCTCAGCTGGGCCTTGTCACGAGCGACATACCTGGAAGAAGGATGGGGAATTACATTTGCCTGCTGCACTGCAATGCAGGGAAGAGCATGCTGCTGATGGTGAGTTTGTTACAACTGTAGGAAGTGATGGTGGCTACTTTTTTGACAGGTTGATCAGGCTCAAAGTGTTCATCAGAATGCTCTGAGACAGAAGTGACTTGTTAAGAAACTAACTCTTAGATTTCCCTCAATTTTTTCCCGAACATATGTTTAGATGGTCCTCAGCTGATGAAAGGTGGTGGTGGAGATACTTCTGCACAAGCTAAGGGTTTTCTGATTTCAAGGACTTTCTCACAAAATCACCTCTGCTGAGTATTTATCAGTTCAGAGGACTGATGCCATCTGGAAAAGTGAGGAGAAAATGAGCTTGATCCTGTTTTACCAGCTTTGGTATGACTGCCTGAAGTACCAATGCCACAGCTCCAGTGGGCTGCTGCAGTATGTCATTCTTGCACTAAGGCAAGAGGAGAAACCAGGAGGCAGGAGATATTATTTTTAAACAAGATGCATCTTCTCTATGCTACAGCATCCTATGCACAGTTCAATCTTATTCAACACTTAGACCTGTTGTGAGAGGTCCCCAGGTTATTGCCTAGCTCTCTGTTTTTAAATAAAGAGTGGAAGATTTGGGGGAAGAGTTGCAATAACCTTCAGCCCTTCCTGTCTCTTACAGGTCTCCCACATAAAGGTTTGGCCAGACTTCATCCACGTGCCCTGTGGGGTGTGTGCGTGTGCAGAGCAGGCGCCGCAGCTCCTCCAGGGATGGTGTCCCAGTGCTGCTCCCACTGTCGGGCACCCAGCTTGAGGCATTTCTTATCCTAGGCCGCCGTAAGTCCTGGCTGCACAAGGAGTCCCAGGCCATCCTGAAAGGGGAGAGAAGACATTCACCACCAGCCAGAGATATTTCTGACAGGCCCCTTTCTTCCTCTCACCTTGTAAAAAAGTTGATTAAAAGTTCATTACATTTTTAAAGATTATTTTCTTCATAGGAAATGGGGAAGTTCCTATTACTGTCTGGAATTCTAAATGCTATTATTAGCACAGTGAAAAAGCCCAGCCCTTGATGTGCCAGCACGAGGCTTCTGCTTTCACATGGAGAGAGGTAATGCTATGGAAAATGTCTTGTGTAAATATATCAAAGGGTGTAGAAACAAAGAATTAATATGGTATGCTGAGGTTTTCCTTCAACCAGGTAACTAGAGCTTCCTTATATATTCTGATATATAATATCAGAATATATAAGGAATTAATCTGATCTGTCATCTAATTTGCTCAACAAACTGATCTGGACTGAGTAGAATCAGTAATGCAAAATCTTATTCACTGGTCAGCTATTAACTGTCAACTTCAATGGGGAAAACTCTGTAAGGAGTAGTTTGGTTCATTCCAATGGTATTTACTGGCTCATGAGAAATGTTCATGTTAGAAAAATCTACATGCGTTACAGTGATTCCAGCTGAGCATTTATATGAGCATTGACTAATTTTTTTTTTTTGTAAGTTGTTTTAATTTGCATTCCTCTCCACTCTGCTCCCTCTAAGAACTATCCTATTTCTAATCTTGAAGCAAGTACTTCAGTTACAAGGAGAAACACTTTTTTTAGGCATCACTTTATCTTTGGAATTACTTTGTTTCCATATGGTATATTTCTTTTGAAATAGTGGTTCCTCTACAGTGTTAGCTGTAGATTTGAACTGTGGGGAGGATTTTTTAAGAGCATCATAGAAATTACATTTTTCCTAGAGTTCTGTTCTAAGAAAATATAGTTATTTTCTTGTATGTTCTAAAAATGACCCAAACACCTGCATTACAGAGACAGTAGGAAGTCTGTCAACTCATGAGCCTTAAAACAGAAGCACCTGTCTAGGACATGGGTGAAGTTGTAGTCAGTGAGTCAAAGTCTTGCTCTGGCACTGACTGAAGCATGTCTTCTGCATAAATGATTTGAGGGGTGCTTTGGGGTAAAACAGTCCAGGACAGCTACCCTAAACTCTTGCATCTTTCTGCTGAACATATCTATTGTTAACAAATAGGTTGTATCTAAGTTCAAGCACCTTCATTGACCATTTCTTTTCAAACACCAACAGTGGTGAAATGTTCTCCTAGTTTCCCACCCAGGTATTTTCTCTAGCCCTAAGTTCACATTTTGATGTAATTTTATTTTGCATGCACAAAGACCGAGCAAGAGGATCTGAAGGCTAGCCTGCTGTGGGAGCTCATTGCACCTCCATATTAATACAGTGCCTTGCTGAAGGGCAAATGGAGCAACTAATTCTCTGAAATATCCATAGAAATGAAGGAGGGAAGTGTCAGGCCACAGAATGGTCCCTACAAGTCACCCTTCTGCCATGCACATGGGGTGATCTGCCTTGCCAGCCAGTTGCCAAGAGGAGGCCTCTGTCATTTCAGTACACCTTCTCCTGCCACCTTCATGGCAGGCAGCTCTGGCCTCTTGGATACATTAAGTTTTCACCAAGTGATGTTCCCAGAATGGTCTTGTATTGTTACAAGAGCATTACAAAGAGCTCCACTGTGGAATGTGCTCCCCTCCCAAATGTGCACATCTCCTCCAGTGTCAGCTTTTACTGTGAAAACAAAAGCAGATGTTCTTGCCCATTTTGGATGGCTTTATGCAAGAGGAGGCATGGAGGAATTCCCTACTGGAACAGGCACTTCCCATTTATTTTGATGGCTCCTTTGACACCCCAGTGTCTCCTGTGCCACTCTGCCTGGCTCCTGCTGGTGATCTTGGACACTTCTCTGATCCCATAAAGGAGATCTGCAGCAGAAATGGGACTTGGGTTTCCTGTGCCCTGACCACAGGACCATCTGCCAGTTCATAAAGTATTTTCAAGAATAACAACCTCCTCCAATCCTTCCCACCTCATAGTATCTGCAGCAAATGTTCCTTTTTTGATGTATCTAATTCCTTGCAGTGTGGCTAATGACCACTCTAGGGCACTTCTCACTCTCTGTAAAGCTGCTTTAAACTGTTTTGTTTTTTTCTTATTCAGTACTGCCTGTTATCCTTTTCTCTTGTCCTCTCCGCTGTATAAATACTTTGATTTTCCTATTACCTCAGAGGACTGAAGGCTGCTGTCAGCCTTGCTTTCCTAAGCCTCAGAGGAGCTGGGCAAATAACTGACATATAGTGCACCTAAGGAAAAGGGCTACTTCAAAGACTGTTTTGTTTTGTTTTATTAGAATTGTTTCTAAAAGGGAACATAACTGCATAGGCTGGGCAAAAGGAGGTACTGTGCGCTACATGGATATTTAAAGCTGTGCAATAACAGTCTTCATAAGATGGGACTGCTTCTTCAGAATTACGCTAAGATGACTTTCAGCTTGTGTTCACGTGGACATTGTATTATAGATAAGGAAATTTATTTCTGTTGAAACACAGATGCAAACTGCTGATGGTGTGTACAAAACTTATTTAATTTTCATTCTGGTCACATTTTTTTAATTGGATAATAGCATCAGTTTGTGTAAACTCTACATCAAATAAAAAGGAAGGACTAGAGTTCAAATTTCAAATGTGAAATAACTGTAACTAACAGGCTGCAAACGATTCAAAATCAGAGAAGCCTCAGTAGGACTATTCAACTAATATGGTGAATACTGAATGCACTGAAAAAATAATAGCTTTCCACAGAAAATTTACAGACAGAAAAATAAGCTGTTTGTTTTTTTTTTTTTTCTGAATAAATGACTTCTCAGTTCTGGCATCTGTCTAATAACTCACTAAACTTATACATGCAAGTGTCATTACTGAAATGCACATGTTTACAGAAAACAATGCTATGATTAAAATGTTCCGTAATGTTTTATAAGGAACATGGATAGATTAAAAAAAATTAGTGTGAAAGGAAAATGATTATTTGTAATAATGTGATGGCTGTTCATTTAAAAAATATGTTTTTAATGATTCTCAGCTCACTTCCTCTATACTAACTTTTTGTAGCAGATCTAAGATGTGTGTTGTATGAATGAGCAATACAATTTTAAAATGCTGGTTTCTGGATGATGATGACATGAAACATTCCTGATCTTTGCTCTACTGGAGTTGTATTATGGTAATTATTCAATCACATAGGAGAAATTTTGCCATTATATTTATATTAATTTTGAATTGGCAGGTACTGCAACTGTAATTGTATCTGTACTATGCAATAGAATTTCCTTAATTACAACTAGCAGGAGGATTGCAATCAGAGGCCTATTGCAAGCAGGTCATTCTGATGATGCAGAGTGACCCAGAGTATGACACAGGCTGTTTGTGCCACCATCCCTGCCTGCACCTGTAGCCACCTCCCTGGGCTGATGTGTGTTAGTGGCTTTGCTGCAGCTGGGGGACAAGAGCAACCAGATCAATGGTTCTTTATATATCAACTATCCCAGGAAGAAAGGAAAGTGGTCCTGTGAGAGGTCCTAGATAATATCTCCTCCATGACTAGGATTCCCGTCTGCCCAGGAGGGAATGCCCCTATGGACTGCATACACTGTGGATGCATTAGTTGGGTTTCAGTTAATTCAGTGACTACAGCTTTATCTGTAACAGAATTGGTGCTATTCAGTGCCATGCTGGGGAGAGGGCCTTTAGAGGGCTCCTTTACAGGTGTCTCAGTCCTTGGAAACATATGCCACCTTTTATCCAATTTCTCCAATTCCACGATATTTAATTAAACAACAAAATGAAAAGTCAGTGTAACTTGACAATTTCACATTACCTTGATACAAGATCAAGTTGAGAGGATGGTATGAAGGCTGAGATGAAGCAGCAGAAAATCCTGCAGCATGATGCTGTGGTAAGTCAGGAGGAAAAAACAACTCTTGTGTCTAGGATATTTAGTAGAAAGTCTTTACAACCTCTGCTTTAACTTGCATTTTCCAATGCCAAGATAAAGGAGGGATCTGTGTATATTATAAGGATGTTAATGTGCTCATTTCAATCAAGTGTCAAATATTTTAATAATCCCAGAGCCTATGTTGGCTTTTCTGTATGGGTAGAACTTAGCCATTTTCATGACATTAGTAAAAATATTCCTGAGTCTTTAAATCCTGAGAACAAAGTAACCTGCATCCTATGTTTTCTCAAGCTGCTTGTTATGTGCTATAACCTTGCCATCCCGGTGAAGATATCAGTCTGGCTATACTTCGAATAGACTGATTTGTGGTGGTAAAAGACTAGGCTGAAGCTCAGGGCTTGGCCAAGCAGGTCATGTCAAGTTCATGCCTATCATGTATTCAAAAGTCATAAACATTTCTCAGCAAGCCTATCCCCTGGAAAGGCTCCTCCAAGATAACGTATGTTTGAGAGAGGGTTTTGTGTTGCTACATCGCCACACAAATGACAAGTATTACTGCCATCATTCTTTCTTCCTTAGCGTTTAACCCAATAGTCTCACTGGAGTCATAATTTATCAATTGCCAGGAGCACTGCAAGATATAGATGGTATGAATCAAACAGCAATGACTGAGGTAGGGCTGGCTGGACTTGAAAGCTGAGACAGAGGCAGTGTCTAGGGAGGCACAAGGTATTTGGGTAGCCAACTGTTTGTAAGAAAATCTCTTCAGCAGCTGGAGGATGTAATCTGAACAGCACTTCCCAATTTAGTGGAGGCTTCCATACCCGTAAGTGTAACCCAGATATGCATTTAGGGCAATGAACCCACTTGTGGGGCTTGGCAAAATCCATTAGGTGGACTTGCTCTCCACAGCTCACACAAGGCCTATGTTGAGGAGCAGACTAAATCTCTGTACTGGACAACTTTGAGCAGCACAAGGCAAAAACATCTGACTTTTTTTCCTCTTGGTATTGCAATGGTGAACATTTTCTGTCCTAACTTTAGAGGAATTATGATGCTTCCCCACTGTCAAAGTAAAATTTTCTCTGTGTGCCATCCAGGGAAATCAGCAAGTACATTTTTGATACAAAGCACAACTCAAATGTAAGGAAGAATTTAATCAACCCATCCTGGTTCTCAAATATGCCAAATTTATCACCCTTTACACTGATGTTATGGATTGCCAGGCCTCAGAAGCCTCAAAAATGTCTAATTTTTTCATAGCACGTCTGTGGGCCAGGCTGTAGTTCTCAAACCTAATGGTCTTGACTGTTTCAGGATGTACATTAGTATGCAGGCCCCAAGGCAGGGTGGCCTTGGAGTTTTTTTGGGTTTTTTTGTGACTGCAGTATAAAATATTCTCTTGTCATCAGCTGGTTAGTACATTTGTATTTACCAACCATGTATGCAGTTCCTGACAGTGGCTAGACAGACTCAGCCATCCTTTGATGTGCAGCAATGTTGTACCAAGTGTGCAAAACCTGGCCACCTGCTGATTTTGCTAACTCTTACAAGTCTTGAACGTATGTTTATTTTATTCTTTAGCCATGGGAAACCAACTCTGTAGAGTTTTGCCCACACAGCAGCTTTGAGTGGATAAGAGAAGTGAAAAATATGAGCAGCAAAATTAATTTTCCCTGACCCATCCTTTCCTCACAAAATGCAAAACCATGGGTTACTGTACCTAGTCGCATATTTGTAATATAAGTGGGATCCTATGTGGAACCATGTTTATGAGTCAGGACAGAGGCACGGACAGAATCTGTGCCAGGCAGAGGAATGTACATGAAGTATGCTTTACAGAAACCATGGCTGATAGGTAGCACTACCATGAGGATTGCAGAGATAACTGAGGTAGTTTATCCACCCCAAGCTTTTCTGTGGTTTCTTTACCACTGAAGCTTGGGTGTATTTTTTTTCTGAATTGGACTTTTTATTTACTAGTTACAAATTTTACATGCCCTTTAACAGTGTGCATTGTAACTATTTAAAGCTGAGCATTAAACAGGCCCAGACACTGTTAACAATCTGCATGTTACGATATATTCTTTTGTGTAAGTGCTTGTTATAGCATCAGCTATTAAGAATTTATTACTGGTGCATTTTAGGTAGTGCTGTACAGTCATGTAATTACAGCCATCCAGCAATCATTGCATAAATATGCATTGAGAGCAAGAACCCCAATGTAAGGTGACCCAAAAGGCTTTTACCTGCCAAGACCAGAGTTTGGGCCCTCAGGTGGCAATGATGTCATTGCATATGCAGAGAAACAGAGAGTTTTAAGGCTGTACAGGGAGCTGTGTTCCTCCCAGCACTAGGTGTTCATGAAGTCATCAGCTGGAGCAAAAGCACTGTAGAGCTCTAAGGACCTGAACTTGGCTATTGGCAAGCAAGAGCAAGTAAAGCAAAGCCAGTTCCCTTCCAGCCCTAGGCCCAGCAAAGATGTGACTTTTGGCTCTGAGCACAGTTCAGCTGCAAAACTAGGCCCTCTGGAGCCCACTGGTGCCTCTACTCTCAGCTGCCAACTGCATCCTTACACCCATTAACCCAACCTGATCTGGTAGACCAGCAGACACACTTGATATGACCCAAAGACAGTAGCTGGTCCAAAATGCATCTCCCACATCTCCATGCTATTTATGACTACAGCATCATGCCCACATTTGAGAGTCTCATTAGCTCCCAGCCAGGCTACTGCTCCTACATCAAATATTATTGCTGGTGTCCTCTCCTGCAATGGACTTCAGCCATCAGACTTCACTGTCAGTTCTGACAGTCTCTAACTTCTTCCTCCATTCAATACTGACATTTTTCACTACTTTTGGAGAAAACAAAAATCCTAATGTATAGCATTATAGCACTAAACAGTTCTTAGACATGCTATGAAACACTCTTGATATCACTATGCTTACACTTGAAGACAAGCCTACCTAAAATTTTGTCTCTCTGTGTTAAGGCTGGCTCTTCTTCTGGGCTCAAGAATTGTTACATCACTGTATCTCTCTCGCCTCCAGCAATAACATGTTGGGGGTGAAAACTGGTATTCTCTGAACTGGTAAACTCCAGTTTTACTCCTAAAAGCACCCTCAGAAGCTTATTGAAAAGTTGAAGGATGAAACATTTCTGAAAGACAGGCTGGCAAGTTGATGCAGGTTGCTCTAAATCAGGAGCAACATGTGCCACTTTGACTTTCTCTTGGAGCTGCCAGTCGGAACCAGCTGGGTTGTCTGGCTGACACTGGTTTTCTGGTACAACTACTCCAAAGCCCTCACCCTTCCTGAACAACATAAATCCTAGCTGCTTTTTCATGGCTTGTAGCAATGCTTTACCAATATTTGCTGCCTGCACTTGCAGGGAGCATGTGTTGCTCTCGTTACTGGATGATATTAGTACAGCATGACTCTGGGGAGAGGTACAAGCTTGGATTTATTCACAGATGGCCTGAAATGTGCTGAGTCTGTTCTCTGATGCACACCTGGTGGCCTGGAGGCTCACCTTTGTGATGCTCTTCAGCCTCACACTGTCACTGTGTGGGAGACAGAGCCTGCTCCTGCTGTAGCACAAGCACATTCTCTGCTCCATTTCCATGGCTGTTTGGGCTGAAACTGCAACTACCACAGAGCCCAAGTCCTACACTCTTTCGTATACAGTCTGCGGTGTACGGGGTGTTGATCTGGACAGCACGCATCCAACTGAACACAATGTGAGAAAGCCAGGTGGGTTGCTGGGCATGCTGCATCCAGCTTGCTCAAGGAAGGACAAAATGTCACTTGGGTGCTGTTCCCAGTCTCTCAGCTACGGTTTCATTCTTCAGATTTACTCCATGTTGCATATTCTTAATCTGGCCTCATCTAATTTTCCCAGGTCGCCTTCTAAATGACCCGAAGTCATGTTTTTTTCCTGCTTTGGCAAGGTTTAGAGGCCAAGGATTTCCTGTGCTGTGCCTTGCACGAAACCCCAGTTGGAATACAGTCCCTTAGGTCATCATCCTATGGCCCAAGAGAGTTTAGCAGCCCACATCTGAAGGTGAATGAGGCTGCTGTTAACAATAACTAATACAGCAGTATCCTCCAGCCCAGAACTGAAAACATCAGGCTTCAGAATTCAAAGAATCCCATTACAAATGAATGGTTTCTGCCCCAAGGATCTAACCAAAAGGATGGCACAATGCAAAGCCTTTTTCCCCTGTGACTAGCTCTGGTATGTTCTTCTATTTCTATCTTAAAAACAATATATTGCTGCTTTTGCTTTTTTTTTTTTTTTTTTTTTTTTTTCTCCTTCAAGAAANTTTTTTTTGCTTTTTTTTTTTTTTTTTTTTTTTTTTTTTTTTTTCCCCTCTTGTGTCTCTTCTGTTTGAGGGCATTATAAGTTTCACTGCTCTTTGTTCTTGTCCTGTGGTCTCTACCAGCACCACAAAGACACCACTCTATGCTCCTCAACTTAGAGGAGAAAGCAGACACTTATCCCCTACACTGGCATAGCAGGAGGGTTGAGTAACCTGCTAGGAAGTAAGATGGAAAACAGCAGGAGGTAGGCAGCCTGGTGTTTCTTGGGCACTGGAATGCCTTTCATACATGTTATTACAGTGATCCCGTAAGGAACGGTGCTGTTCCCACCGCACAGGTGGAGATGGTGAAGTTAAGCGTGATGATTTTTCTGTATCTCTCCCCAAGTCTGAGCTGGAGGCAGCTGAAGGGCAGAGTGCTGCCAAACACTGGTAGCGATAGCCAGACCTGAGTGAAGAATTGCCCTCGGGTTTAACGTGGGTCAAAAGCCTTTACTCACCACCAGTGAGCAAAAGGCAGCCTACAATAGGAGGTGAGTAACCATCAAGGCTGGACTTCCATGCCCTTGGGGACAAGGATTTTAGGAATGCTATGGCAGACATTGAGTTCAATACTCAAAAGAAAATTCAGAACACATAAAATCAAACCAAGGACAAGAAACCCTTGTATCACTGTGTTCCTGATACCCTTCTTTCTGTGCTTGCAAAGTCTTTTTTTTTTTACAGCTGTTTTAAAAAAATAATAGTATGATCTCTTATTAAATGCGGGAACATTATGGCTTTAAAGCAACTGTGTGCTGTCTAATTGTTTCTTTATCTTTCTCACATCCCAGCCTCTCTGATCTGAGACTTGCTAGCAATTTGATAGCCATGGCAGGACGTGGAGAGGTCTGGAAGGTTAGTTCCAGTAGCCTGTATTTCACACCAGTGTCTTCTGGCAGAAGGATAAACCACAGACAGAGCTGACTGCAAGTTCCTGTGGCCCAGGTTTCTGGCTACAAAACTGGGAAGGATAAACACCTTCTTAAGCACTGCAAGACAGAACAACAGAAAGGAATGGAAATCTGCTCATAATGCAATGGCTAGAAGCAATCCAGCTGGTTTGTTTTATTCCCACCATGAGAACTATGGTCAGTCCCAGTGCAAGCTTGGCCACCTGTCAGATCAAGTTTGTGAACTCAGGCTGATAGGAATTTGACACGCTCTTGTCTTGAAGCATGCTGGTATGATCAGTGCAAATTCCTCCTACAGCAGTGACACAATGTGTATGCTACCCAGGCAGTCACAGATGCCCCTCATAAATCATTAAAATACC
Organism: Urocynchramus pylzowi; assembly: GCA_013397555.1. Lineage (NCBI taxonomy): Eukaryota > Metazoa > Chordata > Aves > Passeriformes > Fringillidae > Urocynchramus > Urocynchramus pylzowi. Next base: position 41,685 of record VZRH01000791.1, on the reverse strand, counting down.
GGCTAGTTCTAATCAGATCCTTTGAGTTAGAACGTAATACACTATTTGAGAACTAAAACCAGTAAATCAAGTTAGTACAGAGGTCAGAGTGAGACTGAATACAGCTGAAACTTGCTTGCTTATGTGTGTACAGCCTAAGAGATGCAAGGGAATGAGATGAAATCCCAAGTCAGCTAAGCAAATTGCTTTCTTCTTATTGTAAAATCTTGCTACTAAGTCTGTGGAGGGGAAAAAATTAGAAATTCGTCATATTCTGTAGCAGAGCTGATTTGAGGTCTCAAGTTTCCCAACAATTGTGTTAGCTCTTGGGATTATAGGTATTTCTGCTCATTTGTCCTCCAGGTTAACTCTTATCATTTTTGTAAAACAAACCAGCAGTTAAAAATATGTCCCCCCAAAAGTCATACATCACCCACTACAAAAACGGAACATATTTTTTTCTATAGCACAGAAAACAGGTAACTTCTAATAACAACAACAACAACAAAACCAAAAACAAACCAACCAAACAAACAAAAATCCTATTAGAAGGCAGCTGCCTGGGACACAACAGGAACCTTTGTGAAAGGGAGGCTGCAGTGCCCAAGTGCTGGGAACCCACAAGTTCGTGTGCTGGGGTGCTACTGCATAGATCCAAATAATTAATGCTTTCTTTCCTACATGGAAAAGGTCGAGGGCCATCTAAATTTTTGGAGTGTTATCTGACTCAGAGGACAACATGGTATGGGGTGTGGCCAAGCTCCATGGCCAACAAGTAGTTTGGCCACCATAAATGGTACCTGTCAAAGAATAGTACTGAAGGCTAACTTCCCCATTTATGCTGTATTTGCATGTACATTTTGTTTCTTATGTTATACTTAAAAGAGAGTAATTGTTTCTTCCCTCATGGCAAAGACAGTCTGGAGCAGAAGATCCTGCTCTGCTTAGGCTATGCCATTCTCAGTACTGCTGAGTACTTCCTCATGTTTACGTTGTACTTTTCCCTCAAACCTCTCTGTCCTAAACTGGACAGAATGTTTTTAAAGCCCATACAGCAGAGTTAACTTGGCATCTGAGTTATACCTATGGAGCCATATTTCTCTAATGGTCTGCAGGGAAGGCTCTCAGAGGCCCAGCTGTGGTAGCCTCCCTTCAGTCACAAACATCATCAGAACAGGATTTTGCTCTAATCCTGTGAAAGCTTGTTATTCTGGGCACAGACTTAGCTTTTGGGAGGTGCAAGTCATATGAACTCTTGGGGTTCATGCTGGCAACTCCTGAGCTGAAACATCTGGTGATGCAAACCACTAATGGTGATGCAAACCACTGATCCAGAAAGTCACCATAAACCAGTGAACAAAGTCTCCATGAGTCACTGGCAGTAAATAAAAGAACCAGTAAAAACCAAGGCAGTAAGTAACAGGTGGGGAAAAGAATGAACTTGGCCTATTTGAAAGATGCACCAACAGCTCCAAACTGGGTGCAGGTATGGAGCAAGATGGATTAATATTGTGTTTTCTTTCTAATTAAACCTCAAGCAAGTCTGAATTTCTCTCAAACCTGGTGGCAAATAAGTTGAAACATAGGAGGAGAAACAATGATCAATTTCATTAGAGGTGCAGCACAGCTTGGTGTGGGAACTTAATGAAGATTTGTTGGCCAACAGCAATCTCCCAACTCACTTAACATGCTCTCCATTTAATTTGTTCTGCTATGCAAATGGGAATCCCCAAAGTCAGACTCAGCTTTCATGGCTCTTGTAGGTCTCTGCAGTGTCAGCAGGAAGCACAAACCAAAGACTGAGAGGACTTGAGCAATGTATATTTCTCTTAACAAAACCCAAACCCAGGTGACATTTTTGGGAGAGAGGAAACAGGAAATAGAGTCCCTTTGGGGGGTAGAAGCTTTTCACAACACTCAGAAACTTGGCCCACATTTCTGGTCTCCTCCCTTTCTTCTCCACAAAGGGCTTGTAGCATTTTTAGACAAACTTGGATCCACTGTATGTTGTTGAGAGAACCTGCTGGGAAATTAGGTGACTCCTGCACTCCAGGGCAGAGGAAATGTGTGTTTCTGCTTTGTGTTTTTAGGAAAGTAGGAAGATGAAATTCAAAATGAAACACAACAGATGGGAATCTCACAGAGACAGACACTGGGAAATGTTTAGACAAGCTTTGTTCCCAGTTCTTGAGCTCAGAATTTAGCCACTAAGCTGCAGAGAGACTTCAGAAAGACAATGAAATGCATTTTGGCTTCAAATACAGTTCCTCCAGATTTCAATGAGAGTTGTGCATGTGAATCTGAAGGCAGAGTATAGCCAGCAGTATGGGGAATAGATGTAATATGAGAAACTCTTATGCTATATTATTATAGTCTGAATTGTTTCCATCATTTTGGGTTAAGTAATTCCCCACTATCCATCTCTAAAGTGCAAACAGTACAGCCTTGATGTGCCCCAGGGAAAGGAAGCAAACCAGCCTTTGAATCTTTACCCAACCTTACTGCTCATATTTTGCTTTCAGTGAGTAAGTGTTCAAATCCTTTAATACTTCATTCCCATAAAAATATATTTACCAGGGGTTTTTGTGGCAGCAGTGAGGCTGTGTTTATTATTTTAGGAACACCACACGACTGGCTTTAGAGAAAAAACAAGGCAGGAGCATGGAGTGCTGCAAATCTATCAGAGAACAGCATGTTTTCCACCTGTTGAGGCAGCAACCACAATAACAGATGCACATAATAATTACCTGTACCTCAAAGGCAGCACCAAGTCCTGCACCTTCTGCTCCCCACCTAGCAGACAGCTTGGTAACAGAATTACAGAAGTGGAGCTCTGAGACAGAGTACGTAGTGCTTTGTGAAGAATGAAAAAGCAGCTCTTATTAAAAAAAAACTGGAAGGTGGAAGATGAGAAGGAAAGATCTGAGGCACCATGATGCTAAAAGAAGAGTGGAGCTAAGGAACTCCAGGAGTTTATCTTTTTTTTAGAGTGACAGTCAGGTTTTTTGCTAATACCCTTTCCAGCTGCTTTCATTTGTACTATCAGCATTAGAGCTAATTTCTCCTGATTAAATAGGTGCCCCACACACCTTCTGGAGCCCATTCCTTCCCAGAGATGAATGGTTCCGCAGTGGCAAGAGGGGCACACAGAATAAGGGCCTCATCTCAAGTGACACCATGAATGACCATGACTGTGTGCCAGTACCGTGTTCCTATTCCTCTCTTTGCTGCCTGGCACTGGGATTGTGCTGGACCTACATTTGCCCTTTTGTTTGCAAGTCCCCCAGAGCAGCTGGTGTAAGAAGGGCAGGGGACAGTACAGGGAGAAAGGATGCATGGCAGGCAAAACATTTGGGTCTTTCCAGCTTAAGTGCTGAGCCTTGTTAAGGGTCTCTTTCTCTTCTTCCTCTGACTACCAAATGGAAAGTGGTGACATTTGGATGGGTGAGGAGAACTTGGTCTCTGGAGTGATTTGTACCATGGCAGTTCCTTTGTTGCACAAAGGAACAGATCCTTCCTAGAAAGGATTTGTAGGAGAAATTATCTCAGGCCCCATTTAATCTTGACAGAAGAAGATGATGAGAAGACTGTGTGCTGAGTTGGAGTTTTCATTTGAATTCCTATGGTGTTGAAGGCAGCACTATAAATAGCCACACTATCCTTTTTGCCCTGGTACAATTCTGTCTCCAGCTCCCCATACAGACAGCAAGTCTGCTGGTAGGTATTTAGCAGGAATTAATTTAACCCAGTCTTCTCCTTCTGCACTCTTATTCCAATCATACCAATGGCTTCCACAGCCATACAGGCATGTTTCCTCAATAAAAATTTTCTGAGGAAGACTGTTGATATTAAAAATCTCATTTTCTGTCTGAAAATTCGATCCTAGTTATAAATAATCCATAAATATCCCAAACTATAAAGAGTTAGTATTAAAAAAAAAAACCCCACAGTCGTGTCGCC
>VZRH01000791.1:0-36178 GCA_013397555.1 Urocynchramus pylzowi | reverse complement strand
GGATGGGATGGGATGGGATGGGATGGGATGGGATGGGATGAAGAGTGGGATGCAGAGCACGCCTGTGGGAGATAAACCGTGCGTGTGACATCGCAACCTGAGAAGTTGCATTCTGTGTGTTATTTTTCTGTGTTTACAGTATTTTTACCATCAGAGTAAGCTCCAGAGTTCCAGCTGTACCAATCAGTGTTTTCAAAGCGTGGTAAGTTTGTGTGTGTTTAATGTGCATCTGTTCTAGTACCCCCACCGACTCCTCAGCTCTGCCCTTTGCTCCAGCCTGAAAATGGCTGGTTGGCCTCGTTCCTGCTTCTGAGAGGGGGAAGGATAAGAAAATGTGGTTCTGCTTGAGATTGGGAGCATCTCTATAGACATATCCACTGGGGGGTTTTCCCTACTTGTTCTATAAGTTTGAATCACTTTGTTAGATTTAACTGGTAATGGAAACATGCAAATTTTGATTTGGGTCTGAAGCATAGTTTTAATTTGGCTATTCCTACTTACTGAGGTTTTGTTGCCTTTGCACAGCAGCCCTAGAGCTCATCAGGAGGTTTCCTTATGCAGGGAACTAAAGCAAAGTGTTCCAGTACTGCTCTACGGTTGCTCAGGGATGTCCAATCTACAGGGTTAGTCCAAAGTAAAACCCCCTGAGACATCCTTGGTAGGATGGTCAGATCTTCAGTGCCAAATACTCTCTTTGTGCTCTGACTCCTATAGTCTGGCCCACAGAGCAAATGTAGGTATCACCTAAGAGCATTATAAAAGGTGCTGAGTTGTCTGTCCTGAAGGCAGAAATTAACCTTTTAGACAATACTAGAGATGGCAAGGAATGTTTTCCCTTGTTGCTGTGCTGTTTTTGAGTAGCCAGCTCACATAGTGGGAGTATTCATGCCTCTGCATTCCTGAGTTTGGTACTAGGAATTCAAACTGCCATCTCCAGCTGGCTTTGGAGCTGGCTTTGTGCTGCAAATGCTTGTCCACTGGGAACCAAAAGCCAGATGTGCTTCACATAGTTTGCAGGCAGCACTGATCCATCAGATGACAGTAGCTATTGAGTGCTCTTATGGTGGCCCAGAGACACAAAGATGAAAGCCTGATGCCTGTCAACACCTCCCTTGCCATTCCTGCATGTCTTCAGTTTTCACTTCAGTCCACCTCACAAAAGCAAATGCCACAGAATATGATGTTGCAATGTTAATAACCATTTATTTTTGAGAAAGAAAATCCCAAGTTTTGTAATTTTGAACTGCCAGACAAATTTGGGATACATTGAACTTTGTCAAATATTTTCCTGCACCAGCCTTAGCTGGGAACCCACCTTCTTCTTTAGAAGCATTTTCTGCAGCATTTCCTGGATGGTTTTTAGTATGGAAGATGAACAATATTTGAATGCCCTCTCATGAAATATATTTATATGGAGGAAAAAATCTCTGATGAACAGCCAAAAGGAAAAGCTTGTAGAGATACCTGGAATAATTTCTTAGAGTGGCTTATGTTGTTTCCCAGCTGCTCTGCCTTTAAACAGCCTCTTACCCCAACTCAGGAGCTCCACCAGTTGTAAAAGCAAGAACTAACCAGTGCCAGATTCAAGTCTCAAAATACAAACCCTTTGAGATACAGGGAGTGAAAGGGTGGGGGGCAGGTTCATAAGAAAACTTCTAAGCATTACTGTAGCATAAATAATATGGCATCTTTCACCTCAAATAGCCTAGCACTTCATAAAGTGATATGAGCTTCACTAGTTGCTGAAACACAGCTATTTCTGAAGTGGAACCTGATATCTTTCTTTTTTTCTTTTTTTTTTTTTTTTTTCTTCTTTTAAGCTAGCAGACAGCAGTGTTTTAAGGTGGAGAGTGAAGGATAGAGTATACAACCAATCATAAATATAAATCTAGGAAGGCTTTGCAAAATGGAAAGATCAAGCAAAATCTACTTTTATTAATAACATGCGTCCTGGTGTCCCATAAACTTGTGCCTTAAATTTATAAATGCAGTTCATCTAGAAGAGATACAGGCAACTCAAGCAAGATTTTGTCCTCTTTCTTTCAGCAATACGCTCTTACAGGCCTTTGGTGGCAGATGCTCCAGTTCCTCTCCTCTCTTCATTCAGTTTAATGTCCAAGTCCCGGAGCTGGCTGAGGAACCCTGAATTCGGGCAGATGTTTCTGTGAGCACTCACTGTCTTCAGAGCATCCACAAGTGTCATGTTTTCATGGATCATTAAAAAGGCAAGCACTAAAGTTGCTGAGCGGCTCACTCCCATGGCACAATGAACGAACACCTTACCTGCACAAACAAAAAGGCACAGCAAGGTGAGTGTGCTTTACCATTCTAAAGTGAGAAAGATAAAGGGAGGAGAAAAGAAAGTAGTAGAAACAAGTTAAGAAAGCAATGGTGACAATTAGTGGATCTTCATGCTTTCAGGAAAATCACCTCTCAGGCAAGGTGGTAGTTCATACTAACCTCCTGCATTTAATTTAGGCCCAAGATTTAAATAGTTGAAATTTTCTGTGGAAGGAGAAGCTTTCTGTGACTAAACTTGTTAGTATAGTTTTCTGGGGGAAAAAAAAAAGTTTTGGCAGAAAGATTTGGCCCAGCCCTGACTGTGATCACTGGCAAGTCCCACAAACTCTGTGGGATAGTCTGCCTGTAAAAATGGAGTTGCAATTTACTGTATCTCAGCAGCCCAGTGTGAGCTATAACTGAGGATTTAATAAAGCACTCCAGTGAAAGCAGCAGATCCTGCAGCCAGTCAGAGTCAGAGCAAACTCTGGAACAAATGGAAATTATGATAACTAGGCCATAATCCAAACTCTGCTGACAAAAATTCAGCAGGCTGCAGGTCAGGCTCATAGTTTTTGACTTAGTTCATTAACTTCTGCTGCTTCTCTAGCTTAATAGACAGGCTGAATAAAGCTGCAATTCTGCGAAGTACTTGAGCGTGTGAAGCGTTTGAGCCAGCACTGAAGTGCCGCTGCTCCCCCAGGGAGCAGGAGCAGCATGCAGGGCAGGATCCCCAGCTGGAGCCCCTGTCAGTGTAGGAGGGGTGGGAGGGACATGTGGGAGCACACAGATCCCACTGATCCCTACAGGATGGGCCCATGGGGCGGCATCTGCCCTTCCCTCTACACTCCGATCCCAGAGCTTGCCCTTCTTTCCACCATGCTGGGCTGGGGGCAGCCGGTCTTCTCAACTGCTGGGGACCTGGCACAGCCACCTTCCCTGCAGCACATGGTATAGGCACCCTTCTCCATCCTCTGCTCAGTGATTCTGCATGTGCTGCCTTGAACCATATGCTGATTCTGAGTTCTGTTGGTGCCTGTTACTGCAATGAAAAGTCATTTGGCTTGTGTTGAAATTTCCCCTCAGAGCTTATCTTTGCTTTTCTCTTACCTCCTGAAGAGTTTAAGGCCTTGCCTATGAAATTGGCAGCATCATAGAAGAAGATACTTAAATCGAAGGAAGGATCATCAAATGCTTCTACTCCATAGTACTCTATTTGCAGATCTGCATAATAATTGGCTCCCGTGTTGATGCTATATGGTCCATCTGCTGCATTAAGGATATGAGTAATGTTGAGGCTTTGAAGTGTAGTTTTGCTCCTAGCAGCCCACCTGTTGAAAGACATGAAGGGCACATTGGCAACGCTCCTAACATTCTGCAAAAATAGCATGGTTTAAAGTTAGTGCCCACTCCCACTACGGAAGGATGCAGGAACTGCATCCTGCTTACAGAGGAGCAAATTTCAAGAAGCACATAGTGCCTTGCACATGAAAGATGTGATATGGAGGTGTGGAGAGTAGCGGGAGCACAGACTTGCCAGTGGGATGCTGTCAGTTAAGCAAATGCCTCCCAGCAGACAATCCCTGGGAATAAGGATTACTGTATGAAGTGGTCAAGATTTTCCTTAAATATTTGTTTAGGAAATTCTAGAGCTAATCTCTCATTGGTAGTGTACCTCTTCTCAAGAGTGAGAACTCGCACAGATGCAGCGACACCTTGTTCCTGGTTTGGACATGAAGTGGATGCATTGTGTTCACCAGCTAGGTGAACCCCACTTCCCACTATAAACTAGGGCTATAGGCATTCGACAAAATGCTGAACCTTAAACTGATATATTCATGAGGAGGAGGAGCTGGGAAAAATGAGCTAATGATCTAGGTAATCTGCAATAATCAAATTGGAAGAAAATAGCAACAAATATTATTGGTCACAAGAATAAGCTATTTGCATGAAAATTCATGTTTGATATTTTCAGTTTTATCATCTTTGAAAGAAAGCTTGGATTTGGAGTGTCAAGATCACTATGGGACAATTCATTTGTGTCTTCCTCCTTCTGGAATTCTGAATCTTGGTAACAAGATTCTTTTAATCTTGCTACCCCTATTTGAATGTTAGGGCTACTGGCCTCTTGTCTGCTGCCTTAGATCACAGTTTCCAGGCCACATAATGCATCTCAGAATAGGCATCAATTTGGCATAGGTTCTTTGAGGGCTTTAGTCCAGAATACAAATAATTTTTACCCTGCCAAATACATGGGGGCTCAAAGAATATGAAAAACCAAGTCAGACACGCTAGGAGTAAGTCACCATTTTGCATGTCATGTGTTTCTTGACATCCAAGCTCTTTACATCATCACTTTTGGAAGCCTGTATCACAAAGACATTCCATCACAAAAGCTGCTCCCCAGTAGTACCACACCCTTTCCTCCTCCTCCTTCCAGGGACTGATAACAGCTTAACAATAGGACCATATGTTCTTACGCATCTCCCAGGTAGATATTTGGCCAGACTTGGTCCACATGATTATCAGAGCCTCCTCTGAGCCACAGGAGCTGCTGGAGATCTGATAATGCCGGTGTTTCATAGGAAGTGCTGCTAGTCAGAGATGAACCGTCTCTGGTGTGAGGCATCTTGCTGCTCCTTTGCATGCACTCAGGCTGTATCAGAGACAGCTTTTCTGAAATGAATTGAAAGGAAATTTTCATACAGAAATACTATTCCCTAGAAAGTAGACCTGTTCATTACCCTCCAAATAGGATTACATTATTAGAACTAGTGTGTGCAGCAGGGCCTGCAGGTGTTGCTAAAAGCATCCAGAGAAAGGGACTGACTCAGGGGTAGGACTCTACAGACATGTAATTTCTCCCCTGAGAAAGCAGCATAAGATAATGTGATTTAATTTCTTGTCAAGTAACACTGTTGGTAAAGAACATCTGCACCACCTGAATGCAGACTGGATGAACCTTGTAGGCACAGGTAACATTTCTCTTTTTGTTGAAGTGCTACCAGAGTATTTGTGTACACTTGATTCTGATTAGTTAAAACAGGAAGTTTTTTAATGCATCGTTAAACTGACTTATACTTACAAAGTTTCTAGGGCCATGGTGAAAATCTTAGGATGTGTATGTATGGTGTATGTGTACACACATATAAACAGTGTGTACATACAATTTTATTTCATTTATAGTAATGTATTTAAACACACCTACACACATACATACATGTATACACAGGAAAGGATTTTCCCATGCATCTATAAACATATCTATATATTGTATATGTCTGTATGTGTAGAAAGAGAAATTGAGAGGATTTGAGCTAGTTTTTTCTCTCTCAGTTGAATATCCCTGGACACTTAGCTATACTGGTATTCTTGCACCTATTGTCTATCTCAATCTCTCCTCTGGGAGCTGTTCCACTTTGTATAAATAATGTGATAGCTACTTCCCTCCAGAAAGGGGCCATTTCTCTTGTCTGAGGGGCAGAGTACTTACCCAGGATGTGAGAAAAAAAGAGTATTTTTGAAATTATAGAGCTAAAAGTTCTGGCATTGTTGTCCCGTTGAGAATCCCATCTAGGGTTCCCTCACAGGTCTCTGAGATCACAGACCTGTGAACCCTCACAAATCATGCTGTGGAATATGGGCAACCCTTTTGCAATGCTGTTTGCTAGTTTAGACCCAGCAAGCCCAGGTCAGATGGTTCAGCTGGAAGCAAAGCTCAGTCAAGAGGAAGATATGCAAGCAGTCCCTTCTCTGAGACTTTAGGAACATTTCTCCTGCCTGGATCTCATTATCCTGAATTGCTGTTCTTGCCCCCTGAAAATATTAATGAGCTTTGTTTGGTTGCTTGTTCTTACTAGAGTCATAATCAATGTGGAAGGCACACTAGAACTCTTCCCAAAGAAGGGTAAATGGTGTGTATTCTGGTATGGCATCAGCTTTCACTCTAATGCCTGAATGCCTAAATCTAAAGTTTGGGTTTATTTTCTCAGCAATTTTAGAACACAAGATGGGACCTTCCAAAGTTACCTGGTCTGTCCCCTGCCCCAGAGCAGCAGCAGCCATATGGCTGTTGCTCCTAAAACAACAACTTTGTCCATGTACATTATTTTTAACAGTGTAAGCTGATTTTGGGAATAACCAGAAAACAAGAGAGAATATATTTTTGCTTACAGAAAAAGAAGTGGAGTTGATGAGAGGCATATTACTGAACATACACATATATTTCTGAGTCCTCAGTCTAAATTTGCTTCCTTTGCCCCTTCCTCCCTCCTCCTCCCCACAAATGTTAAGTGCAGTAATAGCTTTTTTTTGTATGTTCCAATAAGAAAGACGTCTCCCTAGGGTAACTACTTAATAAGCAAGATATGAAAAGCACAATAAAAATGATGGGAGACATAGAAAAAAGAAGACTGGTTTTACTTTTAATGATGGAGGAAAAGAACTGCAGGGAAGTAGAGAGAAATACAGAGATAAAAGCCTACGAATTTTTCAGGGCAGATAATATAAGATCAAGAGCTTTGGTAAAGGAGTATGTTGTGCAATCCTAGCCCAGATTAGCATGAAGAATAGCACAGAAACAGATACTGTGCATTGCCCTACAAGTTTTACTGCCTTGTGAAAGTCATGCACTCTCCTCAAGAGCTACTGCCAGCATCCTCATGATGACCTGTTTGTACTTTCACCGACACAGAACGTTAAGCTGAAGCAGTTAAAGAAAATCAAGAATAAGATAATACAGCTTCTACATCAGGAGATTCATAGGACCACAGGCTCGTTTTTGAGGAGTGTGGCTGACTCTGAGTTGCTTCAAATGCTTAAGGGCTGAAGTTGTGGAGCAGATGGATACCAACCTTTCACTTCTCCTAGACCCTGCTGCTTTAAACTTCTATTGTAGCCTCTCAGTTTGTTAGAGTAATGGAGATGATGAGCAAAGAGAATCAGATTGTGTGGCCACTTGTTCAAGACCTGATATTGAGGAGGTTCTCCCAAAATTGAGTCATTTTGGTGCCAGTGACACTTCACAGGTGACTCTGGCCTTTGCAGCCAGGGAAATGCTTTGCAGCAGAGCTCCCTTTCATAAAGCAATCCTCTTTCCAAAAGTGTGCCAACATTGTTTTATTCACATGCCTAATGTCAGACAAGTGAGCTCCTTGTGTCAACACAAGCACGGCTCCTCCCAAGAACACAGCTCCTGCCTGTGCTGCACTGCCTTGAAATTGGATTGCTCTGCAGGGCCTTCAGGGTAAGCCTGGAAATAGCTATAGCAGATGATTGGACTAATGAGGAAAGCAATATGAATTTTTTAATTGAAGGCCAGGGACTTTGGTGAAGGTTTCCCCCCACCTTCTACTTTAAGATACTGCAGAGGTAGCAAAAGTGCTGCCACTGATTACATTTCTTTAAGCTTCTCCCTCTGAGTGGCTCCCAGAAGCTGCTCTAGTTGGAAGCAGTCAGTCACAGCAGGAGGACAGGAATCCCTGTACACGAGGGAAAAATTTCTGTCTTACAAGGTCACTAACATTTCACGCAGAGATCTAAACCATGCAAGTTGGATAGGATTACTTTTCTTTTAAACTGTAGCCATCTCATTAGCTAGCTTTCTTTCTTTCTTTTCTTTCTTTTCTTTCTTTTCTTTCTTTCCCTTTCATTTATCTTATCTTTCTTAATCTCTCTTTATCGTTCTATCTTTCTGTCCTATTTTTTTCTGCTTAAAAGTAAAACAACAGAAACAAAAAAAATTCAACCTATGGGAGACTTTTGAAGTTGGACAGAGATTTTAATGGCAATCCACAAAATACAAGTTAGCACACAAGCTTTAAAACTGTCTTGTCATTTTGCATCATTTCCCAACTACCTGGAGCACTGGGGTACAGCCCAAATGCCAGGGCCAGCTTGGATCCCTATCTGGCCTGTGGAGCCTGGGTTTCCCCAGTGGACTAGGAGTTGCCCTGGAGGTCCAGGCTGGAGGTGGCCATGGGTGACATTGCCTGGCTGCACAGAGCACCCAGGAAAGGCTGTGGATGACTCCATGCTGTTTGCATGCAGCTGGGTGCAGCTCCTGAGGGACTCAGTCATGCCAGAAACTTGTCTACAACAACCTAGTGGAGCTTTGTATCTCCCCAGTATTGTCCAGCCACTTGAATACTACAGTTTGCAAAGCTTTTTGGTTTGGTTTTTGGTTTGTTGGTTTGGTTTATTTTTTTCCTTCCTTTCTCTATGGTGAAAACGATTGCCATTTTCTATTGAACATCTCTGGCAAAAAAACCCCAAAAAAACCCAAACCAAACCAAAACAACAACAAAAAAACCCCACCACACAACCCCCCCAGTGACTTGAATTGCCTAAAGCATTTAATAGATTTGTATTGCTTTTGCAGATTCTAGTGGAAAAAAACTCAGCAAAGTTTTGGGGGTAAAAATGCAAACACTCCAATATTGTAGACACGAAATAGTTAATTTTGTTATTTCAAAAAAAATTTACCATTTCCATTTTTCTAGTCAGTTACTTTGTTTTGGAATTTGTTCTCCTGCATTGCATAAAATATTTTAAAACATTAAAACAAGATGAAATGGCTTGCTCCTGGTTGAGAAAAATGTGTTTTATTTCACTAACAATGAACACAGACTGAATAGCCACGTATTTGCCTAGCCCAAATTTTCACTTCTGTAACAGGGCTTCCTGCCATTTTGCCATGGTTGTTCCCTTGTCTCCTAAAGATGGAACTGATTTGTAGAGAGATTAAATGAATGTCTGGAGTCCCAAGAGGAGTCTGGCAGGACATTAGTTAGACCCAAATCATCTTTCCTCCATCCCTTTTGCTAGCACCTTCCTGGCTGGTACAGCTCTGCCTCTGGTTATGCTGATAGCCTAGATGGGGACAGGTGTCTTTCAGTAACAAGTCCTAACATGAGATTATTGAGAGCCTAAGGCACAGCAGGGCCTGTGGATACTACAATAGCACAAACACTACCTAAAAATAACATGATACAGAAAGCTCCTGCAGCCAAATATCCTAAATTCCCTGTATCAAAAACCTAACAAACTAAATGGTTCAAAATTCCAAAGCATGGGGTCAGAATATAATTCATGTGGAAGGGAAAAAAATTAAAAACAGCCTCTTGATGCATTTGAAAATGCTGTCTACTCTGTTTTTTCTTCCCTTTTCTCTCAGCAAGCATCCCTGCACTCATCTTTTACACTCCTTGCTCTTTTCTCTCAGGTAGTGTGTAACACTATGGCTCTTTGTCCTCCTGATGGAAAATTCCTGATGGAAAGAATGCGAATCATTTCCATGTTTCACAAGGGAATGATCATGTTAGTGGAATTAATCTTTTAGATACTGTAACGTGAAATATAATCTTCCTTTTTGTTAAGAAGACCCCGTCTGTGTCTCTACACTTTGGTCAGAATCTGATGCTAAGAGAACCCAGGAGTCTCTTGAGGTAGAGCTGAAAGCTTCGTGTGCAGAAACAGGCACATTTAAAAGCAATAGCAAAGTTAAAACAGCCAGATGGGAACCTAGCAGGCAACCAAGAGGGGAACTCTCTGTTTTCCTTGCAAGCCTACAGGGGCTTGTTTGCAGGAATTAGAATCTCTCACCAGCAGTTCACTGCAGCTCTAATACCAAGTGGTATTGAAAATGAGAAGCAGGTTATGGCTGATGGTTTAAATGAGGTACCAATGGGAATTTAGAAATGAGATCCTGGACTTGTCTTGGTGTAGACTGTGCACATGGCAGAGCAATATTGCTTTCTTGGCTGACTGCATCGTATATTATGGCCTTTTATTTTGCCCACAGTCAAACAGCAGGGAATAGTAGAAGTTCATTGCTCCAGCTCACTGTTCAAACTCTGATCTGCCTCACCAGAGGCAGTGCCCCTGAATAATGGAAAGCAGGATCGGTCCCCCAGCCTCAGTGCAGGTTCATGTTCAATGCACCACTGTATAAATGCTATTGCCATTATTTTGGAGTGAAGAGAAAAGCAGAATGTGCAATTAAAGCTCTGTTTGGTTCGGGTTTTAAGAGAATTTACTACCTGGGAAAGATGCCAGATGGAGGGCTCTGGAAAGCACAGCCCGCCCTTTAACCGCAGTGTCAGGAAAGAGCAGGAGCAGCCTCCAAGCTTCTTCTGCAGCTTCCTGCTCAGCCCAGCCCAGCTCAGATTGCAGATGCCCCTCACCCTTCACTGGCAACTGTGTTTTACAGGGTGGGAGAAAATCTGACTCTTCACACCTCTTCACTGCTTGGTCTCCCTCCTGACATCTCTATTCGCATCCGGCCTTGTACATTTATGATGGGGCCCTCTCATTTCTCCAAACTGAGCTGGAAGGTACCAACTTCTGCTTGCAAGAAGCCTGAGCTGGGTTGGAAAGCTAAAGCCTCCTTCCTCTGTGAGCCCTCCTGTTCCTGTGTAGGACTGCCCATGGTGCTGGAAGGGGTGCTGCTGCCGCTGCCCCACAGGAGCTGCGGCCACCTGGGGACGGCAGGGGTGCGCAAGGGCATTTCAGTAGAGGGAGTGATCACAAGGCAGGGCAGGTGCAAGGAATCAGCCTCAGGCTGGGTTTGGATAGCCAGAAGAGCTCCAGGTGGTGAGGCAGGTCCCAGGTGAAGTGGGAAGACAAGGGGGTGCATGGCCAGACACAGGCATGCAGGTGGAGGTGGAGCCCAAGCATCTCAGCTCAGAGAGGCCCCGAGTGAGGTGGGGAGCCCCAGTGAGGCCTCCCAGCAGCCCCACCCCAGGTCACACAGCCTCTGCTGTCCCTGAACAAGGCAAGCCCCCGGGAGGGGCAGAGCTTGCTGAGCTCAGTGGGGTGAGCTTCACCTGTGCCTTGCTAGTTTTTGGGGAGAGGATGCTACCTTACAGAAGCGCTCCTAGAGAGCATTTCCTCTTCTTTGTAATGTAATAGACCTGCACATATTTTCCCAAAACTTGTCATTCCAAGGGGGGAGAACCTTTGTGTTACCCCCCTCCTGCCTCCCCGACCCTCCTATTTGAGTCACACAGCCTAGGAATAAGCACTTGCCCATGCACATGACTAAGGCTGCAGGAAAGGATGACTTAAAAATGGAGGCACTGGTTGGAAAAATGGGGAGTCCTGCTGGCAGTGACAGGTCATGGCTGTGGCGTGATGCCAGCTTTTACATCTGCAGCTTTCAGATTCAAAAGAGATAAAAAAAGAAGTATTACCTTAGCAGCTGGCATCTCTAAGCTATAGAATGAACCATCCCCAGCAAGACAGCGCTGCCCTCCACAGGCTCCTAGCACAATTTCCGACTGTCTGTGGATATCTTCGAGCCTAGGGGATGCTTTCCCCTTTATTTCTCCTCTGGGGCATTCCTGTCCAGGGTACAACTAGGAATTCAAGCCCCCCAAAACTACTGATTTTTTGGATGCATCTCAACTGTGCTAATGCTTCTCCCTGAATTAAAATTGCCTAGTCTTAAGTCCTGCTGCCAGCAGCCATAACTGTGCTGGATGCTGTAATCAGGGGAGCACACAATCACCATGCAGCTAACTGCTTCTAATAGTAGAAACTTCACTCTAATCTTACATAACACCAGTAATGGAGCAGAGAGGCTGTGGCTTCTGAGGAGCTTAGAAAGCTTTCTTGGGCAGCTCATGCCCTGAGGGCAGAGAAGCTGCAGCTGCAGTGAGAGCAAGAAAAACAAAATGACCTTGATATTGATAACAGTTCAGTGAGTGCTGTCACAGCCAGTGCTGCGCCAAGACTTCATTGGTGTCACAGGCTGTCGATAGGTGTAAGTTATGGTCAGTTCTGATAAAAATGGTGTCAAAGAGGCCACACTGAGAGAGGGATGTGGGGAAATAATGTCTTGCAAGCTTCAGGAAAGACAAACAAGGATGTTAATATATTGCTATTAAAAGGGGCTCCAAAGCACTTTCACTTCTGCAGGCGGTATGGATTTGTGTGACTGCAGATTAAAGGGTTTTTTTTCTTCTCCTTGATTTACTCCTCAAATGATTTTTTATCTGACTGCTGTTATCAATACAAAATTGACAATGCTGTCAAGTTTGCAAGATTTCAGAATATTTGAAGGCATGAGAAAGGGGTTTTGATATTCCTCAGTCGTTTGGCAGGGGTAGCTTTGAGCTGTCTCTCCCTGCACTTTTAACATAAGCAGTGAAGTGCTCTCCTTGCTTTGCCTTTCTTGAAAGGGTACATACAAAAAAGGCACCTTTTTCTAAGGTTGACAAAGCTGTACAAATTCTTTGCTATGGAATCAAGAGCAAACTTCAAAACTCTTCAGCAGAAGATCTATTTTGGCACTTGAGTTTTTCAGGCATATCATAGAGCTTTCCAGCGACATTCTCAGCTTTGTTGGGGCAGAGTGGAATGCTTTTTCTTTTGATGTTTTTTTCAACTTCAACTGCTGACTTTAAAATCATTATTTGATTTTAACTAAGTCATCTTTTAAGAAGAGTGACTGTATGTCACAAAGGAATTGACCACTGATGAGCACATGAGAATAACTAAAAGGAGATATTAAGACATAGAACTGTCACTTGCAACTTTTGTTAATGTGTCTGATGAGTATTTGCTCCTAGTTTCTTACCTTAAATTTGAAGAAATATAAATGAGTGATTTTTCTGTTGTACCTCTCTGGTATCAGGGTGCCAGGTAAATCAGAGTGAAGTAGGAACTGCCTCATCAGGGGCTGTGGGCAAAGCAGGGTGTGCAGTTGCCTCTCCAGGCTGTGAGGGATAAGGGTCAAGGGCAGTGGGGACGTGCTGCTGCTCCGTGTAACACCCAGTCCCAGGGTCACTGGGAAGGAGTTTCCCTGCCTGGCCCTGCTGCAAGATCTCTGTGAGAAGCAGGCAGCACGGTGCTGCCCAACTCCTGAGACTGAGGCTATGCAAGCCTTGCAGTTGGTCAGGCAGGGCAGAAGACAAGGGCTGCTTTGTCCCAGCAAGTTTTTGGAGAGTGTTTTCACTTTATTGCCAGGTTTCACTATATCTTGCCAGGTTTTATGCTGTTGTTTTTCTGATTCTGTTTCGTGCTGCGGCTTGGTGTGGACTGTAGGTGGATGGCAAGGCTGGGAGGGTGATGGAGGGTAGAAGAGCCTCCAGCAAAGCAGCAGCCTCAGGGCTCCCAAGAGGGAGAGTTGAGCAGAGGTAGAAGGAAGGAGCGTGTCCTTGCTGAGGTTGTGCCTGCTGCAGGTGGTTTACAACAGACAGTTTGGGAACACAGCGCAAACGTAACGGTCCATTTTCCCAAAGCAAACCTCCGTGCCTCCAGCACAGCCTTGGGAAGGCTGTCCTCTGCCTGAGCAAGCTGCTGCAAGCAGGAATGCATTAAGGACTGCGACATTCTCAGGTACAATGGCAATGGGAGTCACCTGTGAGCTATAAATAGCACTGTTAAACATCCTTTCTCTCCAGTGCCTGGAATCCCAAGCAGACATTTTTTGCGGGTGCTAGTGAAAATGAACAAAGCTTTGAAGAGCTTTTATTTACACTCTCTTTGCAAGCTGGACATTTTCTTAGTAAGTAGTGACTAGTTTTTCTTACTGACTCTGAATTTTGCATTTATTTAACGGAAAATACTGGCATTTTTTTTCTTTTTGAATATTTTAAAATTATCATATATAATTTTCATATTTTTACCTCAACTATGTGGGAAGAGCTATGGTGGCAGGAGAGTTGGGATCACAAGTGTTCATTTTCAAAAATCCTCTGTGCAATTGCAGGAAAAGGAGGAAAAACCCAGGAACCTAGATTCAGTCTTATATAAATCTTACATGCATTTATAACAAAATAATGAAAATGTTTTTGTTTAGAATTAGGCAAATAATGCAGGATGTTTGGGCAGGTTTTGTGGTGTTTACATTGAGAGAACAGACAGCAATAGTGGTTGCAGTAAAAGGAAAAGCTTTACATGCCTATCAGACAAGATCTATGGTTTGATAGGAAACAAAGATGGCTTTGTTAAGGAGCTATGAAGACCTGAGAGCAACACTGGCAAAAAGGAACCTTTTCAAAATATTTAGTCTTCACTTGATGAAGTTTTGTCATAACATGATCAAGTCTCACCTGTTATGCAACTCTCCTTTGCTCTTTATAGACAGCAGAAAACACAAAGGTCTACAAAACAGACACTTTGCTCTGGGATAACCAAAGAACCCCTGCTACAAGATCAACTCGGGGAGCTGAAAAAATTAGTCAAGCTATTAAATATGCAAGAGGGGCTGTATTTTTTTGCAGTGATGCCAACTAATCTAATTATAGATTAGACTCTTTTAGTGACAACCCTTGTCTCAGGCCAGCGGGCAGCGTTGCAGGTAGTGAAACGCTGTGATTTTTCCTGCTGCCACAAGATGGCAGGAAAAAACAATGTTGGGAGATTTAAAAATACGCAGCGATGGGCATTACAGAACGGAATACACTCCTGACCGGCATTTAAAGGGAGAATTTACAAGAAACTGTGCACGTTGGATGGGGGGAAAAAAAGTGAACTGTACGGAATTAATTAGATTGGTATTGACCTGGGTGTATACATCAAAATAACTACACCCTATTCTTTCCTATGCAGGTTTCATGTGTAAGAAAAGCCTGTGTCAGTGCTTATTTTTTCCTGTACATCATGCAGTTTGGCCTGGTTTTGTTCTGCTGGCAAAATCTGTCGTACAAACCAGTCCAAGACATAATGCACTCACCTAAAAAGTAAAAAGCAGGGTGATTATTTTAGTCTTTTGTACTGTCTTCTTCCAAATATGGTTCTGTTCTCTGTTTCTCCAACCATAGTAGAAAAAGAGCCAAGCTAGAGGACACTTCTCTGGCTTTTGGGAACAGTGGGAGACACGAGGGACAGCAGCTGGGCAGGAGGGCACGCCTGGGTGCTAACAGGCTATTGCACTGGGTTCCTGGGCTGGGTGGTAGGGTCAAATCAGTGTCCCTTCTGCCTGTTCTGTTCTGTCAAATCAGGTCCCTCCTGCCTGTTCTCCTGGGAAAACTGGCCCTTCAATGCAATAGGTATCACAGGAGCTGCTGGGGCTTTGGAAGAGGGCTGGAAGGAAGGAGTCTGTGCTGTTCATGCTCTCTCCCCAGCTGCTTTCACTTCAAATACTTTTCTTAAAGGGAAAAAAACACTACAAGAACATAAATTGGTTTGGAAAGTACAACCAGACTGGCTGGGGGTTTTGAGTTATCCAAAGGCATCCCTCCTCAACAGCCAGTGTGGTGGTTCCCCTGCATTCTTCTAACAGATAAAAGAAAGCTGTGGAAAACTCACAAAGATTATTGTGCACCAGGAGCTCATTAACTGGTAGAAGTTAATTCTGAATGGCAGCACTGTGCAGACCCTGTGGGTCCGGGCCCTGGTCCTGGCCCTGCTACACCGCTGCTCCCCAGCATGGCCCGGCCTGGCCCGGCCTGGCCCGGCCTGGCCTGACCCGGCCTGGCCTTCCCCCACTGAGACATGGAGGACGTTCATCAGTGCTTTGCGCTTTGTCTGCTGAGGGGACAAAGCTCATTGTCATGGCAGCTGTGCTGCCCCGTGGCAGGGGCCTCCCCAGAGCCTCCTCCAGCACCAGCCTGCTCCTCACCCAGCCAGCCTTCCTCCTCACCCACTCAGCCTTCCTCTTCACCATCCAGCCTTCTTCCTCACCCATCCAGCCTGCCCCTCACCCATCCAGCCTCCTCCTTACCTATCCAGCCTTCCTCCTCAGCTATCCATTCACCTTTCTTTCTAACCCAGCCTTCACTCCTCCTTTTCTTTTTTTCCCCCACAGCCTTTACCCCTCCTTGGAACTGATGGAGTCAAGGTGCTTGTTGGGGGGGTGTGAGGGTAATTAGGGACTTTTGTGCTAGGACCAGTTCTTCTGTTCAGTGTGCAGTAATTAAAAGTATCAAGAGGTTTAAGAAGTAGCCAATCTGTTGAAAGCCAAAAGCTGGAGGATACACAGCTGTTTCTTATGCTGGCTTCCTCTAGACTCTACTCTGGCCTGATGGAGAATGAATAACTAGCCAGCCCTTCAGGCCCAACCTGTATTGGCTCTTTTCCCACCTGTCTTATGAATGCTGTGTCCACACTACTCATTACTATATACTGAATTCTATAACATGGGCACCAAACATCCAGGATCTGCCTCCCAGGCTGGCAATATATTTGTCATTATGAACAAAGGTTCATTTCACAGTGACAACATGGAGGAGAATGACAAGGCATCAAGAGTGAAGAAGCAAAAGCAAAATGCTTAAAGCAGCTTTCAACTGTTGAGATGATGAGAGAAAAAGAACTGATAATACGTGTGCCCATCACCTGGGCAGGAACACCCTCATCTCATGACATGATGCTAAAACAGATCCTAATGCCTTCACACCTTTGCAGATTCTGATCCTACTTGGATTTTTAAGATATTCTTTCTTGTATTGCTTCTTTTTGTAAAATTACTTTGGCCCCAGCTTGGTTCTGCAATTAGCAGCTTCATTTTGTGAGGAAAACAAGTGATGGATGGTCTGCAGCTGTTGACAACACCACAAGAACACTGCCAGCATCCAGGAGCCTTCTTTTGCCCTTTGGCTGCCCACCTCTGAATTATGGGGTCCCACCTGCTATTTAAAGGTAGATTAAGTCTTCCTTGAAATTAATAGTTTAAACTGAGCACAAAATTACTTTGAATTTAGCTCATGCAGGACATCCTACAAACTGGGTCCTTTTGCCAGGCTTTCAGCAACTATCATCTAGGTCAAAACAGCTCCACGGTGTGCTTAATCCTGCTCTGGATGTGAGGTGAGCAAGACTTTACAGACTGAGATGTTAGTAGATATGTGTGTATGGAGAAAACAACATTCTCTAGACATCTGCTCCCCTTCGGTGCTTGAAAGGAAAATCCTCCCCTTTCAGCACTAAAGCATTGACTGTAAGTGTCAATTTGCTATCTTTTATAGAGAAAACAATATTGAGAAACCATTCACGACAGGTAGTTTATCCACAAAGCAAGGGCTGTCCAGGAATTTGAAACCACTGGATAGAAGGGATTTTCTATATATATTCTACTGGGTTAAAGGATTTTCTATTCTAGTCTACTGGGTAAAAACTCTGAATTTTTAATTTTTGTTCTGTTGATCAAGGTATATATGCCTGAGAGGGAACAAACACATATGCATGTCAGCTTCAAAGGGAGGAAACCCAAGCATAGGTGACACAATCTCACTCATGGTGCTGGATCAGGTTTTGAGAGGGCTACACTGACCTCTGCTCTTCTCCTGCCACTCTTCACTATTGCCACAAGTAAGGACTGAGACTGGATTGGGCAGTCTTAACCCAAAAGACCAAATCTGATACGAAATCCAGGGGCCCATAGCTATGTGAGATTAATTGGGCCCTTCTCCCTATTTCTGAGACTGTCAGGCACAGGAAAGTGGTTGCTGACTGTTGGAACAGAAAAATGTGTCACAGAGCTGAGGTGCTTTTCTTACCCTGACTTAATATCTGTCCCACCTCCTTCTTCCATAAAGATGTCTGTCATGCCTGTCCCACTTTCTGCCTTTCTAGGGTCATAAACAATAGTGATTACCAAGTAACTTCATCTTGTCCCTCTATTAGCTTAACAATTCCCTTGATGGATCACAGACTGGCTGACGACAGGCAAAATCTCTGTCATTAAAAACTCAAACTTCCTCTGCTCTCAGAGGTGCTGGTCTGGTGACGGAGCTCCCCTTGCACACAGGCAGCCTTGCCTTCTGCCTGGTTTCATCTCCTCCAGGCAGGGTGGTGCATCTTGACTTTACAGCTGCTCTGTGTGGCTACACATGCTTTCACAGCAGGATCTATCAGCACCAACCACCCTCCTTGCAGGGATCTGAGAGTGCTGCCTTTTGGCACAGGAATGAGCCTGCTGTCCCCAGAGAACATAAAGACAAAATCCTGGCCAAAGAGGGAACCATGAAAACAGAGCTAAGGTTATGACTTTGTAAATGTTTATCTTCAATCTGTATTTGATGTCTGGATAATAAGGTGACCAGTCTCTTACAGAAACGTAAGGCAGGTTAAACAACAGGGGGGCACACAGTGGTTTCCTTGAGCTGCAGCACAGAGCATGTGCAGGGCCTTACTATTCCCCACTTGCCACCTTTTTGGCTGATGGATGCTTTCATCTTTCATGCAGTGTCTCTTCCTAAGCACTTCAGATCTGAGCTGTAAGTATGGTTGATACAGCTGTGCTTCCTTTTTTTTTTTTTTTTTTAGGAATGGCTTTCCCTTTGTACTGTTTGCATTTTTTCATGCTGCTTTGGTTCACTCACCGTTTTCCTCAGTTTGGTATAGAAACTGTCTGTGAAAACAAGAATGGAAAAAAAAATTATCAGACAGTTTTTTTATATACACAGGGAAGAGATGTTTCAAAGTGAGTCTATCAGGTTATGCACCTAAGTATTATTTCTGCCCTTGAAAATCTTTCACTTATAGTGCTTAATTGGTCTGTGCAAATCCATTGCTTAAGAGGTAATTGGCCATTTTTATAGAAGGAACAGAAACAAAACACTCCAGGCTGTTGTTCTAACAATTAAAAAGAAAAAAAAAAAAAAGGAATTATGGAAAGAATATGTTTCAGGGCATCATCCAGCCTCTCCTGAAACTATGCAATTTCACTTGGTGAAAACAACAGCAGACACAATGAAATGAGTTATATATGAAGAACTGAGATCTCAAATGTGATATTATGCAGAAAGTAAAGAGTCTGTACTAAATAAGTAACAGCTCAACGTGTTACCAAGGGTGCACTTTGATTTTGATGAATGTTAAAAGAACCTTTAGCCTTGAAAATAAAGAGGATAATTTCTCTCTAGGCAATGGCTGCTCGTGAAAGCCATAAAATAAGAGCACTGGAGCCCTAATTTTATAGTGCTTTTTAAATGATTTTCAAATGGTCCAGCTGCTTTGTGCCACAATAGCACAAGGCAGAGATATTTACGCCGCCAATAACAAGCATGCATCAGCCTGCCCGAGCTGCTCTCCGCAGCAGCCTGCGGGAGGCGAAACACACGTGGAAAGAAGATACTTGCCAGTGTGGATTGATCACAATCACACCATGGTCAGAGCAATCCTGGGAAGCCGCTTTTTCCCCCCAACAACTTGATTATTTTCCTTGTCTGTGTGTTGCCTGCGAAGCACAGATCCGTGTGGCTGGCAGCACTGGTTCTGTTTTGACTCTTGACAGCCTGCTAGCAATGTGTGCCTCTTAGGCCATGCTGTCCTTGGCAGGCGTGTCTTTTTGGAAATGGGAGGGCAAACTCATCCCTGGGTTACACTGCTGGTTTGGGGTGGGAGTTTCCTCAAAGGCTAGTGTGGCCCCAGCTTTGGTGTTCTGATGCAGCACTGCATTACCTTCTCCAGAAATGCATGTGAACTCTGGGCAAATGCTATGGAATTCTGCTGAGATGCTGAATTGCCACCAGCAACTTTCCCCAGGTATTTTACCTCTGTATGTTTAGGATTTCAGTCTAAATCTACAGTTTATTTTCCAAATAAATGCTATGAGATGAACTACCCTGGGGTGGTCTAGCTTAGCCTGCCAATTTGGGTAGTCATTTCAACAGTTCAAAAAAAAAAATTCAATTTTTTGTCTTTACAGTCCCCTCTCCTTGGCGAGACATTGACAAAACACAGGGTACTGGGAGAAATCTGCCTTCTGAGCCAGCAGAATAGGCTTTAAAGAGCAGTTCCTTTATGAAATATTCCATTAAAATTAAATAACTTGTCTCTTTCCATGTTCACTAGTGCTAGAGGCACAACAATGTTCAAATAATAAGAATTTTGGTGAGAACAGGAAATTTTGAGCATGAGAGAAATGCCTAATTTATGGCTGAAAAATTATTGCATTTGCAGTAATTCTCAGGTCCATAAAGCTGAGAGAGCTGGGCAGAGGGCATGGCAGGAAGAAGTTACCTCTGGAAAGACCTCAGCCATTGAGCATCTATTGTCACCAGGGTGAAACAACTGTCTCCCATCTGGGTGATTTGTACAGATTGAGCAATATTTTCCCCTTTTCATTTGCCCATCCCAATCAGCAAAACAGGTTAGCATTTTTTTGTGTTCGGGGATATACTTAAGAGCTTTAATTTTAAGGAGGGGCCTATTTTCTCTTGGAGTTGAGTTTTAAGAGTTTTAATGAGCAGAATGGACAGCAAATCAGGAATGTATCCCAGAGGAGTACCAAGCATATTTGCTGCCTTCATTTAACCAACTGATTGAGGAATGATAGGAGCATGCAAAATTCATAAACATTTTATACCCTAAACAGAGAAGAAAAATAGATTTGATGCCAAAGCTTTAGGTCATGCTCCTTTCATCTTTGTCTCTCATTCAGATTGTTCATCTGACATTTCTCCTTGTTGCTTTGTGTTCTTTTAATTTCATAAGAGTTTAGAGTTTACATAGGTGTGTACTGTATCTTAGTTCAGTATGTAAATCCTGCAGCTTGATGAAACTGCTCACGACTGGGTAACTCTTTGGATAGCATTGCCTAGAGGAAAGTGGCAGAAGGTAAACCAGCATAAAGGAAGCAGATCTGTTTTTTCTAAGAATACAGCAAATAAAGATTTTTCCTTTCAAAACAGAAAAGAATACACATAGAGCTGTTCCAGGCTGCACGGAATAGTGCTATGGTCACAGATTGCATAAGTTTGTATTTCTGCCTCACTTGCATCTCATCTCATCTCTGAGAGATCCAATTTACAGCAGCTGAGATAAAGTAGCCTCCAGGGTATTGCATACAGCCCTTTCATAAATCAAGAACTGCTTTTTGTTACTAGAGATCTGAGTCCAGAAACAGAGGAAAACACATGGCATGAAGCTTTGTAAATGGCCAACTGGCATGTCTCTGCAATAGCTCTTTGCAGCTTTTGGCAATTTCTCAAATGAGAAAATAATTTTTTTTAGTTATTTTTGTTGTGCATTCTGACAAATCAATACAGAAAAACTAAAAAAAAAATTGGTAATTTCTGACTGAGAGCTCAAAACTGTCTTCTGCTTTATAATTGCTTTTCTCTTTTCTCTCCTGTGACAGAAGATACATTCTGATGATTACTAGTACACCATGTGTGATCCTTACCTCTGATGTGGATATGGTTTTGTTGGCCACTCCTAATCTCTCAGGATCCTGCTGTTTTCCCACGTGCCAATGAAGACAATGTCTGTAAGTGGATAATGAGGCTTACCTGAGGGGTTGAGTGACATTTAGTTAATGCTGCTAAAGTAATTTGTGATTGCTTAATGTGAGTGCTGTGTAAGAGCAGCAATTTACCACTGGGACAGGGACTCACCATTTCCCCTTGTTAATGCACACAGAAAGTATAGAAATGTGCAACAAGGTCAAAGTTGATTGTGTCTTCTATGAAAGCTCATGATTACAAGTAGCTCAGGTTATCTTGTTGTCTTGTAATGTATTCCTGTCTGTAGAGCCCAGTGCTCTCCACACTCTGAGACATTTTTTCCCCTTTGAGAGGTGTAAGAAAAAGTAAGGTAATAGAAGAATGGTAAAAGGTTGCGATTTCTGAATATACTCATATCTGGAAATGCAGAATTCCAAGATATTTCTCTTCTGAAAATAAATAAGTTTAACAAGTTTTACCGACTTCAGTTGGCTACAATCACATTGAGGACTGCTGGCCCAAATACTCTACAAAAATTCACCTCAGGAGGTAGCTCAGGTCCTTCTATAACTAGATTTGAAATATGTATGTTGAACACACTAAGGTTTTAGCATAGCTTGTAACCGTACAATGTTTCTTTGCTGAAGTGATATTAACCTTGCTGATCCGGTTAAACTCCACATAATAAACCTGCCTGCTTAAGATCAGCATCAAGTTTGACTTCTGCAGGATATTTTACATACTGTGCCCTCAGCTGCTTATTATATGGCACTTCGGAAAACATTGTACCTTTAAACCCAAAGGGTCTTGGCCTTGGCCCTGGCCCTGTATATCAGCAATGGCTGATAGCCAGACAAATATTTAATAATCAGTTTGTTGACAACTTCAAAGTCCTCCAGGATGAAAGTCATCATGCTAAGTCAGACATCCCTACTTTATTTTATGCTATATTTAACTTGTTTAAAAATGCTGAACATCAGATTTCTGATAAAGGCATACAGAGAAATATTTCTTATAAAATACAGTATTAATTCTAGATTGATCTTTGATTTCCAAGTAGCTGCTCAAAAACTGCACATAAATGGTTCCCCAGAAACAAGAAGTGACAATATATGGTACTGCTCTGGGTTATTTTAGCTCTGGCACAAGTCCTGATGCTGGCATGGTTTGCTCAGTAACAGAAACATCCATTGTTTATTAACTTCACTGAGTACTGGGTTGGGCCCTAAATGCACATACTCTCTCCATTCCCCATTTCTATCTCATGAAGAGCCCATGAAGCCTTATTCTTATTCAAACCTTATTTGATGTCTTATTGATGTTGGAAAAATAAAGAAAATTCCATCTGTAGTACTTGATCAACTTCCAGTTTCACTTTTTGCAGTCTGTAACTCTTATTTAAGCTGATATTAGTGATCAGCTGCTCCTTTAACAAAGAAACCTGTTTACATTTTTATTTCTGTTAGCTGATGTTCTCAAAGTTCATCTTTTCCTTACTACACATACACACTGTTGTTATCTATATATTTTTTCATTTTATTCTCTACCAGTTCTTTCCCCTACAAGACAGAATGTGATTGAAAGAAAAATTCAAGAGTAGTTTGGAACATGTATATTCACAGGCATTAAAAGGAGGTCTTGAAACTGCACTTAAAAGGCTGTCTAAAATCAAACGTTGCTGTTAAGAGAACACAATTTCAGTGATTTTTGTCTTAAATCTTTGCCTGTACTACCTGTCAGGCTCAATTCTACAAATCCTTATTTCTGCACATGGTTTACTAAGTAAAAGAGTTAATTTCTGAGTGTAGTTACAGGTTTAACCGGAAAGGCAAGGGTCGGTTTCCCACTCTCCTGGCCAAGGCAGAAGTTCAGCGAAGCGCTGCACATCCTTGTGGCTTCTGCCTTAGCGCAGCCCGGCTCCGAGCGGGCCCCGGCTGCTGGCTGTCCCCACCCGCAGGGCACAGGGCCACCTGCCGGCTGCCGCGCTCCTGCCTGCAAGTGCAGCGACATCAGGAAGCAGGCGGCAATCTGTAAAACCAAGTTTTGTAAATGCAGATTATTTCCCCAACGTCACCTAGCTCGTTTTTTTGGCTTTGCTGTTTCATAGCTAAAAGGATGACCACTTTAGCTCTAATCCGTGGGCAATCAGCAGGGGTTTTAGTTTCCCCTGTTTCTCTCCTATAGGAATTACTGTAATTTCTAGATATTTCAACAAGTTTGCAACCTGATGATGGTGAAAAATCCCTTGTTTTGGCATAACACTGGGCACTAAGCATGTTGAGTGAAGATGATTGCATGCTTTCTCTATGCTTCAGAGTGAAATACCCATCTGCACAGTTTTGAGAAACAGTGAAGTCTGCTGTCATTCAGAATATCCATAGATTGTCAAAAATTCAACTGCAAATCAAGTTGTCCTATAAACAGCCAAAATCAGAATACTTTTTAATGTGAAAATTTCTATTCTAGTTAAAATTACACCAAGAAAGGTAAAAACCAATTATTATTCAACTTTAAGGCTGCTCAAGATCATGAGCCTGTCTTGTGCTTTGTATGGTAAATGCTGTAGCATTTATAAAATCTGTATGTTGCACAATTATAAATTAATACAAAGCAATAAAGAGGGTCTAATTCTCTTTTTAATTGTTTTTCTGTGCAGTAGGTTCTTTCTTTAATGGATAGTCCTTTTGCTTTCTTCTTTGCTAACCTTAAGTCTATTTTAAGGCAATGAAGTTTACCAATGCTAACTATATAAAGTTGGACAGCATATGTTAATGAGTATTGTATTCCCCAGCCCTTCAGAACAGCTCAGCCTCAAATAACACTTACATATTGCCTATGTAGAGATTAGGCCACTCTTCACCCACGTGATTTAATCCCACCTTGCAGCTGTCCAAAATATCTGGCAGTTCCTGGGCAGAGGGAGTGCCAGGCTCAGAGCATTCCTGGGCTGACAGGCTCTGTCTTCAGGTGCTGACCCCTTTGGAGGCCTCATGCAGAGTCAGGCAGAGGAGGGAGGGCCTGCTGAAGCCGCTGCTGTGGAATGCACAGGGGAGGGTTTTGCTGAAGCAGGCTCTTTCTGCCGCTTGATGTTCCCAAGCAGGTGGCTGACTCTAAATACAGCTCGCGCCTCGACGCCTCCCTGGATTAGCTCAGCACTGCGTCCCTGATGCAATGGGGAACAGCCAGAAAAATGAACCTTCTGCTTTAAGTGAATCTTACGCAAAAAAAAAATGCTACTCCCGTCCTCACATAAGCTATGGTGCTGTTCCTGCCAGCACAGAGCTTTCCCTGTGAAAGAAATGTCAGTCAGTGCAACCGAGACGCAGTCCCAAATGCCTCATGTGACCCAGTTCTAATAATAAGCTACCAGGAAAGAGGGGACAGCACAGCTTGAGGGTGAGTTCAAAATAAACACCATGAGAACACTGGTCCTGGGCCTTACCCAAGGTTCACCAAGCACTGTCCTGTGCTTGACTGTGGCTGAAAGTGAATGCCTACAGAATGTAAGAGCATACAAGCATGAATTATACTTGTGTATATAATAATAATAGCACTGTCCCAGCTTCCAGCTGCAGTTTATGAGCTTGCTGATCTGGATGGAGTGTCTAAGTATTTGGTAACCCTGAATGGATTTCTGTCCCTCAGACTTTTCTACTTGAATGTCTATAGGCTTTTACTCTCTGCAGCATCCTGTGGAAGTGTTACACAGCTCATGTAAACCCCTCCTCTTGTTTCAGACCTGATTTCTACTGACTTCATCTGATGCCCTCAGTTCTTGTACCGGAAAATAAAATGAAGAGAGATTTTCACTGGAACTCTACATGGGTCCCTTCAGGTGACACTGGTTTTGTGATTGCTTTAAGCAGATTTAAGTCTGCCAGAGCTGTAGCGGGGACAGTCCCTTTCACTTGCACCTTCTCCCAGCTTGTGTAGACCCGCTTGACAAATGCGTATTTTCTGAATGAAGTCCCACTGGGGAGGCAGTATTTTTCCTTCATTTTGGTTCCCTAATCTAACTTGCCAAACTAACATTCAAAATGTAAGCTTTTATGCTGATAGTGGAAAGCAGTGAAGTACTAATGTCATGTCACATCACGACTTGAATTATGGATAGTGTAAGTGACAGGTGAGGACGTCCCTCTTCCTCTTAGTACACTGCAGCAGACAATGTTTTCTGTTTTAAGAAGTTGCAGGAAGAAGAAGTTACTATTCTTCTGCTTTTGCTTACATTGACTGGAATCTTTTTCCCTGCACAAATGTGCACTCAAAGTAAATCTGTATATAAAGAAGCAGGAAATATAAGCAATACTGACTCCACAGATTAAAAGCACTTCTCTGATTTGACAATGCCCTTGAAAAAAGTTTCTACCCAATTCATTCTTTCCACTGAGGTAACAAAGTCATGCTTACAAGATCACTACCATGCCATTGGTGGCATGGATGCCCTACTGACTCAGCTTCACTCTGTGCTCTTCCCTTTCCTGCCCCTAGTGAAACAATACTCTCCTAGGATGAGCAGTATCTTCCAGAGCAGGTACTAATTTACAACAGGAACAGCTTTCACAGCTGTGGCTTTGTAGGACAGATGCTCAGAGGCATGCAAAACATTATCCTGATGGGAGGATTCCATTAATCTTGCTCACATGTGTCTAATTTTGCCCAGCCTAAAGCCATTAAGATGCATTATTTCACTCACATGAATTTCAGATTTTTCAATGCTGTGTCTTCAAAAGGTTTCCAGACTAAAACCTACTGTAATGTGAATGAAGTATAAATTATAATGAAATATTAACTCATGTAAATCCCTATTAATTTTTATGGAGAATTTCAAAGCAAACAAAGCTCCTCCTCCACCGCTCTGCTGCTTTGTGAGGTATAAAGATTGTCCTAGCACTGTTGGGCTCTAAATGTGATTTCCTATTTGATCTTTTCACACAATCTTTCTCTCATCAGTGGAGCTCTTTGCAATATTTAGGAAAATCTCAACAGTCAAACTGATGTATGAAAGGATCTTAAATATGCTTATTTTGCAAAGCACTTGTGTACAGTGAAATAGGGAGGGATTTCTACATTCCCCTACATGCTAGGCAGAATCAGCATTCATGTCATAACCTCTGCAAGAATGAAGAAGGAAATGTGGTCTGGAAAGGAAGAGGTTCAACTCACAAGTCACCATTATATTAGTCTTCTAATAAACTTGCAAGTCTCTTCCAGCAGAGAATAAAATGATCATAAAATGAACTGATAAAATGAACTGATGCTTCAAATGCAAACAAGCAAGCAGAAATGTATTTACTTTATCTGTCAGGGAATCTTTTAAGGTCAGTTAATCAATAAATCCAACCAGCAGCAAAGGGCAAAACCAAATTTGATTATCACTTCATGGTTCACCACAAGGTAACAAGCTAATTTTCAGGCAGAGTGGTAGCATGAATTTCAAATGCTGTTGCTGTAATAAAAATCACATTGGTTTAAGTACTGATTAACTGGTGACAGGAAATGTGACATCCTCAAAACATCTTAAAACTAATTTGTATCAATTAGGCCAAGCCACTGATGTAAGCTAAATGTCTACCTGATATTAAAGCACAGGTGATCCAAAGCCACTGACACAGAACTGATTTGGGATAATTTGGAGTGAAAGCGAACTGAGGAGTCCAAGTTACAAAATGCTTTGAAGACCTGACATTCTTTTTAATGTCCTCAATACACTACATGATATACATTGTCTTTTTGAAAACATATTTAACAAGAAAAGACTAGTGGGGTTGGCTGACCCAGGCTGCAGAAGTATCACAAACATTTATTCTGATGGTGTGGCTGACACACCATAATATTTAGCAGACCAGAAAAAGAGGAACATTTCTGTAGGAGTGCCTGGGCTCTCAAGAAACTGTCCTTGTCACATCATCAGGCCTGAAACACAAATTTTTTTTAGGAGAACACGCATGTGAGAACTGTAACCAAACTGAGAAAGATGATTATGTTACACTCCCAAGTAAAGGGGACTCAGACATCCTTTACAGCTAGATGCAAATATTGAACTTGCCTCTGGCATGAGCAGAAACCAGGGACAAACTTGGTCTGTCTTAACCACTTCAGTGGATTCATCCAGTAGTACCACTCAAGGCACAGCAGTTCCACCTTGTGCAGTGCTTATAGTGCTGCTGTTGGCTGTGCTGGTTTTGGAGGGACTGAGCTATCAGAATTAATCCATTTACCATTCTGTTGGCCTTTTATGTCAACACATAATTGTCTTCATTTCTGTAATGTGCACTGATCATGGGAAGTTAGTTGCATATGCACCAGGGCTGTGCAGGGTGAAACTCAGTAAAGTGAATGTAGATAGTGTTGCCTGTTCAGCGGTCCTTCCCTTGCCGTAGCTGAACATCCAGGTTTCGCAGGTGCTTCAGAAAACCGCGATTGGGTGAAATCCATCGATGCTCCTTCACTGTCTTGATGGCTTCAACTAATGGGAGGTGGTGATTTATCATGAGATATGCTAGGACTAGGGAAGCTGATCTGCTTACTCCAACTGCACAATGTACCAATATTTTGGCTAGTAAAAAAAAAAAAAATACAATCATCAAGAGAAGCAGTACAGTGGATGAAGTTTAATTTAAATGTTTTTCTCGCTCTTCTCATAGATCATGTGAACTGCTAATTAGTTAAGTCTAATTTGCCATTGTTACACTCATTTATATGAGAAATGCCATGAGACCTCTAACTGATCTCAGAAACACTGGTAAATCAAACAAAACCCTCTTAGAGTAATTAAGCTGTTCTGTTTTGACCATGAGGAAAAGAAGACCCATTAGTTTCAGCAGGCTGGCTTATGCAAGGAAGAAGGCTAAAATCTGGCCTGAATGGATGACACAGACATGTTAGCCACCAAGAAAAATGACTGGCCTAGTACTTGCATAATAAGGCAATTTGATGCAACTGCAGTTCTATTTTGAAGTCAGAACTTGTGATACAGAGACAGCTCCATTAATGCCAGTTTACTCATGCTAAGAAATGGGTTTTTATGTAAAACAGGTTAATTAGTATTTTATTGCACCACTGCCAAAAAAGCTCTGTTTCTTGTGGAACTCACTGTAAATCTCCTTGGGTAAAAGTAAGTCTGCTTCTTGGAGGCACAGCCTTGCAGGCTCTGTTCACACAAGAAACTCATCTGCAATATATGAACCTCTTTATACAGTTGGTGATTGCAGCAATCAGCACATTAGTCTTTTTATTCATTTGTTCTTGCAATAAGACAGTCTCAAAAGAGGGTGCCCATTTCCAATGCATCTTTTTACTTCTCCCCTTTTGAATGAGCCTTACCTTCCAAATAATTTTCTCTCTCCTCCCCAGGCTCTCTCCTGCATGGTTCATCTGTTTTGTCTCATTAGCTCTTTGGGACCTAGTCAGAGCTACACCCACATACACAGCACTCCCTTCTCCTGCCACCCACCGTGCAGGTGACCAGCACCTGGCAAGACACCATGTAGTGACTTCTCCACCACTGAGCTTTGTGGAGCTGACCTGTTATGTGAGGCAGCTGACTAAAATCAAAATGTGACCAATGATAATTTCGTACCTCCTGGCGTGTTCAAGGCATTGTGGATAAATTGTGCAGCAGAGAAAAAGAACTGGCTGATATCAAAGCTTGGCAGGTCACGAGCTGGTACACCATAATAATCAATGGTTGCTCCATAAAAGTCCTGGCCTCCGTGGCTGTATGATGTGCCATGGGCAGCATTTAAAACATGGGTCACACCCATCTTCCACAAAACAAATCTATTGTGTGCTGTTACTCTAAGGAAAAAACAAAGACAAATCAAGATGGGTGCAGTGATATTCACAGAGCAGAAGCACTGAGATTGCATCTCCCAAACCACTGCTGGAGCATCAGCCCATGCATCGATTCTAAGGGCTAATCGAGAAGTGAATACTAGCTTAGTCATAATTTTATCTCGGAAATCGTGCTGTCTGCAGCGTAAACGACAGCAATTAGCAAAACTATGAGCTGTCTAAAGCCGCACCCATGAGGCATACTAACAGAAGGCATGGCAGAGGTGTGTCCATAAAGCTCTACTTACAGGTCCCCTAAAAAGAGATTAGGCCATACTTCATCAACGTGATTGCAAGAGGGCCGCCCACTGTTCAGGAGCTGCTCGATTTCCCTGAGGGAGGGGACATCCTCCGGGCATGTCCCAGCTCCTTCGGGGTCCTGGGTGTCCGGCGCCTCTGCCGCAGACATGCTGAGACGCAGGGCGAGACGCCGCTCCCGCCGGCCGGAGGAAGGGCACAGGGCTCAGAGCCGGGCGGCGGCGAGATGGGCCGGGGCAGGTGCCGGGCAGCCAGGCACGCCCGCCCCAGGGCTGGCCGCTCGCCTCTGCCCTGACCCGGCCGGCGCAGCCGCTAGAAACAGATGCAGGTCCCAAAGTCGGCATTGCTGGATCCTTACTGGTTCAGTCTGCTTCTCTGTGCTCGTCTCCAGAGCCGCACCGTTCTGCCACACAGCAGCCTCGGCGCCCGGGACGTCAGCCGCATGTGGCACAGCCCCCTGCCCGCAGGACACGCACTAACACTGGCTGTGACCGTCCCCAGCCGTGTCTTCGACACGGCCGTGGCAGTCAGCGAGATCTGGGCATTCAGCACTAGCAATTAAAGCCTGATAGAGGAAAAATAGCAACCTGTCCCAGTAACAATTATCTGTCATTTGGTCTGAGGTGAAAGGGTCAGAAATGCACCAGCGGGTCCTACCGACACAGTCACCAGGAGGTTAAACACCAAGTGGATGATGACTTGCCTGTCACTGATAATCTAGGAGAATTTATTTCTTGAAGCTACTGTTTTTTCACGAAGTGAAATTATCAGACATAACTCTACTTTTTATTTTTAATATTTTGTATTGCAGTCCTTCACTGGGTTAATACAGTACACCTGCCACACATTGCATGATACCTCCCTCTTCTGTTCAAAAGAGAACAAAAGCCAGGAGTGTAATGGTTGTCAGGTGAAACTTGTAAGCCACTGAATTAGTTTATATAGGAAAGTCTGGCAAGTCATAGACTGGAGACCCACGGTATCAAATTGTAGTATTAGGGGTTCTTTTCAAGTATAGTAGTGCCTGTGCTTCTCTAGGATGACCCATAGCAGGGGCTGCAGAATTGTCAGTGGTGGAGCTACAAGGCAGAACAAATGAAATGGTGATGCTTTTCCTCTGTAAGCCTGGCAATCCAGGAGAGAAGGTGACCCAAGAGGAGAAGCTTGCTGCTGAGAGTTTCCCCTGTAGAAATAAAGGTTATGAATAGAAGGAGCTCTTGGTCAGGATAGAGCCACCTTTATTCCATATGTGTTGATATACTATGACGGATTTGCTTTATTTTATCAAGAGACATATAATGGACATTCCAAACTGGGTATTAAAGTCTGGACTAATTAACTGGGCTTAGGAGTGCCCAATGAGAGAATAATCATCATTATACAATGCAATAGTTTCCAGCATCAGGGGACAAAATCATATGCAACAAGGGAAAAGAGACTTTGTATAGAATATTTAATGAAGCAGAAATTACTTGTATGCTGTGGTATTTAGGAAAGAAACTATTTAAAAGCTGCTGGTATACAAAGAGACTTGTTACTTCCCACTGCCATATATGTTCTGACCTAAAATAATGAATGAGGGAAACTACGAGTAACAGTGCTGCCGTGCTTATTTAGAGGGCGTAGTGCGACAGGCAGCCAGGCTCTGCTGTGGGCGAGGCAACCAGCTGGCCAGACCCAGCAGAGGAGAGGACTGGAAAAATGGCTAAAGTTATATTTCAAGCACTATGTATATGCCCTTAATACATTACCTTGTTTTTTCTGTTTTGTTCTTGGATTTTATTGTTGTTGTTTTGGTAAACTAGTGTGCTTTAAGGTGATTGATACATGCCCATGAATCAGGAAAATTAACTGACTGAGCAGGTTAAGCTGTTCAATTTAGCTTGCTTTTCTCAGGTTTCTGGGTGGAGACTCAAGGTGAGGCTTTACTATCAGTTTTTTATAAATGTAACCCCAGCCCATTTGTTGCTAATCAAGTTCTGTGAAAAAGGTGAAACTCATGGTTAAGTCTAGCCCTTTTCAGCTGTAAAACTTTTATTGGGCTCTCCACCAGTTGCAATGACTAAGAATTCACCAATTGCAATGACTAAGAATTCAAAGTTCATCTGTGGTATGAAAGGTGACAAACAGAAAAACACCAACTCCAGAACAGTGATCCCCAAATCCTCTGTGCCTTGAACATTTGTATGCATAACATTCATGTACTTCAAAACTCTGCCATTCTACACCTAACATCTTCTCAACATTTAAGAGTCTACAAATGTGGCTTTCTGTAAAACTGTGTCACTGACCTTTTTTAGCCAGGAGTTGCCTTTGAAACAGACAGGAGGCAGAGATCTGGCTTTCAGATGAATTTGCCTCTCTACATCTGTGCTTCTTTTCTGGCCCTTTCAACATCTGCTAAGAAAGGATGTAGAAAGCAACAGACTGATACATGGTCACACTGAATGAAGGCAAGTTTACACTGTGCAGATTCCAATCATTTGGAGGTTCTCCTGGCTGTCTGAATGCTGGGCAACTCCAAACTAAACATTTGTGTGCTATTATATATGAACATTAAGCAGCTGCTGTTTTAGCTGAAAGTAATGCATGCCTAATCTTGGAACATGCATAAGAAGACATTCTAACCAGACTATGCCTTTGTGGTTGCTTAGAAGGTAGTACTTGGTGCAATAATCTAAATCAAACAGTCCCTGGCTAATAATGTATTAGGTGGCAGCAGTGTAAATTGCCGTGGAGTGCTCTGGTAGCACAGGGCATGGCATTGCCAGGAAAATGTGCAGCAGTTGAAAACAGGAAATTCATGGTGGCTCTTCTATTCTTCCCTTGCAAACACTCATATCAGTTCTAACTCTCTACTGGAAAAAGAGCAAAAATCAGACTCCTTTCACATATCCTGAAAGAAGGCAGCTTTTACAGTGAAAATGTTACAGCATGACAGTTCAGTTAGGATTTTACAGAGACAGTATCTCCAGCTGCAAAAAGCTTCTTCTCATTTCACTCATTAGCCTGTCTTCAGGATTTGATTTTTGGGATGGTTAACTACTGAAGAAGAATAGAAGTACTTGAACTCTGGTACATTTTGGGCAACACTAAGTGAGTAAGTGAGACAATGTTTTCTCCTGCTCCACAACAATGTACTTTTAACAAACAGAACAATTTTGTCTGCTGAGCACATGGAGTTTTTTCTTTTTCTTTTTTTCCTTTATTATCCTCTTCTAATAAGCTTTTTTTCTGTCTTAAAAAATTATTATGGTTTACTAATTTGCTTAGTCCTTAGGCATTCAATGTCTTATTCTTCCATTACAGAATTAAGACATTTGAAGATAAAATAGATGTGTGAAAGTTCACACATGACTGACCTAAGTATGCTTCAACTGAAGTACAGAGATTATGAAGAAATTACAAGGCAGGACTTGATCTGTAGAAAAATGAGATTACCAAAAACCCCACCCCAAAGCCAGAAAAAGAAAAAAACATTATTTAAATCAATTAGCAATTCTAGTGAAAGATACCCCCCCTTGCCATGTTGTATTCTTTGCTGAATAAGAATTTTCATAAGCAATTAATTTTCTGTTCAGCTGACTCCATTTTTTTTCTGTGTAGGGCCTTAATATTTGAGAGAGATTATTTCAAATTATTAAATGCTAACAGTATTACTTAATGACAATGTTTTTAAAAAAACCCCATTACATTAACACATTTCATTTTCCTTTGCTCTATAATATATTGTAACTTGAGCTAGTTGGGAATTTTCAACATTAATTTCCTTTCTTTTATTGCATTAAGTGTCAGCCTGAACATTAAATCAATATAACTATATGAATTGAATAAATTGTTTTCAATCTAAAGATACATCAGTGTTATTACACATTTTAAATACTTTTTTCCTTGGCAATCCACAGTTATTTTAAAAATATCTGTAGCGTATAATTTGTCACAAATTCTCAAACTGACTTGTCAGCACTGCCACTGCCTGTCAAACTTACATCAATGCCTTCATGTCACATGGCATGAAGTGACATAACTCAAAGTGACGGAATGAGGTTTATTGGAAATTTCTGTTAAATAAAGCACCAACTATTTCGATAATTCACCCTTTTAAAGAACATCAAATGTGAGCAAGGAGAAGTAGTTTTCAGTTTTGAAGTGCAACAACTAAGCAGCTATTACTTATCTAAGTTTTACAAATTTTAAATTATGCTCTATTACTTTTCTGTGCAAACTTACTTAGTAATTTTCAAAATATTTGCTAGATGACGAAATTAGAGCAGAAAAAATGCCATTAGCAGTGATAACTTGAGATAGAAGCTGACCATCAAGCCTTTTTCCAGTGCTGAGGTTCACAGAATCAGAGATTCATTAGCGTTGGAAGGGAACCCTGGAGATCATCCAGTCCAACCTCCCTGCCAAGGCAGGGTCACCTAGAGCAGGTGACACAGGAACCATTCAGGTGCATTTGGAATGTCTCCAGAGGAGACTCCATGTTCTCCCTGCGTAGCCTGTTCCAGTGCTCTTCCAACCTCCAAATAAAGAAACTCTTCCTCACATTGAGGTGGAACTTCTTGTGTCTTTGCTTATGGCCATTACTCCTTGTCCTGTCACTGGGCAAATCGCTTCAGCAAACCAGCCCAGCAGCCTCCACAGCCAGGCCCAGGGTGCTCTCCACTGTATATATGTCTGTCTGCCTTCTTCACCTTTGCTCTGGATGCAGCTCTTGGTCAGGGGTTCCCTGCATGGAAATCTGTTGCTGGAATAACACACCTTAGGATCTGTAAACTTCAGATAGTCCTGGATTAACATGCATGTCTAAATACAGGCTCATTTTCCAACCCAGACTTCTAAAGTCTGGAGACTGAATTTGGAATGTAATTTTTTAGGTGGATTGCTGGTTTTGCTACAGCGTAGGGAAACGGGGTTAGGAAACTATTGCTTCCATTTTTGTTTCCTTCCTGGAATCTGGTGAGCTGGTAGACCCTAGTGCATGTTTATATGTAAAATAAAACAACAAAGCCATAGCACTCTGAACAAAGCAGCAGTTTCCTGGTACCTCCCATGAAAAGAATGGGATCCCAAATGCTGAGTTAGCTTCAGGATATGTGCTTAAGGCTGCACAGTGACCTATTCCATGACGAGACAGCTCTGTAGCCTGCTACGGTTGTTTTTGCAGCAATTTTTAATTTTAATTTGTGCTTATTTTTACATTTTTGGTTTAAACCAGTTGTTCAGGAAGAAGCAAATGCAGCCATGTATTATAAATTGTACCGACTTGGCACATGGAAATGTGCAAAAAGTTGTGATTGACTGGTGAAGAAGAATTCATGTCAAAAAAAATAGACAATGCACATAATAGAGATACACAAAATCTTCTTTAACTTAGTTGCCTTGCTCTCCTGTAATTTTGTTTTCCTTGTCACATAAATGGTAGGAGTTTTTGAATATAAATATGTGGACATGGAGTAAGCAAAATTACTTCAATTTTCAATCAGCTTTATTAACTGATCCATTATAAGCAAGAAGACAAGGTCCATTTGATTTTTTTTCAGATTTGTATGTATGTGTTCTATGGTTTGTCACTGATGAATTCAGATTCGTCAGTTTTTCATCTACTGCCTTAAAGTCAAAGAAGGAAAACATTGTGAGGACTGAAATTGCACCTGATTCCTACATTGTTTGCAGATGCTGCTAAACTGGCAAAGACTCAGAACACACCCTCCAACTTCAGCAACTCATTTTAGGAAACTACAGATCAGATCATTTAGTGTAAAAAACAAAAGCGGGACACAACAGACTGCACAGAGATAAGGGTCTTTGAGCCAGTATCAAGGCTTGTGGAAAGGAGCGGATGTTTTCACGCCTTCTGAGAGATGTTCTCCACAGTTTCTCTTCTGAATATCTGGTAGACAGTCCATTACAACTGAGATAGTACAAGAGTGCATCTTTGCATAGGATTGCTTGATGACTCGACGACTTAGCTTTGAAGAATCTTGAAATGCCAATTTTCTTGTTTCACTATAGCAGTATACAAACTTTGCAAAAATTTTTTAAATTTTTTTTTTATTTTTTATTTTTTTTAACAAGGATCTCAAGGCCACTTTCTCTGAAAAGGTAGTGTCATTATTCATAGATTCACTGGCACCTCCTTTTTATTACAACTGAAGCTACAACTTAGACTTGTCTGGGACCTCCTAGTAATTAGATCATCAACAAAAACAAACAGTTGCAAAGGGCTGGCAGCTACCCCAGTCAGTTGGTATCCAAAATAAATTTATTTCTGGAGGAATTTGCTTCTAATTTGTCTGTCTCCTTCTATCCCCTCCACTTGTACTATTTGTAGGCTATGGAGCTCCCGAAGTTACGGTGTCTTGCCGAAGCTTTCGTACGCCACTAGTGCTGTTCACATCTGTGCTTTGGATCCCCGCGCATAAATGACTGAGTGCTGTCGGCCAAGTGCTGACAGCCGGTTTTAATCTTTTTAGACAGACATCAGTAAAGAACAATGGTGCAACTGAAATGTTTTGTACTGACTGCCTGATATGAAGCCTGACAGTACGAGGGTCCTGTAAGTTTCCTCTGTTATTCTGTCCTGGCATATGCTTTGAGTTGAAGGGTGGGAATACCGGCTGATCCACTGACTGCAAGCCTCTGGCACAGCTCGAAGCCCCTCCTGGCAGGGGCCCCGTCCTTCC
>VZRH01000788.1:384500-422155 GCA_013397555.1 Urocynchramus pylzowi | reverse complement strand
CTTTTATAGCGGAGCGGGGCAGCCCCGCCGTGACCTCAGCGGGGACGTCGCCTCTGCGATGCTCTGGCATCACAAAGGGCTCCGCCGCTTTGGGCTCGCTTCCGTGGGAGACTTGGATTCCCTCGGAATGAAATCCGGAATTACACAGAGCTTGTTTTACCTAACTCTCCTCTAAGAGCAGCAAGCATTTCAAGAAAAAGAAAAGAAAAGAGTGCAAAATTTAGTTTTGTCATCTGTCTTATATAGGGTGGATTACACATAAGTGCTGAGATGGTGCCTAGGGAAATGGAATGCAGTCATTTGTTACACAGGGATCTCCTGCTGCTGCTGAAGTTCTTCTGTCAGGTGCCTTCAACTTTCAGGAGCAAAGGTGTGTTCGATCACTCAAAAAACAGGAAAGCAAACGAGTATTGTCTGGAGATGCAGTGCTGCAGCTGGGAAGGGCACTGGAATGGCACATCCCAAGTGGAACTGGTACTCGGGAGCACCCACCAGTGCCGGGGGTTCAGAGACACCGAGACCAGCACAGCTCAGGCAGTTTTCACTGTTCTGCTTTGGAGGAACTGGCCCTGCATGTGAGGTTCCTGTGATAAAAGTAGAGCCCTGGGCATCCTGTGGATCTTCAGGTGCTCCTGGGCTGCGGCCGCCACATCCCTTCTCTTGGCTGCCACTTCCATTACCTGTGTGGTACCACCACCTACACAGTGCTCAATAGGGAGCTGACACTGCTGGGTGCCAGTTATCCAATTACTGGTGATGTCCTTGCTGTGCAAGGCAAGAAATGGCCAAATCTATTCTATCTTCTTTATAGACTACACTAAAAGGAGCAAAATAGAAGATGTGATTGAACTTTTAAGAATGCCATTGGCGCAGAACTATCAACATCCAGATCCATAATTTTTCTTTTTCACTGTCTGCACTGCGTCTGCAACTGGTGTTTAGGACACCAGGGATGACCCTTTGATATTTCCCATCATCTCTTATGAAGTGACCACATTCCATCTGTGCATTTTGGCAAGAACAGGAGTCAAGTCACCAAAGTCCAGCAGAAGGACCTTTTATTTCTGTTCAGCTACGGAAAGACCAGAGCATGACTGAGCATTTTGAGAGTGGATACTAAAGAAGGGTCTGATGGCTACACCTGCAAGGGCTCAGCTGGCCTTGGTGCCACTGGAGTCCCTGGCAAATGCAGCTCTGGAGCCACAGAAATGAAGGACAAGCCCTGCTGGCACTGATCTCTAAAGGTTCTTCACCAACACAACCAACACAAAGCAGGGCTGACTTCAAAGCCAAGTGCAGCTTCAAAGTCACCCCCTGTGGCAACAAGTTCATGTTCAGGGAAGTTCTGAATCAGGGCACGGCCAGAGTTCTGGGGCAGAGGTTGTAGCTGTGCTGGACTGGACACGGGAGCTTTGGGTAGAGGAGGAGCACTCGTCCGTCAGCGTCTGACACAGTCTAGGTTGTGGGGAGAAAGCTAAAGTCACAGGGAAAAATGGGAATTTCCTGCAGCTGCTTTGCTGCTGGTCCCTGCACAGCTATTGCTGTGTGTAGGTGTGGGGTGTTTGTGTGGGAATTTTGCAGCGTTTCTGCAGAGGCTGCAGGCACCGGTTGCTGGGAAGAGCAATAATAATTGATGAAGAGAAAACCTTGCCCAGCTCCTGCCAACATCCCTCTGCGGCTGGCACATGCACAACAGGTCTGAGATGGGTAAGAGAACATTGAAAAGTGTCCCTAATTAAATGGAGGGAAAATTGGTTCTAAAAATCGGAATTGTCATAGTGGCAAGTCTGATCCCTAATGGACCTTTCAGACAAACACCTTTCAAGCTACAGGGATCCTGTGGCACTTCAGAAATTTAGCATGCTGTATACATTTCCTTAATGTTTAGGGGGTTTTTTGGCTTAAGGAGCTAATTTTGTACTTTTCCCCTCCCTTTTTCAGTTTATAAGATCTTGATCTTAAGAATTATTGGAACAGAATTTAAACCAAAGAAACATACCTAAGTGATGGCATGATGCAAGTGTAGGGATATTTGCCGGTTCAGTTCTCACTTTCAGTGTTTTTCTTTGTGTTGGTTTTGCCCAGAAGCATCTCTCTGCCCTGCCAGCGTGTGCGAGATGCAGCTGAGGTGCAGATCCACGGGACCACAGGGTCACCAAAGGCTGGGGCACCTCATGGGATTGTCCAGCTTGTCCGAGAGGTGGCTCAGTGACCCTCAGTGACCCTCGTGGCCGTCACTGGACTGACTTGGCAAGCCGAGCTCTCTGTCCTTTGGGGAGGGGACTCCCACGGTGACATCCACATCATCTCTTTGTTCCTTGGCTCTTGTCCAGAGGCCCTGAGCTGTGCCAGTGCCAGCTGGGAGCTGCAGCCACTGTAACCCTGCTGTTCCATAGAGACCCTCCCCTCTGCCTGCCCTGCCCTGCCCTGCCCATCCCTCCTGAGGAGCCTGGAAGCGTCCACCAGGGCACTGCAGTCCCAGGGCTCATCCCAGCAGCTCTGGCTTTCGCTCCTGCCGAGGATGTCAAATCTCCGGGACTGGGCCAAAGCCTCGAGCTCCTCTGGTTTCTGCCTCAGGCTGAGCACATGGATGTAGAAACATTTCAGGTGTGGTACATTGTAGCCAACAGCTCCTGAAGCAGACTGGGGGACCCCATTCCTGCTTGTTTGTTCAGTTTTTGGAACACCATGCCATGCCTTGTAATTGGCGAGCCAGGTTTTGACCCTTTCCCCCTTCCAAGCCAGTTTAAATCTGTGTCAATGAGCCTCGCTGGCTGCTGTGATGGAACTCTTTTTTCCTCTGTGAGAAAGGTGCCTCCCTTCAGGTGTCAGAGGATCAGGTGTTGAGAAGATCATTCTGTGGTGAACCAACCCCAAATTTTTCTGTTGACACCAACCTCAGAGTCAGGCGTTGGCCTGATGGATCTGCCTAGTCCTATCGATAGAATTTGGTGCTTTGGGAATTGAGGAAATCCCCACCTGGACTGTGACGATCCCCCTGCAATCGTCACAAGGCCCTGAAGTGTCTTTTTATTTCCTGGTGACTTTTCTGTGACCTGTCTGCGAGCGGCTCATTGCAGAGCGGAGTTCTCCACGGGTGGTTTGCGGCAGAGGGTGTAAATTTGGCACTTGGGACATGGCTTAGTAGTGGGATTGGTAGCTTTGGGTTAATGTTTGGATTTGATGAGAGAAAAGTGCTGAGAGATGTACCTGGGAGGGTTTTGTTGGGTTGGAAAGGTTTGGAAAGGCTTGGAAAGGTTTCTTTACCAAGAAGTGTTGTCAAACATTGGAACAGTCTGCCCAGGGCTGTGGTGGTGTCACCATGCACTTGAGACATGACTTAGTGGTGGCATTGGTAGTTTTGGGTTAACGCTTGATTTTGACACTGACAGCGACTCGGGGCAAGCTTCCACTTGGGGACGCTCTCGGGCACCCACGGACACGCAGGGANGCGGCTGCGGCTGCGGCTGCGGCTCCTGCGGGAGCGCCGGCGGTAGCGGGCCATGCTGCCGCGGGGGGCGGGGGCGGCGCGCCCGCTTTTATAGCGGAGCGGGGCAGCGAGGGAGCGGCATCAGCCGTGAGGTCACAATGCTCCCAGGGCAGTCCCTTGTGGGGACAGACATGCCGTCACCGGTGAGGTCACAGTGGCCACCTGGACATGCCCTGATATTCTGCAAACTTTTCTGATTTGGACAGACAAATTCCACAACTTCAGTGTGAGGATTCTTTAGATCCTTATCTAAAGTTGAGGCATGTCGGATGGCGTTTGTTTAGTTTTTGGCTACATTGCTAATGTATTTGTAATTCCCTGGTTCTGTGCCAGGAGACAAAGGGAAATCATGAGGAATTCCCACTGATGCTCAGACTCGAGGTGTGCTCAGTTTGATATTTGCAAAACGAAGCCAAAGAATTTGTTCAGCCATCAGACTCCACCCATTTGAGCTGTCTTTGGTGCTGCTTTAAACCGAAGAACATGAAATTCTAAACTCCGGAGAAATGTTTACATGCCTTAATTTTCTTTTTATCTTTTATTCCTGTGAAGTGAAGAATGGATGCCTGTATCTGCACAACAATCTATCTTACATTAAGAGACTAATTACAGAAATTTGGCAACAGCGAGCAGAGTCCTGGCACCCACTGTCTTCTTCAGCCAGGACACGTCTATCAAGTGTATGTTATTTATTTAAAACTTTAGGTTAATGCCTGTAAGATTATGTATGTCATTGCTGAACTGTATCTTATTTATTTAAGATTATGTAAGTTAGCATCAAACTTCTGTATTAAAGTTTCAGCGTTGTAACTACTTCTGTTGTTGCCTATTATCATGTTTGAAGCTGAATTTTTTCTGGTCTTTTAATTTCTTCAGGGCTTTGTAACAAATTTACCAGTAAATCCTGGAGGTCCGGTACCTTTACTACACAGCTATGCAGATTTTAAGAAAAATATTGTAGGACAATGCTCTCAGGCACATGGAATAATGGGGATGTCCTGTGCAGGGCCACTAGTTGAACTTGATCGTCCTTGTGGGTCCCTTCCAACTCAACGTGATTTTGTAATTGGTGAAAAAAATTTGGAATTGTTCGGTGATTAAGATAAGAATAAAACCGAACATACGGGAGAATTGGTGTAGGAGGAACGAGAGAATCTTTTGACAGCCGCCTCAGCCGCCTCAGCCGCCTCAGCCGCCTCAGC
Organism: Urocynchramus pylzowi; assembly: GCA_013397555.1. NCBI lineage: Eukaryota > Metazoa > Chordata > Aves > Passeriformes > Fringillidae > Urocynchramus > Urocynchramus pylzowi. The sequence goes on along the minus strand of VZRH01000788.1, from coordinate 417,463 downwards.
CGCCTCAGCCGCCTCAGCCGCCTCAGCCGCCTCAGCCGCCCTTCGCCCGCTCCGTTCCACCCCGTCCCGCCCCGTCCCGCCNTCAGCCGCCTCAGCCGCCTCAGCCGCCTCAGCCGCCCTTTGCCCGCTCCGTCCCGCCCCGTCCCGCCCCTTCTTGGCCCGGCCCGTCCCTTCCCTCCCTTGTCCGCCCGGTTCCGCCCCGTCCCTCCCCGCCCCGGCAGTCGCCGCCATGGAGGACGCGCTGAAGCGAGCGCTCGGCACAGCGGTGCTACGGCCGACCGGGCACATGGGGGGCGGCTGCATCAGCCAGGGCCGGAGCTACGACACGGACCAGGGCCGGGTGTTCGTGAAGAGCAACTCACAGTCGGAGGTGTGGCGGGGTAGGGATCGGGGCTGATGGGGGTGGTCAGGCCCCGCGATGGGAAGCAGCATTGTGTGGCCGATGGGGTGGCAGCAGGAGCAGGGCAGTGCCCGTCCCTGTGCTGGCCCTGCTGAGGCCACACCTCGATGCTGGGTCACCTCTGGGCCCTCACACAGGGAATGGAGGGGCTGGAGCGTGTCCAGAGAAGGGAACGGAGCTGGGAAGGGGCTGGAGCCCCAGGAGAGGCTGAGGGAGCTGGGAAGGGGCTCAGCCTGGAGAAAAGGAGGCTCAGGGGGGACCTGGTGGCTCTGCACAGCTCCTGACAGGAGGGGACAGCCGGGGGGGGTTGGGCTGTGCTCCCAGGGAACAGGGACAGGAGGAGAGGGAACGGCCTCAGGCTGGGCCAGGGCAGGCTCAGGGTGGACATCAGCCCTTGGACACTCTGAGGGATCCAGGGGCAGCCACAGCTTCTCTGGGAAACCTGTGCCAGAGCCTCACCACTCCCAGAATACCTAACCTAATCTGGATAGGAATATCTGTCCTAATATCTAACCTAAACCTACTCTCAGCAGGAATTTCTTCCTGGAGAAGGTTGTTAAGCATTGGAAGGGGCTGCCCAGGTAGGTGGTGGAGTCCCCACCCCTGCAGGTGCCCGAGGAACACCTGGACGTGGCACTTAGTGCTGTGGTGTGGGTGACAAGGTGCAGATGGGTCAAAGGTTGGACTTGAAGTTCTGGAAGGTCTTTTCCAGCCTGACTGATTCTGAGGCGGGAGGTATCCATGTTTTGTCCAGGACATGCAGTGCCATGACTTGCTGTTGTTACCTCCAAGGGTAGCAGTGGTGTAACAGTGTGACAGGGGCTAAGGCAACCTAGCAGATACAAATTGTCTGCTGTGGGGGTGTGCACCTTCCGTGGTTTTAACTAAAACTTTTAATTCCCTGCACAGAAGAAAGAGCTTTTCTTAGTGATATTTTTTCACAATTGTTCAAGCTTTTCTGCTTTGTCCTTTCAATATCTGGAACATACTGTTGTAGGTAGAGCATTTGGTAGAGATAAGTACAATGCATCTTATTTCTTCAGCATCCTTTGCAGAAACATAAATCAGGTGGAATTTACTTTAAATGTACTCCATACTTGTGTTTATCACATAAATAGCTTCAGTGGTAGAACAAGAGTCAAAACTTGTATTTGCCCTTCACAGCAAGCAAATGTGTTTGAAAATATGCATGCCACTATATCTATTCCAAATTTCTCAACAATTTCTGATCAAGTTGGGGAGCTGAGTAGGGGTGGTAACATGGGATAATACAGGAATGTTATCCTGCTTCACAGAAGAGAGTTTGAATTGGTGTAGCCCTTCCTTAGGCCTTTGCTAATTCTGTATTTATCTATACAATCCAGCTAGCTGCAAGATCAGGCATGGGGGGAGGACAAAGAGATCTGGGTGGATTTTCTATTCAGCAATTTCATTTTGTAAGCTTTTGCCTGTGTGTGGATCCTGAGCACTGGTTAAAGCAAAAACTTTGTTGAAGTGCTGTAAAGGCTGTGCTGTGTGAGCAGCAGCTGCTGTGCATCAGCAATTCATAGCCAAGCGTGATGCTTTAGACAGAGACACAGTATTTCCTGATTTCCTGTGGACACTCTTGAGGCAAAAGGACAGCCAGAGATGGTCAGAGGGATGGAGCACCATGAGGAAAGGCTGGGAGAGCTGGGATTGTTCAGCCTGCAGAAGAGAGGGCTCTGTAGAGACATAATTGCACCTTCCAGTACCAGAAGGGAGCCCACAGGAAAGATGGGGAGAGACTTTTTACAAGAACCTGGAGTGACAGGGAAAGGGGGAATGGCTTCAAATAGACAGGGAGTAACTTTAGGTCAGATATTAGGAAGAAATTCCTGACTGTGAGAGTGATGGGGCCCTGGCACAGGTTTCCCAGAGCACCTGTGGCTGCCCCTGGATCCCTGGGAGTGTCCAAGGCCAGGTTGGACAGGGATTGGAGATAGTGCAAGGTGTCCCTGCCCACAGCAGGAGGTGGGACAAGGCAGTGTTTATGGATGTCTTAAGGTCCCTTCCAGCACAAACAATTCTGTGATGGCCTCTTAGTTGATGAGCACTGCAAATTGTCTTGTTACTGTGTTGCATGAAACATTACTAAAGGGCTAGCATTCTCTTTCTATTTTATTCATTCTACTTCCCCTGCTTTTGCTTTTACCAGATATGTTAAATTTCCTCTTCTCACTTTCCCTGCCTGACTCTTGTAGAGAAACATTTCTTCATCTGATGAGTGTCACTGATCTCAGAGGAGGAATTCGGGAGAGTAGATTTTCCTTGCTGTGGGTAGCAGGTGCAGAAAGAGGTCCCAAATTCAGAATGTCTTCCAAGCAAATGCAGTTAGAGGTGGCTTGGGTTGTGCAAGTGTGATAAGGGGCATTTGGCTGCTGAAGTTGATTGCCACCCACGCCCTTCCCCCATGAGGTAAAAGAAAACACCATGGAAAACCATTCTGGTGAAAGCTCTAGAACACAAGTCTGATGGGGCACAGCTGATGGAGCTCATACTTCATCTATAAGCAGTTTGCATTCCTTCAGTTGCAAACAGAATTTCTAAATTATAGAGAATTCTAGAACCTAAGTAATTTTCACTCAGTTGTTTTATGAAGTGACATTGCTGTATTGTAAAACCACTGTCTCACACTGATAGTGTGGTCCTGTCTGTATCTTGTGTGTGAATAAACATTTCCTCCAGCCTTTCTACCTAAATTTTACAAAATCAATTGATTTTGTGGAAGTGCTTTGTTTACCTGTGACTGATGCTCCTAGACACTAATGCTTTCCCTTAATGTCTGGCAGGCCAAAAGAATGTTTGAGGGAGAAATGGCAAGTCTGGAAGCCATCCTGAAAACACAGACTATAAAAGTGCCTAAACCCATCAAAGTTATAGACCTGCCTGGGGGCAGTACTGCGTTTGTGATGGAACATTTGGAAATGGGGGGCTTGAACAGGTAAAACAGTGTTATCTGTGCCTCTTTTAACCAGAAATTTTGGCTGTCATGATAGTTAAATCACTTGTTTTCATAGGGGAAACTTGTTTAATTTTTTTCTAAAGTGAATCAAGACGATATGGGAAATCATACAGCAGAGAATTGTATAAAATATTTCATAATGCCTCACCTAGCAAATAGATCATACATCCTAAACTGACTCTGGGTTTTAGTTAGTTTTGGGTTTGTTTGCTTAGGTAACTAGTGATTTTTATAGAAGGTTTCTTTTCACAGAAAGGAAAATTACCAGCCTGATCACCTGTGTTGTGTACTTGCCCCCATATAAGAACCAGTACTTTATTGCTTGGCATGATTGTGCAGAGGCACTTCCCCAAATCAATTAATATTGATTTCAGTATTTTCAGCTCTTACATTCATTTTGGTAGTTACAAACTTTTGACTCTTCTCTGTGATGAGCACTTAATATGATGGATTCATCTGTCTGATTCCATTAGGGAGGTGATCATGACGAATTTCTCTCTCTGAGAACTTCTGCAGCCAGCTAAAAGTCTTGTCCCTCATCCTTCTTGTTGGCACAGTTTCTAATTCATGAAGGGCCCTCAGTGAGTCCCAAGAGAAAGGGCAGAGATGTTGTTGTTTTGGGTCAAAAATGGCACCTTTGGCATGCAGATTTCCTGTGTTAACAGGAACAAATTGAAGAAATAACTTTGCCTTAAACAACAGTGCCTGGAGAGCAGGGAGAGTGGAGGAAGGTCAAAGGCAGTAAAAGGAACGTGATTTTGTTAACATGGGAGGCAACTGATTGTAATATCTGTTTATAATTACTACAAGACTCTTCTGAGCCATGTAGAGGGTGAGTTTTTATTAAAAATAGGTGATAAACTAGGCCCCTGTGACTCTCATCACCTAGGCATATTAGAGAAAAGCAGCTGGGAAGAAAAGGATCAGCCTTTTGGTTCTATTTCCCAAACATAGTTTACCAGAGTTAGAAGAAAAAAAGGCACAACATGTTGTGCATGCTTTCTTACATATATCTTACTGAGAGTCCTTAAAGAAGTGATGTCACACAGAAATTAGAATTGTCAGTAAATTTATGCTTGCTACTGACTTTCAGTAGTGGTGTCAGAAACAGGCAAGTAAGTAAATTTTGTGTTAATATGCAGTCTTTATAAGAAGACAAGGTGTTTATAACTGAAATACACTGAAAAAAAAATTTGTTAGAGGTATAGAATTGCTTTTATTTGATAAATCTGTTTAGGTAACTCCTGGAATATCAAGACCTGGTTCTGTTCATGTGTCAGTGGTACTCAGATTATTTTTTATGTTTCCTAGACACTCAGCACTGCTTGGAACTCAGCTGGCTGATCTTCACCTTCATAACCAGAAACTGGGAGAGAAGCTGAAGAAAGAAGGGAGCGTAGTTGGTAAAGTACACAACTGTGACGGCTGCGTCACAAGAATAACACAACTCACACACGATGTTCTAGCATCTGAACAGGAACAGGAAAAGAACGCTTTATTTTTCAGACCTCAACATTTATAGAATTCCAAAAGTGACAGTGGATTGGAGGATGGCATTGCCACCTTTCCAACCACACTGGTCAGACTAACAGTCCATCAAACTTCTCCTCCTACACAGAAGAATGTAAACAATCATTATTCACATGAAAGTGTGTGAGAAACTCCATTACAAGAATGTCAACATCAGAAGGCTTAGAAAATCTCAAAAGACAAGGGTAACACACAGCTGTTTGCAAATTTAATTATTTAGTTGATAATAATCTACAAAGCAGTTAAAATAACTTTTGCTACTTCAGGACAAGTTCATCTTCCCCTGAGGATAGCATGAGAATAGGTTTGGATGAAACAGATCCAGGCAGCGATTCTTATTGCTTTTGTTTGCTCTGTTTGGGTTTGTGTAAGCAAAACACATACTCCATAGTTTTGGATCGTTTGGAGCCCAAACCACAGTTTCTCTGGTATCAGAGGAGATAAAAAACCTCAAAATACAGTTTTCAGGAGCAGAATATAGCTGCTTTACATCAAACTTTAAATTAAAGAAACGACCACATTGTAACCATAAAAAGAACATTAAAGTACAATTTTTTTATTCTCAGTGGAAGCAGCATTGTACTCTTGTATAGTTTTAAAGGTTCATTTGTGTCATGGATGGTCAGTATTTTGTCACTGTTGTTGAAATTTTGTCTTTGGTTTGAAAGGTAAAGGTCAAGGGCAAACGGAAGTCCAGTTTGTGGATCAGTTTGGCTTTCATACAGTTACCTGCTGTGGTTATCTTCCACAGGTAGGTTGTACTTTATCAGACTGGTAGAATTTTAAATTTATCTTGTTTTCCCCTCAGTTACACAGAGGGTCAAAATTATCATAATGGAAATAAATGAATTTTTGTGGAGCCATGAAAATAAAAAAACGTGATTCAGCCTGCTAAGGAAGGTAGTGCTTTGGACACTGATAGCTCTTCAATTTCTTGGACTTTAATCACTAAGAGAAAATTATTCCCATAATTTAGTGTTTTAAAATAACATTTGATTAAATGATGATAGCATTTGCTGTCCTGGATAGTACCAGCACAAAGACTGTGTGATACTCAAAGGGCCTATTTGAAAAAGAAGCAAATGTGCCTTCTGTGTGGTGTGGAACTGACATCTTCAGTGCTGTTCCTTCAGGTGAACGACTGGCAGAGTGACTGGGTGACCTTCATTGCTAGACAAAGGATCCAGCCCCAGATGGACATGGTTGAAAAGAAATCAGGTGACAAAGAAGCAAGAGAACTTTGGGCACAGCTTCAGGTAGGAGCAATTGCCTCAGTTCTCATTATTGGGAGAGCTGGGTATACTTAAATTTTATTTTCTTAAACCAAAGTTCCTGTTTGTTGGTTTGCACCAGGTTCTGTTGGTAAGTGACTCCAGTTTTTAGGGATTAAAATGCTCTTCTTCTAAGGTATTATTGGCATTTGCCACATCTCCCTATGTTAACATTCCAGAGTGAATTCCAAAGTCCCAGAGAGCACTTTGCCTTACTGTTTGGGAAATACTGGATGGAGATCTTATTCTCATTCCCTGTAACACGTTCATGATGAGAAATGTACATAAGCAGTTCTGTCCTGCATGCTGTCTGTTCATTCCCTGTTTGCACATGATTAAGTGGCTTCACTATTGGAAATGTATTTCCGACATTTTGGAAATTTGGTGAGACATCCTTGGGCTTTTTAATGATGATGTGTTGGTAGTTGTTACTAACCCTGAACAATATCTGAGTTTCAAGGTTTTTATTTTCTTGCTAAAAAAGATTTAGATGACCATTCTGCTGCTGCCTTTTATGAGCAGTGAGAATCCTCTGGATGTACTCAGCATCTCTGCTGACCAGGTCTTATGTGTTTTAAATGATGGGTTTTAAGATGCTTCAAGTATGCAGATAAACCCCTACATTTTAAAGTGAATGATTGTGTAATTTACATGTCGTGATTTTCTCCCTCTGCAGCTGAAGATACCCAGTTTGTTCTGTGATGTGGAAATCGTTCCTGCTCTCCTGCATGGGGATCTCTGGGGAGGAAACGTAGCTGAGGATGATTCTGGTCCGATTATCTTTGATCCAGCTTCTTTCTACGGCCATTCAGAGTACGAGCTTGCAATAGCTGGGATGTTTGGTGGCTTCAGCAGTTCTTTCTATTCTGCTTATCACAGTAAAATCCCCAGAGCTGCAGGGTTTGAGAAGCGCCTGAAGCTTTATCAGCTGTTCCACTACATGAACCACTGGAACCATTTTGGTTCAGGGTACAGAGGGTCTTCTTTAAACATTATGAGAAACCTTGTAAAGTAACTTGCTCCTTAAGCCAAATACTTCCTGTGTTGTTTGGAGAACCCCATACTTGGTGGTGCAGCTGCAGGAGAAGTAATGTTAAAAACAACCTGTGAGACCCTTGACCTTGTTAAAGACCTAGAACCAGTGTCTCCTGCTGAATACCAAGTGTAAAATAGTCATCCCTTTTTAGGATAGTTGGGGATAACTCCACAAGGGAAAAAACTAAGGAAGGAGTGAATTTGCACAGTGAATAAGGGTCTCAGTGTCCAGAAAGCACACGAGACTGTGCAGGGTAATACAGATAAATACCAAGGAGCTGCCTAAAAGAAGTTGCTTGCTGCATTTTGCTGTGTATTCCTCTTTCAGCTCCTCATGTCCAGCTGTGTGCATGAGAGTAACATTAACAACAGAGCTTGAAAGTACAGTAAAATTATGTAACAGGAACTGTGAGAAGGGTTTTGGACTTGCTATTAATTTTAACAGAATCAGAGTGGGTGAGGCTGGGAGGGGTCACAGAATGTCATCTAGTCCAACCTCCTTGCCTAAACAGATTACATAGGATTGGGTCCAGAGGCTTTTAAAGACCTCCAGGGTTTTGCTGATTGATTCCCTTGGATGCAGACTGTTGGTGCCTCCTGGAGTGCTTGTAAGGCTGTTCCGTGCTTTCTGGTCAGTGGACTTTTATCCACAGCAATTTTGCTTCCACCAGAACTAGTTCTCTTCCTTTTTTGGATTATGCTTTTTTCCAGTAGTGTGCATTCTTAGAGAACTTTCCAGGTGAGACACTTTCCATGTACACACCTTGGGGAGGTGTGTTCTCTAATGAAATAAAACCTGCCCATGCTTCACATGTATGACTAAAGTCAGTCAAAAATCCACCTAATCATGAAATTGCATCAGCTGGCACTTTGTGTTTTCCACACCCCCAAAGAAAACTATAAAAACATAACTTAAAAGGGGAAGGAGGTCAGGGGAGACTCCTGGGATGGCTCACAGGCTGTAACCCTCTGCTTCTCCACAGAAATGCGTATCAGCTAATTTTATTCCAAGGGGATACCACTGCTTGTGCTTTCTGATACCAGTGTGTTACCACTGCTTGTGCTTTCTGATACCAGTGTGTTTATCCACAGCAGTTTATCAACCTTATTGATAACCTTATCAACAAGGATCAGTAAACCACAGCATTTATGTCACTGGGACCACAAATGTGCCCGGTGTTAAGGCTGCACCGTTTGTACAGCTGTGCTCATGAGAGTTCCAATGCAGACTTAAAGTGCTGCATTGTTAACTCTAAAATACTCTGTGTAAAGGTCTCACAGGGCCTCAGACACGCCAGGAAGGGGAAGGTGTAGACACCTCTAAACTCAGTGCTTCTCTGGATAACCTGGAAAGCAAAGGGGTCTTCCTTTCCTAAACTCTCACCTGACAGTCCCCACTAAGTGCGTGCTGTGGCTGTAGTGGTAAGAGACATGAAACAGAAGGAAGGTAACGTGTAACTCACAGAGCAGCACTTCACCCTGTCAGAAGTCCTTGGTGATAGTTCCACAGACTTTAAATCTTGGATTTGTACTCTTTGTGGTTTAAATCCTGAATTTGTACTCTTTTGACGTAGGCTGGTTGTGGTGGTTCTGTGCAAGCCTGCCAGGTAGGTGAGACAGATGCATGATTCTAGCACTTTGAGTGTTGGGGAGTGACTTGTATTAACTAAAACTGCTTTGCACTGGATATTGGTAGATTACTGAGGGTTTTCTAGTTGCTAGTTTGGCAGTTACTTACATAAATTGGAAACAAGTTTGGAGAAGACTGGTATTTGGTACTACTTTCCTTAATTCGACTACTTTTCTCACTGGCTGTTTGACTTTTGCTGCAAAAAATCTGCTTGGTAGAATAGGTTTTACTTTTACCTTGTTGCCTGAATAAAAGGTTTCTCAGTTGATTTTTGTTGTCACTGTTTTCTGAATTAAAACCTTACATCTTGGTTTATTCTTGGGGAATTACTTGCTCTAACTTGTTAAAGATCCTTAGTTTGTTAGATAAATTATGATCATTGGAGGTGTTTCTGGGAATGTGCATGTGATGGATTGGTTTGGAACAGTGTGTCACTGAAGAAAATTTACATGTTCATTACAGAGCGAGTCAAGATGTTAATTTTTCTAAAATATATAAATACTCTTCATTATTAGCAGGGGAAAATGAATATGAGAGTGGATTTTATGTCAGTTGTAGCTGTGAGATAAACTCACTGATAAACAGCAAGCCTTCAGAGATGACCTTTTCCTAATAGAACTGAATCCAAATATTTTTGTGATTGAAGAAAAGTTGTGTTTATGCAAGTTATGCGGATAGAAGCAATTGTATGTAGAGTTTTAATGTAAGGATATTATGCTCAATTTTTCAAAGTTGTTTTTTGCTGTCAGTATGATCTGAAGGAGTGTAGAGAGGCAGACAAATGGAATGTAGCAGGAGTCTGTCCTGTACCACAAATCCCTTGGCTCTGAGCCCTTCTCGGGGTGCAGAAACTGCCTGCAGATACAAATGTTGCACTCCAGTGCTGGTTTTCCTCCTGCTTCCCGTCTTCAATGCTGTTCCAAAATTGACCTGGTGATTAAAACTGCTGCTGGGCTCTTCTAGCAGAAGTCAGAGCAGGTGGGAAGTGCTGCAGAATTAGAACGGGACAAAAAGCTTTAGGGGGAAAACGTATTTCTGGTAACTAAGCCACACCACAATCACAACAGCTTTATTATTTTTTCTTTGTAAATATTTAGTTACCTTTGGCTTTATTTGAGGTTTTGTTTGTTTGGGGGTTTGTTTTGTTTTCCCCTTGACAGCTAAACAGAAAAATGAATTAGGGTTGCTTTCATTATGCAGATATAAGGCTCTCTATTTCCTGTCATTATTTTGTTGCCAAACGACTTTATTTCTTTCCCCTTATGCTCCACTGCAACCCAGGGTATGATTCTTTCCTTTCAGCAGCTGGAGAGCCATCTAACCAAGAATGTTACCTTTATAGAGACATTGGTAAAACAAATATTACAGGATCTGGGTTATAATAGCATTCTTTAAAGGCTCCAAACTTTATACCTGAGAGTGCCAGTGCACTTTGCAAGTACATCGTATGGGTTGATCATGTTTTTAAATTCAGCATCATTGCAAAAATGGGTTTTAAATTTTTTCCTTCTTTTTTCTTAAGAGTAATCCTCTGCACAACAAACACAGTATCATTTACAGCAAAATACTGTTAAAAATTACTGTCCTGATCTTCACCAGTATCCTGATACAATGTAAATTACAGTCAAAGTTTCTGAGTAGAAACACAAAACAATCTCCCATCACAAATCACAGGAACGAGAATGAGGTTTATTGGTTTCCAGAAAAACACCTGGTTTGCATTGAAAAGATTGCTCCTTTATTTAAAAGGTAAATTATCATAATTCTTTCAGTTCTATACATTTCTCGTGTTCCACCGCAGCTTTAATAAATTGTTCCCAGAAACTGGCTGCATCCAAGCTTGGCTTAAATTTGTGCATGTTTTCTCCTCGTTATTTGGAGTAAATATTTGCCTCCCCTTTTTGCAGTCACTGCCTCAGACCTTTGCTGCTCAGTCAGTTGTCACTTATTCTTCTGTTTCACCAGCTCCTACAAACAAACAAATCAGATCAGAACCTTTTGAGATGATTTAGCACTAAAGAAACACAGACAGGATTTTTTCAGGACCAATGTGAACATTCATGGTGTTCACCTTGACTGCAGAAGTTATGAAAAGGGTTGTTTCCTTGTAACAAAATAACAAAAAAGGGAGATTCTCTGCTCTGGACGAGATCTGCATGGAGTGCTGTGTTTGTCAGTGCTACACCCTCAGGACTCAGAGCACCTAGAGAGGTATGGGGTTATCTGTGCTATTCTCTTTTGGTAATCTAAGCTCTAATAAACAGCATTTTAAATCCTACTTTCTAGTTCAAGTGTGTTTCCTACAGGGATGACAAAGGACCAGCAGCTGTTGGTGCAAAACACACACACCTTCCACAGAAATGAAAAAAAAATGTAAAAGCTCATAGTATGGTTGAACATTTCAGGTCCAGCAGTAATTCTTTGTCTTGTACCTATTTTTTTTTTTCTTAGCACCCTGGTTTTTCTACAGCTAAGATTACAAAAATATGAGTGATTCTAACGGAAAACAACAACTTAACACAAGTGTGGCTAAGACAGATGGGCAGCCATCTATTTTATCAGGATGGAGTCATACCTTGTTGGAAACATGCTAGAAGAAAGTTTGCAAGTCTTTGACTTGTAATCTAATTTAAGTTCATAAAAATCTATTGCTCAGCCAGAATACTTGGTGGAAGTAAGATTTTTATTGGTCTTTCCACCATCAAAGCTTAAATGTGAGCAAATAATGAGAAATGCTTCAGAGTAAGCAGATGTGCAATTTGTTATTTAAATTGTTGACCATTCCTCTCTGAGTTACATGAATGTATGTAAAGATTTGTACAAGTACAGAAAGATGCTTTACTTAATTTGAAATAGCTGATTTTACAAAATTCATGTTGCTTTCTTTTTCTGGCATAGTCTGCAAGTTATGACTGCACCTATTTCCAGTACTGCCACAGTTTATAGCCACAAAGCCTGCAAGCATTTGTTTTTGTGATTTATTTAATAATCTTTTTATGTTTTAACATGTTTTCTCCACTGACAGAATGCAAGCTGCAACAAGATAAATGCTTGCATCAGTATCAGCTCTAAATAGCTCAGTGTCTCTCACAGCTGTACCATTACTGTGCATTTTAGTTCTGTAATTATTTTCCCATGTTACAAATAGCCTGTTATACATATTTTTACTTTAGCTCTAACACTCAAAAGTTAAAGGTTCAGCACTGGGCAGAAAGATAATTTTACTCAGCCAAAAAGCATGTAAGTGGAAGCAGTGTGCAAGGTAAATTAGTGAAGAACAGAGTTTTATATATGGATTAATTACTTGAAAGCTCTTCTGCTAAGTGCTTTTATATTTCTTTTAGAACATAAAATTAGATACGTACATGCCATTTACATATTGTTGTGTATTTAAAATACCCTAAAAAAAAAAAAAAAAAAAAAAAAAAAAGGAATCCAGGTGAGAAAGGCCAAATGAAACCTTGACTGAAGCATCCACAGTTCAATGGATTTTTAGAGTATGTGGTAATTTACAGCTGGAACAACCCTATGTGTCAGTGTGGTGTGAAATAATCCATAAGAAAGTTACCACAAAATAGTCAAAACTGGTCAGAGAAGTGGCTCAACATGTATATATTTCTCTCTGATCTGATTTTTGAGTCTTTTTATGCTTGTAGGTCTGCAAAATGCTTTAACTTAAGACCAGTGTCCCCCTCATATTTTGCAGTTAGAGAAATAATAAAAATAATTGAAAATGCCAGAAATTAGTCAGTGATAGTTACCAGTGAAAAAAATTAAGTGAGGGCATCAGACATAGGCATGTGATATTTGTAGCATGCTCACACTTTGAGCAGTTTTCAGCTCAAATGAGTTTTTGTGTTTGACATGTCTCCAATGCACTTGGTTTTCTGGGGCTTGGATTGTTTTTGGACATTTAAAAAGCTTCATGTGCACAAAACTGGACAAGCAAGAAGTTCCATGCCTAAACTAGGGGGAAACCATGCCAGGTGTGCTTTAATTAATCCATCTGCTGCTTGCATTACATGTCACGTCACAAAATTACTCCAAAATACACAAGTACAATGCAAGCTGCTTTTATTCAGGCTCCCCATATCTCCTGCTGTGATGTGGGATGCAGGGGTCTGTAGGTGTTGGGGGTGGGAAAGCTATCTCAGGAATGCCCTGGGAAAGAACCGTTGTCTAAGTCAGGAGAAATTCATTCCTTTCCCAAGGTTCGAATGCTATACTCCCTTTCACATCCCACTCATCCTGTACCCTTTGTATCTTTCAATAGTTACTCCTGTGAAAACTTTTGCCCTCCCATCCCCTCGACATGCAGCTGTGCATGAAAACTGTAACTTTCCCTAAAGATGCTGCACTTGCCCTGGTGTCCTTCTGCTGGTTGTTACCCATCCCTGTTGTCCCTCCGACTCACCGACTGTCCCTCAGCCTACCCTCCGTGTTTTCCTACCCCTTTTGGACCCTGCAATAAATCAGTTGAAATTATCCAGGATCCGGGCTGCCCTCCTTCAATCTGGTGAAGAAAAAACATCTAGCCAGAGTCCAGTGGGTGAAAATCCTGATCCCGGCAGTGGGACATTATTTGCCACACAGAAATTGTGGAGGTTCCCCACTACATTCCCTGCAGAGGGGGTTCATGCACCTGCCAAGCCCTATTTTTAATTCCTTCTAGTCTTTTCCTCAAACCTCTTCTTCCATTGCAAATGCAGCTACTTTTAAGATCAAACTTAATCAGAAGAGGGCAGCATTTCATTTATTTTGACAAAATTTTTTGTGGGCCCCTCAGAACATTCTGTCTTTAGCTTCCAGAGCATGATATAATCAGTTTTATATGTATTGAACACATTTTCCCTTTAGCTTACTAAAAAAATAATAACTTCACCCACATCACCTCAAATTGAAAGAAAAGAAAATATGCTGGAGGATTTTTACTGGATTCTGGGGGAATTTTACAAGACCACTTTCCATGTACACTTAAAATTGCCTGAAGTGGCATAATTTTGTGCAATTGCATAGAAATACATCTCATTTACAAGCCTTCCATCTTTAGGGTTCTAAAATATGTAGAGATAAGAGAGTTAAGAGTTTAATTTGGAAAAGCTGTAGTACTGTGTTTTTTTCTCACAGCTGTTTCTCCATTATGTCCCTTTGTGTATATATATATATAAGTATGTATATAACTGAAAATTTACCTTTCAAGTCTCTGATTACTGATAATTTATCACCTTTTCTGAAGGAATGAGCCCTTGGCAAAGGAACATAAAGTAGGCAGAAAAATCTTGGATAACTATTTCACACAGCAGGTTTAAATGGAAGGTGTAGGTGAGGTTTATCCCAAATCTGCTGTTACGACAGACTGGTTTGTAAAGGGCTTTGTGAAACTGACATTTCATAGGGGAACAGGCTGGGGGAGTTACCAAAAGGAGGGATTTTGACTTACTGAGGTGAAAGTGCTGTTAATTAACTAAATAAACACAGAAAGGGGAACTTGGGTTATAAAGAGATGCTGATTTTTTTAATACAGTGAAACTCTTTCAGCTGGGAGAAATAGTTGATTTGCTTCATGAATGAGACAAAGTGGCTAAGCTTTGGGAAGAGGTATCAAATGCTGAGAGGTTAATCAGAATCTTACACTAAGGTTATCCAGGAAATCTTTCTGACACTTAACAAATCATTTGGGAGCATTCATCTCCACAAGGATTTTCATTAAAGTATACTGATTAATGAGATCTAGGGAAATTCCATGTTGACTATTTGGGCTTCTGATGACAATTTTAGGGGAAATTTAAATACTGAAATACATAATCCTGCCCCAAGGAGACAGAGAGGAGGTGATGCAGAGAGGAGGAGAGGCTGTGCTCTGATAAGGGCTGCTGTTTTTCTGGCCTGGTGGCTGGGGGTGAGGGGTTGAATTTCATCACTAGATTTTCCTTTATCAAAAGAGCAGTTCTCCCACTTGTTTGGTTTTTTTTTTTTTTCTTTTTCCCTTTGATTCTGCAGTTTCTGTTTATAAGTGCTCTAACATCACCCACTTTTAATTTTGCCTTTGTTGATTTCTTTCAGCATCTTTCAGCCTTATTTCAGCCTAACCTTGTATCTGTGCTCTACAGAAAGGACTCTCTACTCAGAGAAATCAGAGGAAACTCTTTCACCTCAAGCATCATGACAAGAAAGAAATAGACAGTGAGGTAGAGTTAAAAAGGCACAACGAGGTACAGAGATAATTAATTACTTCACTGTGATCTCCAGAGGAGATATTCACCTGATCAGATTGCTGACCCTATATATCCTTCAGTAGGTGAGTCCAAAAAAATAATGTGGGATGCTTAACAACTCCTAAAAGATCCCCAGCTGTAATTTTTGACATGGTATTTTGAAGCAAAAGAGCTGCAGACAGATCTTTGTATAGATATATTCTATATCTGTACATTGAAAAAAAAATGTCACTTCTGCTTTGTGATCACTTTCAAAACACTGCAGCTGCTGTTGCATGCACAGGTTGCCACGTGTTCAAACAAAGGCTGTGCTTAAAGTTTTTGTCCAACAGTTATGTAATGGTAGTTTCTAAAAGAAAGAAACATGGAAAAAAACCCCAAGAATTAAGAAAGAGAAAACCCTCCAATTTCTCTCGTTTCCAGGGAGTCCAAAGTGAACAGCAACAAAGACAAAACAAAGCCCACAATAAAAGAATTGCAGAAATGTGTGACCCCTGCCTACAGCAGATGTTCCTGATGAGCTCTATCTGATTCAATTTGAATTCTTTACAATTTCTTTGCCTCCAATCAAGGCCAGTGTCTCTCACACCTGCTTGTGGACTACTCCACAGCAAGAAACATAATCTCCTAGACTTCACAGCCTTAGGGCCAGTTAACAGATGGAGTGAATCTCAGTCTTATAGTCAAGATGCTCAAAGTCTGAAGTGTCTTTTATTGATGATTAGAGTGCTCTTAATAAACTGAGACATGGGTTTATGAAATTCTTTGAAGATACAGCATTTTAGAAACTGGAAAAAATAGGTGCTGGAGTCCCTAGGGCAAAGACTGTAAAATATAATCTTTAAATACAGAGCCATTACTGTAACTTCCCACTGACTTGAAGACACACAGGAACTGGTATGCTCATAAACAAAGCCATTTTTACAGCCCCTTCTCTGACTGTAACAATAATAGAAGATCAGCTGTATAAAAACCCACTGGGATGTTAATTTTTTACTGATGTGAAGTGTAATAACTAAAATATTCCTCATATAAATACACATGTATAAAAGAAACAGATGGACTAACAGACCCCGGCAGTATACTGCTAATTTTTATACAAGAATGTACACACATGTACATTAAGCACATTATAATGCTGTAAGAAACATTTTGGGGATTAAAGAAAACCCCAATCCTGCGGTCAGATGACTGCTTGTACTCGCTAAAAGAAAAAACTAATAAAACTACTTTCTTAAAAAAAAACAAAAAAAGAGATTTTTCCCATAGTGTACTTTTCTTGCTAATAAACTTTATTTCAAAGAGGGATTGCAGCATTGGGTTTATTGTTTTGGTTTGACTAATAGTTAGTTTAAAAGGTCTAAGTTTTAAAAAAATTCAGTAACTGCTTTATACTGTCACCATTACAAGGCCATTTAGCCTAATTTTCCTACAAAGTCCAGCCAAGAAAAAGAAATATTTGGCTCAGTTAAGCTGTAATGAATGTAGAGATGGAGAAAGAATAAGTACAAATACACTGGTAGCTTAGCTAATTTTGGAGGCAAATAAACATTGGAGAAAGGGTGAAAATCACTGAGAAAATTTTGGCTTTTCTAAATTATTTTATCTGCTTTCTTACTATTGCTTTCTGGTAGTAATTTTCAGGCATATTACTCCAAGTGGTAGCTCTTGTAATCACTGAAATATAATTATCAATACACAAATTTAATTGCAACAGTCCTTTTCTGCTTCATGCTTTCTTGAAAATACAGAATATGAAAACAGAAGTGAAAAAAAAGTGCTAGATTTGCTTCCTGCAACAGCAGAAAAAAAGAAATTTTAAAATTTATTCCTTTTAATGTTAAAATTAATCATCAGCTGATGAAGTGAGTCCTGTATGAGCATTACCTGGTTCTGAGTGGTTTTTAGAGCCTCACAGGGAGATAGCATTTGCTCTGTATAATTCCATATTTCAACTGCTCTCACATTAGCCTCCTATAGATTCAGCTACTTATTTTTTACTTTATATTTAAGATTATTCCCATAGTCAGAAAATATTGCATTACTCAGGAAAGCACTTTATGTGTGAGAGGTTCAGTTAGAAATCAGAAAAGAAAAGCAGGGTTTTTTTTGAAGGATAACCCTGTGATGCCAATGAATGTAAACACAAATCCAGATGTTTTGGCAAGCCAATATGAAGAAAAAGCTCTTTGGTCTTCATTTACATTTTAAAACAAATATTTTACTAGGAGAAAGTGAAGAATGTTGACATTCCACCACTTAGACCCTAGTCAAAGCAATGTTCTCAATGTCAAAATGCCAACATTTGTTGCAGTTTCCTTCACATTAACATGGTAGAAAAACATCTGGCATATTTCTTTCTCTTTTTACCCCCTAGTGTCCATTGTTGATAGGAAAATGGGAAGGCAAGATAATTGTCATTTCTCTCAGCCAGCCATCTACCCCCAGAGCTCTCAGGGAAACACTTTGATTTTGGCCCAATTCCTCTTCAACCATTCCCCTTTTCCAGACACATCCAGTAGCAAATTAAGACCCTTTTCTCCTCACACATCTTTTCTGTTTTGAGGAGCATTTGGCTTTCCTGCCTTGCTCTGATTCTGCACCTTTTTTCTGAACAAAAGATTTTGTCTTCCGCCTGGTCAGAAGGGGAAAAAAGAAATTTCCAGCTTCAGAAGCCATGAAGTGCAGACACAAGGCTTGGTGTCCTTGTCCTCCTTTTCATAATGAATTTATTACAAATTTCATTATGAATTTCATAATTTCATTATGAATTTGTCCATATAGTCCCTTATAATCTGACAGCTTGAAGAACCACTTAATAATATCTGTGTCCCTGATATTTCATTCTTCCTTTTGCCAACAGAAGTAGAAAAAGTCCCAAAGAATCCACAATTGTGTTTATATGAATTAATCTGAATTATTGGCTTCTGTCTTTTCCCAACTGCATGGAATCTCCAGGAAGAAAAGAAGATCCAGCTGTGACAGTCAGACTTATTTATAACATTCTAGAAATAGAAAATGCTGTGGGAAATATTTAAATTTGTCTCCTTAAAAATTTCATTAGCACTTGTTAGCACAAGCCACACACTTGCTCTGTGTGACTGTACTTTTGAAAAAATTGCAGTATAAGCTACTCTCTCATGTGCAGGAGTTTCTGTGAGCACTAACAAAACCAAACCAAAACCAAAACCAAAATCAACCAAACAAAAAACCCACCAAAAATAAATAAAAAAAAAAAACAACAACAAAAAAACAAAAGAAAACCAAACAAAAACCTAAAAAACCAAAACACCACCCGCCACCCCCAAAGAGAATAAACAAACACACAGAGCTCCAAAAAACAGAGCCAAACACCAAACCACTCAAAAGACAAAAAAAAGAATATAATTAAAACTAAACCACACCATGCCAAAAACAGCGCTTTGATTTATTGTTGGCCTAGAACACAATTGTGTCAATGATGAGTAATAAAAGCAAACAGAGCTTTTAAAAAGAAACAAATCTTCAGTGAAAATAATTAAATGTTTATTTTTTCCTTTAAATACAAACTGTATGGATGCTTAAGGATGATGTGTCCCATCCAACAAATTCCCAATATACTTGGACCACACTGTATTGTAGTTATGCAGTGGTTGGTTGTTTTCCAGTGGAAGTAAATTTCCATATAAGTATTTATGAATTTTTATTAGCTGAGGACTCCAAAACTACAACCACAGTGCCTGAGAAGGTCACAGGCTCATTTAAAAAGGCTGAAATGTGAATTATCAGAAAAAAAGACTTGAGAGCTACTAAATTTAGTCACAAGTCCTGGAGAAAACCCAGAGTGCAGAAAGCACAGCACAAATGTGCAACATGCAAGCCAAGTCACCATCTCCAAAATGCTCACTGGATTCATTAAGATTTCACAAACAAACTGAAATTCAACTACAATTCCTTAATTCTTTTTTTTTTTTTTAAATTTCCTCCCCTTTCTCACATCCCCTTTGTTTGCCAAAACTAGCAGAAGGACAGGAAATTTTGAGAGCTTTTTGTATATTTGATATAACTTTTGCTATTTTCTTATTCCATTGCTAATGTTCACAAGGTATTTTTTATTTGCAGGATTTTATTAAGATCTTAGCAAACTGGACATTTAGAAGCTCAAGGACCTGCTTCAAACCTTGAGCTCTGCTTACTTTGTCTTCTAGAAGAAAGAAAAGTCAGGCTTCCCCCACTTCCCTATAAATGTTTTTCAAAAATTCAAGTGTGGTTATTTTGCACATACAGAATGTGTTTTTAATTACCATCTTTTAGATAAATAAAGCAAAGAAAATCACATAGAAGTTCTAGAGGTGTAGAACAAAACCTCTCCCACTTCTGCAACAGCAGCTAGCTGTATTTAAAATTTTGGAATTCATATACCTGCTTTTTAGCTTCAGATCAAATGCAGTATCCTGTATGTTGCACCACTAAAGAACAGGACTAATTTTGTGGTCACATCCTTATTTTAAACATTGAGACTGTAAAACGGTAAAGATACTGTTTCTGGACTCATAACTTGCTAAATTCAAGTGTGGTCTTATAAAAAGTTTAGTACATTTTATTTTGGACTTTTTTTTTTTTTTTTTCTTGTGGAGCCTACATCAAATCAAGGATACCAAGGACTTGATCTCTCTGTGAAGATTTTTGACAGTTTTGTGAAGAATTCACAGCTTGGAGATGGATGGCATTTTATTGACATCTGTCCTACAGAAGTTTCCTCACAATTTTCTGTAATTCTTGGAGAGATATGTTAAATACATCTGTTTAGCAGAATGGCTACAGTGGCCCTTTGTTTGCAATTTTTTCTTCTCTTTGCCTCTCTGGTTCCCATTTTTGACTGCAACAAGAAATAGAGGTGAAATCCAGGAAGAGCTATCCCTGCAAACCAGGCTGGTTTGGGTAAGGATCTTTTGGAACCATCAGTAGAACCTCTCAGAAGTTTATTGATGAGTTTATTTGAGAAGTTTATTGATGTTTACCCAATAAAACACACACACTTTTCATGGCCCCAGCCCCAGACATGGCAATGAATTCTCCTCACAACTCCTTAAAGTGTCTTGCATTCTTTTAATCCATTTTTCCATCCCAAAGACACCACCCTCCCCCCACAATATTTTTAAATCTCACCTTAAGTCTTTTTGATCAATAAAAGGTTCAGTTATTTTCCTTATCCTCTCCAAACGAGAAAAAGAAAGCAGAAGAATAAGAAGGTATTTCTGGAATGTCTATCCCACTTAATCCTTTCTTTTCCCTTGGAAGAAGCAATGTAACAAATCGATGAAGATTTATATAGTCTTTAAATTAATCATAGGGTGGGGGTTTTGTACTTTTCACTGTTCCTTCCTTGCCATTGCCTCTGAAGAAAAAAATTTACATTTTCCTTAAATACGTGTCAAGTATTGCTTCATTCCAGAGCTGGTTTAAGGTCTCTGGGGCACAAAGTGCAGGCCCAAGTTCTGAAATGTTCCTGTGATGTGATTTGGACTCAAGACACCAAGGTTTAGGCTTTGTTGTCTCCACATGCAATCCTCCCTGATGCAGGTTCTGCTACTTCTTTTTTACTATTTCCTCTATCCCTGATCTTTATTTTTTGAGCATTTTTGCTTCTTAATTTTTTTCCCCTTTTTACATGAACTTTACTGATGGAAGCATTTCCCAGCTTCCATTCTTCTGTGTAAATTAGTCTGCTTCCCATTGAGTGACACCACTATCTGATGCATATAAAACATCCAGGGAGAAATTTGGATTGGTACATCTGTTCCAGATTCAAACAGAGGTTTTGTCTCAGTATTCTTTTGTATTCCTGCTTTACTCACAAACTGAACAATGTCCTTAACTTGTCCTTACATTATGTTTTTAAACACACAAAGTAGCCATTTGCCCTGTTGCCAACTTAAAAATATTCAAGATACTCAATCCGGAAGAAATGCAGAAAGCAGTAGGGTTCTCCAATTTAGCGATGAGCACTTCTGGGAAGGAACTTGATAAATCTGTGGCCTGCTAAAAAAACATGGGCAGAATTTGTACATTTGTAGTTTCCTGTATGTGTTCCAACAGTTGAAATAAATGTGGCATTTTCTCTTCTGCTGCCACAAAAGTCACTTGAAAAGGAGCTCTAAAAAAAAGCAAAAC
The DNA here is from genome assembly GCA_013397555.1 of Urocynchramus pylzowi. Classification (NCBI taxonomy): domain Eukaryota; kingdom Metazoa; phylum Chordata; class Aves; order Passeriformes; family Fringillidae; genus Urocynchramus; species Urocynchramus pylzowi. The sequence goes on along the minus strand of VZRH01000788.1, from coordinate 396,246 downwards.
AAACAAAACCACCAAAACCCCAAACCACACTTCTAGAATTTTGTTCTGAAACACACACAAAAAATTTTTTTTTCTCCCCTTCTGTGAATGGAAAATTGAAAGATCACAGCATCTTGAAAGCAGGCACAGCAAATCAGACTAATCCTGACACCAGTCCTGTTGGCATCCCCTTCAGCAGTTTTGGCAGCCAAATGTGGGGCTAGCCTGGAGCATGAAGAAATCCAGCCAGGCAGACAGCTACAGTCCTACACATCAGTCCTGGAAAAAGCATTCCAGAGCTTGGCATCTGTGCTCCAGTGCTTGCCAAGGACAGCCCAGCAGTGGCCACACGTGTGCTGGCTTCTGCAGCAGAGAAACAAAAAGAAAGCAGGGAACATGCCATAGCCCATTCCTTCTCGGAAAAAGATTCTCTGAGTAGTCAAAAGCAAGGCTGCACATCTTTTGTCTAAGGTACAGAAGGAGTGTTACTGCTTATTTACATGCAGAAGTTTTGTTTTCTGTTTCTGCTCAAATTGCTTTCACCCACTGTTATTTATAAGGCATTATCTCATGTAGCTTCTCAGTTATCCCATCATTCACAAGGAAATTAGGATGAAAATCTATACCTGACAACCCACAGCAAGCAGACAGCATTCCAAATCCCCATTCTACGCCACTAAAAGGATTCTGACTTCCACTTTTTCTTTTTCTTTTTTTTTTCCTGCCTGTATATGGGCTAAAGATTATCCTATTACCTAATGAGCTCTTAGAAAAACAGGAATTGTGGTACTTACTCATACTCAGGAGGGTTCCAGTGTTTGGGCTGAGAATGGGTCTGAGCTTCCCCCTTCCAAAGGGAAATCTACCAGATGACCTGGGAAGACATCCTGGACACAAATTGACAAAAAGACATCCTAACACAAATTGCAGCCCACGATTTCTACATTGGCTGGGATCAGAAGCTGCACAATTGTATGGCACAGTAGGAATTCCAAGGAGTTCAGATATCCTTAAGGAGGCTGCTGCAGTCTTGAAGATTGTTCACCCATGGATAAACTGCTGAAAAGCAGCTCAACTGCTGACCCAGCCAGGAGTGCAAAGGAATAATGATGACTTAGAGAAAAACTGTCCTCATCTTTATTGGGTTACAGCTGCTGGCTGGACCTGTGAGAAACACCAGCAACAGGTGATTTTGCCAAAACCAGTGTGATCTCAGAGAAACACAGATACCACACACTTCTGACAGTCAGCCTATGAAATCTGGAGATGAATTTGGTGATTTCATGAGATCAGTCCATGAAATCTGACCATTTCCTGGAGATAAATGTGATGGTTTCATGAAGATTATTTCTAGCTATTTTATTGTTTCAATAACATTCAACCATTACTTTGTTTCCACAGTGCTCTCTAGGGGACCAGTATTGGAAAATTCCAGTAAAGAACTGGAAAACCTGTAATTGTGAATTTTAGACCTGTTTCCTCATTTTCATAGCTAATTACAGCATGCCACTGCCATGTATGGTCAGCTGCATGTCTTGGTCAGTTAATCCACTGTGAGCTAAACACCAGATTTTCAGGATTATTATTAATAATGTATTATTAATATGCTCTTTCATCATTATCAAGGCTGTTTAATTGAATTTAAGTGACTATGAAATCTTACTCTGTGCATATCTCATTGCCTGAGATCCCCAAACACTGAAGATATGACATGAAATTCCTATCAGGAAAATCAGGATATAATTCATCCCAAATTTTATGTGTTCTATTGAACCTTTTATGCCACAACAAATGGCAAATGGAGTTCTAGTCTTGAAAAAGAACTTTCAGAAATAAATAAATAAATAAATAAATAAATAAATAAATAAATAAATAAATAAATAAATGAAAAAAAAAAGAAAAAAAGAAAGAAAAAAAGAAACCAAAACCAGAAGATAGATCTTCACATATTTCCAAGAAAAATTCTCAACCTGCTCAATTTCCAGAGGTCTTTTTTCTCACAATGGCACTTCAAGTGGCTCTGAATTTGTTTCCTGCAAATTCAGGAATAGTGATTTTTAAAAAATGTCCTTCCTCAAGCTGAATTTATAGTCTTTTAACATTGGATTTGTCCTGGGATGTAAAGTGGATCTCCCACCTGAAAAAACAATACATTTTTAATTATGTAGAAGTAGCTGGAGATTTTGAAACCTTTGCTTTAGTCTGCTAAATTTTGAAAAGTTTAATGTTTAGAATTTATTACTGGAGAGTAATGGCCCTATTATGCTAAAGAAAGTTCACGTTTTCTGCTAGCAGACAGGCATGAGTTATGCTGCTATTTTTATTTCAAGCAAATGCTGATAAACTTCAATCAGAAATAGGTGAGGATGAGATCTGTAATTTCAATTTTAGTGCACTAAATTTTATACAAGGTTTACTCTGAAGCAGAAATGGTTGCATGTGAAGAATAGTGCTAACAGTCCTAAATTTATGACTATTGATGACAACATTGGTGATGATTTTATGGTTTTGTAAGTGATAAATATTTAGTGGGAGGTGGTCACATGAATCCTGAAAATTGCCCCTCACCTCAGCCTTGCACCACTAATACTGACAACCGGTAAAATTTAAATTTCTCTTGACTGATAAGAGGTGCCTTCTAACAAGATAACACTCACTGGCATGAGTGATCACCCCGCAAATTATTTTGCTTATTTTAATAGAAATATTTTTAATATTTTGACTGCTATATGCAATAACAAGTGTAAAATACTGTCTGTCCTCAAGAAATCATCAGTTCAGGATCTCCTCTCAAATGAACTGTGAACCAACAATTCTGGCAGATGTCTGGCACCTTTTTCCTGACTTCCCAAAAGTCAGCCTAGGTAGGGAAAGCCTCTGCACATATTTGAGAGCTATAAATCAATTTTACATGTGTCTATAAAAGCAAAACATATATAAACTGAGCATGCCAGCAAACTCAGCATAAGAAACCAGTGTAAATTTAGTGTGAGTGACAATTGTGGGGTACAAAATCACATTTTGATAGCTTTCACAGAGGTTTTTATGCTAACAGCTGGATTTGGCAGCCAGGTTGAAGCATTGGCAATTAAAGTTTGCAATAAACAAGTTTCCAGAAGTGCCAGTTGTGGTGAAGGTGATACCTATATCACTGTCTTTCCAGCCTTATAGTCACTAACAATGCACAGGAAAATCCTCATATCTAAAGCTCCCTATAGGATAAGTTAGTATTTCATTGCCTTAACAAATCTAGTGTTAAAAGACTATAAATTCAGCTTGAGGAAGGACATTTTTTAAAAATCACTATTCCTGAATTTGCAGGAAACAAATTCAGAGCCACCTAAAGAATTTACAGAATTTCCTGAAGTTTATTTAAATTCATATTTCTCTGCTTCAGCCTACTATAGCATTAGTGCACATAACTTCCACATTCAACATCAAGTTATGCGCAGAGGGGATAAAGTTATGTACCCAAACACCACCAATGCCCACCTGTTTTGTCATGGTCATTTATTTTCTTTATGATGGTCATAAACAAGTCATTGTTTCTTCAGATTTCTGCAGCAAGATCAGTTCCCATGGAGAAAGTGAGACAGCCTGTGGTTTATTGGTGACTTACAGCATAGGCTTCACTCTTTTTATTGCTCTCATGTTTTGAATAATTATTCCAGCATTTTCTTGGTAGAAAGAAAGCAAATGGTCATGAATGATTTTTTTTAACAGATGAAACAGAATATATTTATTTACATATATATGTAAATTTATATATTTATGTATTTTAATAAATATATTATATATATATATATAAATTTACACACACATATATATATATACATACATATATATATAAATAATATGGTTCAGTTCTGGGCTTGCTTAGCTTATTAATTCCAGGCTTATTTATTCAATCCTGGAATATTTTATCAAAAGGAATATGGATTTACAGAACTGTTAGTGATGGAATTTGTTGCTTGTGAGATAACAGAAGGAATGGGTAGTGCTGTGTTATGCAGTTTGATATGTTTGCTATAGCATGTCTCAACTAGGCAAATTAACTTTAAATTACATTTTTATCAGCGGGCTGATTTTTATCACGGGTTTAAATTTTTAAAGACACAGTATTGCATTATTGTTTTCAAGTTTTATTTTAACTTCAGGAGAATACAGGAAAGCAAACAAACAAATAAATAAATAATGAAATAAATTAATTGGAGGGTTATGGTAAACTCTTTTCAGCTGCAAATTGAGAGCTCTACCTGTCTATCACTGTGTTGATTGAGTAATGTGAATGCCAGAATCAACTTGCTCACAAAGAGAGGGTAAATGCCATGAATAATTTGTTTATTTGCTTCTGACAAAATTATTTTCCTCATTCCACATCCTATATTGTATCAAAGGTAGGTTATGGGACCCTGCTTTGTAAGAATCTTGTAGTTGGCCCTCTTTGGGATGTAGAGCTGCCTTTTGCTGAGCTGTGGAATAAACCCTCACAGAAAAGCATGTGTAAAGATTTATATATTTCTGCCTTTTTCTTTTTCCTCTTCTGGAAAGCATCTTTTCTATCTCCCCCCCCCCCCGATTCATATAGCTTTAGAATTTTAAGTAGCTATGAATAATGTGCATAATAAATCCACCTGCCAAGCTTACCAGCATCTCTTCTCTGCAGTTCCCAATAGACAATTCCTTCCTCTTTTATATTGATCATAATATTTTGTGATCAAGAAATTCAATATTCATCCCATGCTTGCAGAAAACAGCCCCAATGCATGAACAAAACCCCTAGATGTCACTACAATAACACACAAAAAAAAAGAGTAGCAGCTGTAAATAGCAGCAGAATTGTTTTGAAGTCAAGATGGTCTTGAATGACACGCAAGGAACTTGATAAACAGATTTCAATCTATGGTTTAAGGAGGAGAAGAAAATCTATTTTCTTCATATTCACATGTATTTTCCATTAGGTTCTGTGCCAGTGGAAGTCAGTGGAGAACATGGCTTGGTTTTAGCTGCTGCTCTCGAAAGCTCTAGCATGGAAGTCTTACTTTGTGCAAAAAACCTTCAGGGCTATGTAAGAATAGCCACACTTTATGTCAGGTTTGGGTTTTTTGGTTCTCCTGGACCAAGTTCTTCTGAAAAATATTCTGGTTACATATATAAAACTATATTTGTACACTTGCACACCTATAAAAACAAATATATGCTCTTTTTCTAAGCAAAGAAAGACATCTAAGAGAGCAAAAATATTCCTATTTTTTGTGTTTGCATGTTGGCAAAAAATCCACCTTAATCCCAAAGGCTAGGTTTTTTTAACTGTGGGGGAAAGGAAATCAATATCTATAATAGATAAATAAATACATAAGTATGAAATCTATGTAAATATCTATGTATGAAATAAACATGATGCTTGAATTAGCAGAGATCTGTTTTTCTCTGCATGCAAGACACATGCAATCTGTGAAATGTTCTACCGTAGGCTGAAGGGGAAAGGGATGTAACCAGCATTTCCTTTTCAGTCTGAAAATTTACAGGAATGCAGCAGGACATCTGTATGGAATTAGCATGGCTTCTGCCACTCAAACATTGAGATTCATGTGTCTGCAAACTGAGACTTCGTAATCTTGAGTTCAGATTTGTTTTACCTAATAAAAACATCAGGACTCATTGCACCTTAGGGTGAAATATTCAAAAAGACTGAAATTAAGTTTTTAAGGAAGTAAAAATAAAAGCAGGCAGTTTCATGTTGTTTTAAAGTCTTTGAATCTTTAGATATCTTTGGATATGTGTAAGGGGTTGTGTGCTGCATCCTATACACCAAACTTTATCCCTATATCTGCAGGCAATATTCAGGAGCTTCAAATGTACTCAAAAAATCCTTCTTTCTGGAAAGACACATAACAAACATTTCTGCCAGTTTTCTTATGGAATTTGCACTGGTGCATGACCTATTTTTCCTTCCTATAGTCTATAGGAAGGGCATGCTGTACATAATATTTTATAATTACAACATGCTGGCCTAGAGCTGCTGAAATACATTAAATGCAAACTTTGAATTATTCTTAGTGTGTGTAGTTCCATCACAGATGTTTTAAAAATTTCATAATGATATTAAAAAATATTGTACACTATAATTTTACATAAGATATAGAATAGATTTTATTTCTCTGCTTGAACAGTAAGATGGGACCTGCTCTGGTCCCTTGCCTGAGCCATTCTGGGATTCCATGAACTCAGCATTTGCATAGCTCTTACACCATGAAATGAATCCAAGTCTACCTTTACTTATATTCCAAGAACCTATTTTAATCTGGCAAAAAAAAAATGAAGTTTTGTTCTAGGATGCAAAACCAATCATGGAATCATAGAATGGTGAAGGCTGGAAAAGACCTCCAAGATCAATGGGATCAATTGGACATGAAAACCACAAAATGATTATCACATAAAACTGTTACTACTTCTTTTGTTCAGGATTAGTTATATAATATATAAATTATCACATACATATATCAGGATAATACATATATAGATGTATCAGGATAATTATATTGCTTAATTCAGGGGTTATCAGAGAACATGTAATCTCAGTGAGTTTTAGGACAGCTGAATCCTATCCTTCTAAATATGTTATTCAAGAGAAGCTGAGTCAGAAAATAATGCTCAGAGGAACCTATAAAATGATTGCTATATCCAGCTATAAAATTATTAATGTGTTTAAACAACCTAAAACATGTTGACTGAGTTTAATGCCAGATGAAGTTTCTCCTGAGTAACTGAATGCCTTTACCAGCTCCACCTACGGACTCCCCACGGTAGAGCTTCCTAAAAAGATAAATTAAATTAATTACTTATTATATACATATTCTTAACCTGGGAATTACTCTTGCAGCTATGTTGGGTTTTCTTTCCAAAAATAAAAACAGAATACCCAGTAATCTCTACTGGGGTTTTATCTTGTTTAACTTGAATAATTTTAAAATAGACACTGAAGTGTCTATTTGAGGTCTACATAGGGATAGCTTCAGCCTCCTGTTTAATTTTATTTCTTATTTCTAATACTAATTTTTGCACACAAAGTTTGGTTAACTTTTTCTGCATCGAGAAAAAAAGAGAGAATGCCTTTTTTTTTTAACTCTCTCAACTCCTTCGTTTTGATGGCAGATTTCAGACCTTATAGTAGGATTTACATAGTAGTAGTTGAGATGTATAATTTAGGAACATTTCACTTCTGTTTGCTATCACTTAAAAAAAATAAAAATCAGTAGAGTGGTCCACCCTACTTCTCCTACGCTACAAAAAATTCCCAAATTATAATGAGGTCTTACAGGCAGAACACACAAATCACTTCTGGAATAATGTGCTAAAATATCTTGCCTTGTTTACATTTTTATTTGTGCCACAAAGGTAAAGAATCAGGCATCCCAAGCTGGGTAATCCTTTCGTAGCTGAAGCTTTGAAGCATTGAGAGATCTTTTGTTTAATTGCATGGAACAGTTCCCTCATGACATCTTTCAACAATTTTTTTGTTTTTTTCAAATTTTCTTGTGTCTTAAGTATCTTCCTCTTCTGTTTTTTAAGCCCCACTCAATGGTTTTGTTCCTTTACAATATGCCTCAGGAAATATATACTTTTTTTCCTTCTGCAGTTAAAGCATTGCTTTGAAACCACTATTAAAATACTTTTGAATTTTATAAATGATAAAACCAAAATTGTGGAATAATTTATCTATTTATTGCATATGCAAAGGACTTTATGTTGAATAATATATTCACTTATACACATATGTAAGTGAATTAATAAAAAAATGTGAATCAAAATTGCTTCTTAAATGGCTTAAATGTAATATCCTTCATATGCATTGAAGTTTTACAAATAAGCACACAGAGAGAGGAGATCATAACTCTTTACTTATTTCTTTTTTGTTGAGAATAAACTTGGAGTGGGAATAAATTAGTTTCAGCTCTTTTTGCTTACTAGTTTTTATTTTTTGTTTGCCAAATTATGGGCATATACAAACCAGTGCCTATATTTAAAGGGTAGGAGAAAAGGAAGTTGGGCCAACTAATCTCATTTCCTGGCCTGAAATAATGCTGAAAAATTAAATAATTCAAGTTTCTATGTGAAAAGAAGAACATCAAAGCTAACCAAAAGATACTCATCCAAAGCAAGGAATGCACAGGCAGAGAACAAAACAGACAGGCTGAAGAATAATAAAATTTAAAAAAAAGATATTGACTACCTAATCTGAGCAATGCTTTTAGAACAGTCTCAAGTGACATTCTGATAAGTAAGAAAAAAAAAGCCACAATCTATACTAAAATATTTAATTTTATATTATTTATTCTATTTCCAGATTAATGATGATTGGGAGATAGCACAATTACATTGGAGGACAGGAATAGAAATCAAAATGGTCAGATATACTATACAAATGGTAAAAAAAAGAGAAAGCACAGGTAGAAATCAACCAAGCAAGCAAAATGAGGATGCACCTCAATACTTCTTTGTGGTAAAACCACTGCCATCTGCAGCAGATCACCTGCAGCTGTGCAGAGTTCCTGTGCTCGAGGTACAGGTTAAATGGTTTTCTTTTTTTTGCTTTAGAGCAGAGAGGTTAAATCAAATGAGTTTCCAAGGTCTTTTCCAAAAATGCTTTTAAGATATGGTGAAGATACCAGAAATATCAAACCATATTAACAAATTATATTTAACAAATGAAGGTTGGGCACTCACAGAACATGCAGAGGTGTGAATTCAGTCCAGTGGAGAAAATGGAACAGCTGAAAAGAAATTTTTTATTTTCTTGTCACTTCTACTTTCAATACCTGTATTGGTCTAGACATCCACCACTGGGTGCTCTTGGTGATTCAATGAAGGGCTGAGAATGCTTTTACTTGTCAAATCAATGTGGCCATTGACAAACATCATTTTCAGCACTGTAAGAAATTATTTACACCCACTGAGTCTAGTTGAATTAGATCCTACATTAGCAAAATGATGGTCTATGTTTTTACTCTGTTTCAAAATGTCAAAATAATATAATTGGCTTTACTTAAAATTATCTCCCACCCTTGTTTGGGAAGAAAATTTAATCACTTGGGAAAACTTGAGGGTTAAAAAATAATCTGCATGATGAGCTTTTCTATGGAAAAATTTTCTGTATGCAGATATACGCTTCCTTGTTTCCTGAGTATACACTATATACCACATTTTGAATAATTGTTATTGGAGCTGGCCAGACTTGAAGTGGAAGTTCTAGTAGAGCAAAAGAGGCATCACTCATCCTTCTGCACCAGGTATGTGATGTCAATATATCATGGCATCCTCTGTGAAAGAAGCTTTTCTATTTTATAATAGTCAGGGAATAGGATGGGAGAGGATCTCTGGGATCAGCAGATCCAAATGCTTTCCAAGACCTGGGAGATATAACATACAATATTTTTCCTAAAGAAATCTAATTTCATCCCACAAGTACTTATAGTCTTGGGTTCTACTTTTTCGAATGCAGAGCATTGTTCCTGTCTTATCCAAGCAACTCTTAATTGTAGTACTGATTTCATTTATCATGTTGCATTTTTTTCTATTAATTTCCTTCCATATTTTTAAGCAAACTGCTGCTAGCTAAAGAACCCAAGCCTTCTGGCAGTGATTTTTCCTCCTTTACCACAGCAGTGGCTTTTATGGGCAGCTATTCCAAATTTAACACATGTAGTTCTAACATGAATGATCAGAACATAATCATTATTTTAAATCATTTCTGGTCTGTGTCTTTTACCTGTAAAAAGTATTTATGATGCCTATTCTAACAAAGGCAGCTTTCTTGGTAAGCATTAATTTCTATTCATATTTACAAAGACCAAAGTCATCACAAGTAAGACATCTTGCCCATCTTGCCCAGTGAATGTTTTATAGTTTTGTGTGCCAGTTCCTTTCAAAAAATCTAGCAAGGGGCTCCATGGTCCTCTTCGAATTTGAGTGCAAGAAGGTCTCTTGAGTCTTACAAATCACTTTACAAATCACTGGTAGCTGCTGACTTTGCTTTTGTTACTCTATTCAGTATTTCCAGTTTAAAATTATGTCTCACTTGGCTTTAAGTTGTAACTTTCCCATGCTCTAATTTCTAGCCCACCCTTGCTGTGTAATTGCCTAACTTTTTTGGGGTGTTGGTTATTTGTTTCATTGTTTGGGTTTTTTCCCCCTTCAAGATTTTCTAGTGTCTTTTTCCATATGTGCTGTGTTTAACTTCCGGGAATTGCTTCTTTATCGTCGTGCTTCCTGATATCCAAGATCCTGAGCTTATCTCAAATCAGTTCTTTCCTTTTGATTCCTTGTGTCCTATCTATTTATTCTCTGTATTTTCTGGAGATAGTTGTTCACTTGAAATGGCATGGAATCTTCTCTTTCCTTGACTCTTAGCTGCGTTTCATTCATGACAGGCTTAACAGCTTCTGTTTGAAAGAAATTCCAAATGCCACTCACAGTCAGGAGGTTGCTGAACTCTCCTACCCAGTTGTCTGAATATAATAGCTCCTTCATTAAATACTTTTAGTTTCTCAAGGTCTTTAAAGACTGAGATCTTCCCACGCAAAATTACTTCTGCTAAATTTACAAATTTAAACAAAATCAGCTTCTGATCTGTCAGAACACAGGTCTGTAAAGGGAGCTTCTGTTAGAGCCACTGATGGTCTGTTAGGACCACCAAAGCAGGGCCATAAGTGGAACAAGAGAGTGGCTCTGTGACCTCTTGGCTACTTGGGTTTTATTTCAGAGATAACAAAATGTGGCTCCTGCTTCTCACCCCTAGAAGTCACAGATAATATGCACGTGGAGCTAAATGAAGCTGTGCCATGTTCCAGTTTTGTTTCAAAAAACAAACCCTAAAGTTTCCGGGTTGCCACCGTATGCCATCGGCTGTATGGTGAGGTTCAGAACTGCAGTTCAAAAGGATAAACCTTCTCAGATGACAAAACCAGATTGTGTCCTGCTGTTATCGCAATGACCAGCAGCCAGCACTCGGGGACTGTCAGCAGGGCCGCCTTTTTGTTTTCACTGCTATTGTTTGTTCCTCACCGGTGGCTAACTATTCGGTGCATCTAGGTAAATGTCTAAAATCAAGGTAAAAAATCTAGGTAAAAAATCTAGGTAAACATCTCGGCCTTAAAAAGCAAGCAGGAAATTTCCTAGGCCAGGGGCTTTTTTTGGGACAGTTACGTAGGGAGAAACAGCAAGCAGAGAACAAGTAAAATTTTCAGGTGAGAACCTATAAAAGCTGCTCCTGAAAGGAAGTGCCAACTATTCCAGCACCACACATCCCTGCTCTTGATGGCAAAAGCACCAACCCTCGATGCTGAGCTGATAAGAGCGGGAAGGAGCTCTCGGAGGAGCCCAGCGCTCCTGTGCCAGACGCAGCTGGTGGAGCAGGTGTGGGCGTCCGGCTCCCTCCCCTCCGGGCTGATCCTTGGGACCACAACCTTTGGGAGCCCACTGTGCTGTCCCGGGAGGGCTTTTGCGCCCATCCCATGGCGCAATTCCCGAAGGCTGGGGAGAACCGAAGGAGTGCGCAGAACCCCTTTGGAACCAGCTCTACCTGCACCGCTCGCTCTCCGAGATCCCCGTCCCCTCCAGCAGCCGCCGGCCCCCAGTCCCTCCTCTCCCCCTCTCCTCCCCTCCTGCCATCCCCTCTTCCCGGCCCCCTCCCTCCCTTCCTCTCCCCCTCCCAGCCCCTCACCGGCCCGGCGGAACCGGCCCCTCCTCCCCTCCCTTCGCTGTAAAT
>VZRH01000788.1:253274-375996 GCA_013397555.1 Urocynchramus pylzowi | reverse complement strand
TTTTTTTTTTTTTTAATTTGGCAGACACATTAAGAATTGGCATGTACAAAGCCTAACTGGTAGGAATTTCAGCTAATTTAGGCTGCATATTTTGTTCACATAATAGTTAAAAGATTAGATGTCTTTTGCTTTCTGCTACATTAAATAACAATCCAGCAAGATTGCTGGTGGTTTTGTGATTGTGCAAGTCTAGATAATTGAAGGATTTTTTTTCTGTAGAACACCTCTTCCGTAAGAGGAACTTGGGAAGTAATTTGCTCTGGTTAGTCAAATTACTTCCTCCTTCCTCCTTCAGGAGGAAGTCAGAGAAGGACTGAAAAAATAACCAATTACCATAGTACAGGGATCAGTTCCTAAACCTGTTCTTTTTCCAGAATGCATCTCAGAGATGGCTTCTGAAGGGAGTCCTGTGGAATTCCCTTTTCCAAATTCAGCTGTGAAATGCTCAGAGCTGTGAGCATAAATTTGGAGAAATCTCTTGCACCTTTTTTGTGTTTTTAAATTTTTTGTTTTAGCATTTGTTAACTGTGAAAAGGAAATAATTTCCATGGAGGTAAAGAAACTAGAAGCCCAAACACTGAAAAAGCACAAGTTTCTATTTGCTATTCCAGGCTGTTTCATATATTCACTAGGTATCACCAGCATGAGAGAAATGTAAAGGATCAGTTTGCTGTCTTTAGCTGATTGTTTTCATTCTTAAAACCTGATTTACAGTTTTCTGTTTACCCCATTTCCTGTAGTTGCTTCTTCTGAAGCAAGCACAAGGACTCAAATTATACATAGTTTGGTTAGTGGAGAAATAGGTAGTATTTTGTTAAAAATTTGTTAATACTTACAGCTGTTTTATAGCCATTCAGAGATATGTCTGTGCACAATGTATCCCTGTCTAAAATAAGAGACTACCAAGTATTTCTGTTTAGAACGGATTTTCAAGGGATTGGACAAGGTTAGGGTAATTTATAGTTTGAGCCTTACTTCTGATGGATCTTAACATTGCAAATTCTGCAGTCTGGGCTGTGTGTCTAAGGTGGATTATACTTCTAGCTGAGCTATGGCATGATAGAATTGCAATATTCAAAATGATATTTTTTTTTAATTTAATTGATTATATTCAGAAATGCTTTTTATTTATTGCCAGACAACTTGGTAAGCTTGCTCTATGTCCCAGATAAAAGATATCTTTCCTAGTTAAGATTTCCTTCTATCTTCTGACTACACTCAGGGCTGTGGAATCATCTTAATGCATGTAACAGACTCCAGCTGTGATAATGGCTCAGAGTTTTTAGTAATGATATTTGTACATTAAATAGTTTTTACCTTCAAAGCTTAAATGATTCTACTACATGTGGGTGTTGCAGGTAAACTTCTGTGATGATGAAAGGGTTTAGGTTTGCTTTCTTACCATTCATTGTGAAATCTTTAGCTGCAGAATTCAAGCCCTGTACAGGAGTTTAAACATCAGTGTTTTGGCATCTGTATTTCCCAGCTCTCCTTGAAAGTCCCAGGTTTTCAATTTTGTGTAGAGTGCTCTTGTTCTGCTACAGTTCATCTGCCTTTTGTGGGTATTTGAAAATTGAGTTATTTAAATTAAAGGTTTACATTTTATTGCTTGAAATTGGAGGTAGTAAGCCAAATTTCCTCCTGTTACTGTCAATAAAATACAGCATATGTGTAATTACATATATAATAACTGTCTAATATATTTCATCTACTATAGCATACTTTTACAGCTTTGGCAGGGCTAGGTAAAATTTTGCCTAATCTTGGTGTTGCGTAGACCTTCTCATATTCAAATAAAGAAGTTACTATTTTATTTTACTTTTGTTCAGTTAAAGAAAGTTGACTCCTATACTATATCTTGATAATAACTATAAAAAGTATCTAAGTGCTCATTTTGTTTATGCTATACATGAGGTAGAGTACATGAAAGTACTGTAAAAGATGCCTAAATGCCTATTTAGTTCAACAGTAATTTGTATTTTTCCTTTTAATGTAATAGTTTGTGCTTTCCAATAAATAGCAGAATGCAGTGATTTCTTCATCTGTGGGTTGCCATAGTTGCCTGTAATATTTTACAGCAAGAAGTGTCTTGGTGGTTTAATTTTAAACTGAATTTAGCAGTTACATTTGAGTAAAATTTTATAGTTTAAGGATATGTGAACTTCCCTTGCAAATCACCTCAAAGTCGTTGTTATGTAATTTTTATTTACATCACTGTGTTTTAAATGCACGCTTTTTATGGTTCTGTAATTTAAGTTCTTTAAAATTAGACATTTTCTTCCTAACACAGAACATGTGTAGGTTTCCTTCAGCTTGGCCTCCCAGCCTAAACTGTAGATAAAATGTGGTTGGTTTTTCAGCTATCTGGGCTCTGAGCAGACTAATTTCCGGGCTGGAGACAGGAGGCTGAGCAGTAACTTATGACTGGCATGATCAGAGTATTTAACTTGCGACTTTCTGCTTGGTTAAAAAGAGAGAAAAACCTGTTTGGGAGTTCCTGCTTTTTCTGATATGTACCTCTTACATTTCCTGTCAAATCTGGTCTTTGGTCAGGTTCTTGTCTTTGGTTTCTGAGCACACAAGATCCAAGGTTTTTGTTTGGTGTTTTAAAGGGAGAAAAAAAAAAAAAAAAAGATGTTGAAATTTCTGCAGTTGAGTTTTCCCAGTGAAAAGAAAGGAAAAAAGAAAGAGCAATAGAATAAGAGGCCTCATTCTCAGTTGTACATATAAGGACCTTTTTTCCCTAGCATGACCAATTCCTTTGGTTTCTCAACATTGTAAATGATAGCTGTGTCACTGCTCATGCTCTGTGCATTTTTTTTAAATTGATAATCTTCAGAGATATGAAACTGTGGAAAAGCAAGGATATTTTCTTCCTTCCTTATCATAGGATAAGGGGAAGAAGTGAGAAATGCAAATCTTGTCGCTGATGTTATTTTGCCTTCATCCCTTATAGAGGGAGGAAGAACAGTTCTCATTTACTCCATATTAAATGGCTCATAATGGGAAGCAAAAGGGTTTGGAATGAGTAGAAATGTGTAGCTTGGGAAAAGCATCCTTTTGCAGAGGGAAGAGAATTTCAGATAACGTTATCAAGCTTTGACAGGTAAGAAATGGGGAAAAATAAGGAAGTACAGTATTTGAGTGGCAGCTTTCCAGCAGCTAAAGGGGGCCTAAAACAGATATGGAGAAGGAGTTTTTTACAAGGGCAGGTAGGGTTAGGACAAGGGTGATGGCTTTAAACTGCCAGAGGGCAGGGCTGGATGGGATATTGGGAATTAGGAATTGTTCCCTGGCAGGGTGGGCAGGCCCTGGCACAGGGTGCCCAGAGCAGCTGTGGCTGCCCCTGGGTCCCTGGCAGTGCCCAAGGCCAGGTTGGACACTGGGGCTTGGAGCAGCCTGGGACAGTGGAAGGTGTCCCTGCCATGGCTGGGGTGGCACTGGATGGGATTTAAGGTCCCTTCCAACCCAAACCGTTCTGGGAAACTAAAATTCTATGACTATAACATCAGATAAAAAGCTTTTATTCAAGCTGGGCAGTGGATAGAAAAGCTTGTCAACAGCACAGAGAAACAAGTAGAATGAAGCAAAAAGCATCCTCAGTTGAAGTGTTGTTAGTGTGTAGCAACTGAGGCAAAAGAGTAAAGAATAATAATACAGAACTGAAGTGGACACACACCAAAGCAGCTGATGGGCACAGGGGTTATAGAGATGTCTGGGGATAATACATGTGTTTGAAATTATGCTAGCATAGCAAACTGACAGAGGTTTATATAGGAGTCAGTACTTCTTAAATACAATATTATTACAAGGAAGAAATACAGTATATATTTAGTCTGTCGTGTTGCTGAAGATGCTTGTGTGTGCTTAAGTAATAGTGGTCAGGTCTAAATGAGGCAACAGAAAATGTAATTCCTTAAGGAAATACTTCTTCTGACAGGTATTTAGAAGACCTCTTAGCTTCAAACAGCTTTTCCTATCTGTTGCTGCTAGCAGTACCATGAGGTGCTTAACAGCAAAAATGGTTTTTTGATCAGCAAGCTCATTTTTTTTGTGGGAGTCTTGGGAAGATAGCTTTTTAATTTTGCTGTGGGGTTGTTTTGGTTTTTCCCCTTTATTAATGGCTGCTATCATCCTGAGCCAGAATAGAGGTTTTTTTATGGTCTTCCTGCTTCTTTTCTTTCAGTGTACAGTAAATGAAAAACTGACCTGCTAAACATCAGTTTAATTATTCTTCAGTCCAATTTTAACCTTTGGGAAGTGAAGCATGTGGTCTTGGGTTATTTTCTGCAGGTTCATAAAGAAGTTGTGCAATGCCTGTTGAGTGAAGAAAAAAGTAATTAGTTTACTGTAGCATGCTCAAAACTACATGGTCCAGTTCACAGGGGATGTTCATGGTCACTGAGGGAAATACAAGTGTTAAATCATCAACTTGAAGCCTAATTTAACTAATTAAAGTTCTGTTTAGTAAAATTAGCTAAAAGTAAGTCACCAGTAGTTTAAAACTATAGAATGTATATCTTCCTAAGATTTGCAACTTTCACCATTCTTGTCTACTTTTATTTCTTTAATTATTTTTTAAAGCATTTCTGTCAGCTTTTTTATCACTTAGCTGAAGGCTGCTTGCAAGCAAAATTCTGCAATGGTCATGTTTTTTACAACAAAAGAATCTTCAGTTTAGACTAAGAAAGCATGCTTCTGTTCATGTTGGAAATAGTAGAGATAAGAATTGCAAATACCTGCAGCAGTAAGAGGCAAAGCTTCATCTGACAGGTAAGTACCTGAGTCAAGACATATAATAAAATATATCTGTGTTGGAAGGACCTGTTAGATATTTTGGAGGGGTTTTTTGAGGCTAGAAGTGTTGTCAGGTGTTAATAACACACACATTTAAGTACAGTCCCTGCTCACCAAGCTCCTTTTTCTGCTGCAGGTTCTGGCTTGTAGATACTGGCCCGCATCACCCCTTGATGGATTCCAGCAGGGCAGATTCAAAAAGCTGCTTTCCTGCTCTCAGATGTCAATACCTAGTGGTGTTACAGAGCTCTGGCACTGCATTACCTGCATTTGGTGTCCATCATTGTCCCCAAAGACAAGGTTTTCAAAGGCAAACATCCAGAAAAAGCTGCGAGGTGCCTACAGGGTGTGTGTTTGCTTGTTGTTAGCTGGCACTGGAAAATTTCTCCCTTCTAGGTCTGCAGAAGATACAACATTTAGCAGTTAAAAAAATTACATGGGTAATGCTGATCATGCTCATTGCAATTGTGATGAAGGAAGAATTGTGATTCCAGTCAGTGTCTCTCCCTTACTCCCTTCTTTTAGTTTTCAATTAAATCCCAATAATTGAATGACTCTTTGTTTGGCACCAGCAAAAGAAAAGGGTAAAAACCCTTAAATGCAGCAGTTTTGCTGCTTTTGAAGCACTTGAAGACTTCAAAACTTCTCAGTTTGTTCAAGCATAGGACAGGCAAGTGCCAAAGTGTCACAGAAGTAGGGTTGTTGCACTTTGTGTTAGAATTAAAAGCGGAGATTTTATGCCTTTAAAGTAGTAGTAGTAAAATGAAAATATGGATTTGAATGACCTCTTCCAAGGGCTTGAGAGTTTTCACCAGAGTGCAGCTCAGGCACAGGAAATGTTTCATTGGTTTAAATAATTTAAAAAAGGGAAGCTCTGTAGCTGTACTGTCCTAAACTGTGAAGAGAAAGAAAGAACTACCAGAACTGTTACAGCCAATATATATATTTTCTTAATCTGTCTATTCTTTAAAACCTGCACTTGAAAAGTAGTTTTTTTCCTGTTACCTACAGGAGGAACAAGTGTCGAAGAGCATAAAATACTGTGTTTTTTATGTGTTAGGTAGGACTTAGACTAGCTTCTGTTCTGCATCTAAAGATTGTTCACTGAAAAGCGAAACAAGGGTATGATAATACAGAGCAGTGAAGCAAAATCACGAGTGAGTGAGAAACATTGCAGAGGAGAGGGAAGATAATGCTTTTGAAAAATTCTGTCTGGTCTTATCTTTTCCCTTCCTCAGTGAAAATTTTGCTCTTTGTCAGATGCACTAAAATGTCACCTTCTTTTTTTTTAATTACCTGGGGAGACAGAAAATACAAGAGCTGAGCAAAGCTATGATGGCTTTGTTAGAGTTTCAGGAAAAAAAATAATTTCTTCTGAAATGTAAAAAAATGATTAATTTTATTAAGCTAATTAATTTGTAAGATATCCAGGAAAAAAAATCTTGATCTATTTTCAGGATATCTAGGAAAGCTAGAGATCAAAAGAAATTGAGACACTTGCCCACAGGGAGTGTCTTTAACAAAGAAAATGCAAAAACATGTGAAATATTCATGTGAATATGAGAACTTTCTGTCAAATTCAGCAAGTGCTTATGTTATATATTGCTTATATAGGTGTTCTAGGCAAAACTGTAAAAAGCAGAAATAAACTGAAGAACCCAGTTTTGAAGTTCTGTAAAGAGGAAGAAACAAGCAAATTTTTCACTTTTTTTGACTGTAAAGTATATTAGAATAAATTAGACAAGTTTCCTCTTAAGTTTACAGGTGGTGCGTAGAGGAGTCTTGAGAGATTATCTGGGAAACTCAGGAATCTTGGAAGTTTATTTCTGTAATGGTTATGGATGTCTGAAATTGTTGTTTTACCTAGGTTATATGTTCTGTGTACACAAAGGTTCCATATTAGATCTGTGTACACAAAGGTTCCATATTAGAAAGGAGGGGTTTGGATATTTCTTTGAATGTTGTAGTGGTGGAGCAAGAAATAGGAGAGGGAAGCTTAATAATTCAATATTATTAAGCTTATTATTAAATGTTGTCATTTATCCAGGAGACTTGTCCATGAAACTGAGTTTGAAAAATAAGAAATGGGAAGATTTTTTTTTTGTTGTTTTGCTTGCTTTTCTCTCAAAGGGTATAGTCATTCACCTTAGGCTTGTTTTGATTAATAAGAAAGGGGTTTGATAAAACTGTCCCAATGCTGAGGCAGGAGAATGAGTGTGGAGAACCCCAAAACTCTGTGTGGCTCTGGTTGAAGGTTAGATAGATGCCAGATATTTGGAAAGAATTTTCTTTTCTGTATTTTCTCCTCCTATGTTCTTTGCACACCCTGATATTTTTTCATTATGTCTGTTAATGCTTCGAGGTCCCTTACAGTGGATTAAATGTTAAGGCTTAAAGTTCTGTATATTGGATCTGCTTTAAATTTACAACCATATATATCTTCATAAGCACTAATTATGCAGTATCTTAAAAGCTGTAGTTGCTATAATAAAATATGTATGGAAAGCAGTAATCCAGGTATTATCAGGAGTAGTTTACTGAAGTCAGTCAAGAGCACATTGCATCCAGGGTTGCAAAATCATGGAGTGCCAAAAATAAACTGGTTTATTCCACCTCAGACTAATAACTTGCTGTATGAGAAACAGGATTAAATTATTTCTGTATTGAGAGGATATATAAATTGTCTTCCTTCCTATATTTTGGTTGTGAAAAGATACTCAGTTTTATAATGTCTCCCTGAAAATCTTGTATAAGCCCAAGAGGTAAATTTCTAAATTTGGTTTTGCTTTGGTTTTGCTGAACAAACCCAAAAGATCTGAAGAACAGAAACTGTATTTCTGCCTCTACAGAGACAGAACTCTAGTAAATAGTAGCAGGCTGGGTTTTTAGCTTATGAACTCAAATTATCACAGCAGTCTAGACAGTCATCTGAGGAAATGTTTCTTGCAGTTTAAATAGACATATATTTAATTTTTTTTCTAAGGGTAATGTGTGAAGCAGTTGTTTTTCCTACTTAGGTTAATAATTAAGGAGATTGTTTTCAGCTCCAATGTCTGTCGTTTTATTAGGGTTTCTGGGCTACTGAGAATGCCTTATGCCTTTTTTCATGCCTTCCTAATTTACACAGGGGTTGGTTATGAAACATTTTCCCTCCTCATTTTGTGAATATGGGTGCATTCTGAAAGCCTTGGCTTTTGCTGTGGAGAATGACACTGAACTCCAGAGTGGGAGGGGAAGGTCGAGTGTGCCCTTTTTCAGAAATACTCTTGAAAGGGTGTCCTGTCTTAAAATTTTAGTCTTCCTCTTCTGATTCTGGGATTCTGTTCCTTTGAGGTGAACTGAGTAGCACTGGCTTCATGGAGCAGGGAACCAAAAGCCTGTGGACAGTAATTCAAGTTTGCATCTTATGGTCAAAAAAAGTAGCATATTTTTGCATGCACAGTGTAAGGTATTGGCTTCTTAAGTCCTGGGATGTGAAAGAATTAAGAGCTTAATGTGCATCTACCCTGACTTTCCAACATTTTCCTTTTTTGAAGGAGAAACATGAGAGGAAGGAGCAGCAGGCAGCACAGAGTTCCTTCACTGCTTTAGGTATTGTAAAGCAAAGATATACAAACATCATATTAGGGTAGTTGGTATAAACTGGAGCATCTTGCAAAAAACTAAAAAAGATTATTTTGCTTTTTTCTCTCTTATTTGCCCAGGGGTGATTCAGGCTGCAACTTCCTGCAATGACTGATGATTGGTATTTCATTGTGTGTCAGATTGTGTGCTAATGTTGGGATTTCATTAGTCCCAACTCAGGCCATCTTTATATAATAGCAGGCCCCGTGGAAGCATAAGGAAGTATATACATTTACAAGGAGCTCCAACCAAACCAAAATTGGACATTTTGCTGGAACCAAAATTCAGGAATACTTCTCTCCCAGCTTTTATTCTGTGCTTGAAATTTTCTGTCAGTCAGTGTATGATACTTCAGTTATATGTGGAAACGTTTTGTTCCAAGAAGTTTTAAAGGAAATACTTGAATTCTGGAAGGTGCGGAATTCCATGAATGACAAAAGTGAAGTATTCCCATGTTTCTCTATTTCTGTGCTTTTTTTTTTTGTGTGTACTTTGCAAAATGCTTTGTGTCCTGAAGCATTAGAAGCATTTTCTTCAATGTTCAGATCGATTTGACAAAATTGAATTTTATTTCAAAAATATTGTTCTTTATCTGTTACTTTGCCATTCCACCCCCTTCTTGTGTTTAGGTGTGCAAGAATGAATTACTTTTTAATTTATAAGAGTATTAAGATATGCAGTTATTACTACACTAAGGCTTTATCTGCTTTAAACTGTCATGATACCAATTATGTAAAACTGTCTGTGTGAACCATGGAGTTGTTGCTTTTGGAAAAGAACTGCTGCTGCTGCTGTTCCAGCCAGAGGAAGATGAGAATATGCTTAGAATGGACGTGACAGAAATACTGGTGGAACCTGGAATTTTGCTAAAAGCTGCTAAGCTCACACAGATTCCTGCATTGTACCTGTGGCTTTTCCTTCTGTCATTTACAGCTGCCCTCCAGTTCCTTTTCAGCTGTCAAGTGTGTGTTGTTAAGTTACCCAGTCTGTCACAGGAGTTTGTGTGATGGGAAGTTTTTCATCACAGGAGCTGGTCAGAAAAGGTTGTGTGGAACCACTGGAACAGTAATAAAATTTCAACCTGAAAAGAAAAGCTGTTAGCTGTATAAAAATGTCCAAACCTTCATGATGTGTTTAACATCAGTGTTCAAAACCATTTTCCACTAAGCTGCTCTTCTGTTACATATGAAAATAAACTTTATTTAGACCACTTCAGGTAATGACTAAAGAACCTGCTGGGGATGTGTCCCAGCTTCGAGTTAGCAGCAATTTTAAATGTTGAAAGACTTTTGTGATCATTATTTATGTTAACAATAAACATGATGCTATTAGATATTTAATTGAGGACTTTACACACAAGTTTCTCAAAAAAAGTCAAGGAAAGGAGGCTTTGATTTTACTATTCAGGTTTATAAGAACTCCTCAGTCTAAATAGCAGTACTGCCCACAGATTATTTTTTTCAAGAAAATTAATAACATTGCCAACTCCCTTTCATATTCCAGGAGACTCATTGTTCATTTCCAGCCAGCAGTCTTTTTTACCATAACTTTTTGGATGTCTCCTTTGAAAAAACTTCTTTTGATTTATATCAAGTGCAATTCATCTACCTTTTTGTTACCTTTGAAATGTTCCTTATTGTGTACTACATGTTGGCAGCTAAGCATTTAGTGTGAAAAAGCCCCCTAAATTTCCATATAAAGTTGATCAAAACATTGAGGGAAGATAAATTTTAGATAATATTTAATAAACATATTCACTTTTAAAATGTTTAAATAGCTTTTTGCATTACTGTGACTTATGATCTGCAGACGTTGGAGTTGAGTAAGAATAATAATATTTATATATGCATAAATTTTGGATTTGTGCTCTGACC
The DNA here is from genome assembly GCA_013397555.1 of Urocynchramus pylzowi. Classification (NCBI taxonomy): domain Eukaryota; kingdom Metazoa; phylum Chordata; class Aves; order Passeriformes; family Fringillidae; genus Urocynchramus; species Urocynchramus pylzowi. Next base: position 365,701 of record VZRH01000788.1, on the reverse strand, counting down.
CCAAGGATAGTTATGAGTATTGCCAATCCTTTCATACTCACATGAAAAGTTGGTCAAGGAAAGCCCTGATCTCCCTTTCTTTGGAAGGTCTGGGCAATGCTGTCATTTATCCAGAATCAGTGGGAGAACTGGGCATGCCTTGCTCTTCCAATCCTGATGGTCCCATGGCAGGAACCCACGGAATCCCATGGAATTTCCCCTTGCAGGAATATAAAGCTTGACCACACTTTAATTTATCAAAACATGAAGATTTCACATTGCAAAGGGGAAAATTCAGAGAGTTCTATCGAAAAATCTCTTCAGTAATCAACAAGCAGGTTCTGCAACAAGCAGCCAAAAGAATTTCAGATGTCTGGAGACCTCTGAGTGTTAGAAATTATGTGGAAATTTGCCACCCGTCACATTTGTAATAAATACACTTGTTTCTCCATCTTGTTGCCTGTTGGAGTAACTTTTAGCAAGGTGAATTTAACCTCAGGTCTTTGCCAGGATAGACTTAATGTCTCCATTCTGAAGGTTCCCTGACAGAGTGTAGTCTCTTGGGCTTTCACTCACTGTGCTGATTTTTCTTTTAGGAGAAAGTAAAGTTCCTAGTAATGCTGGCAGCATTTACTTCTTTCCTGCATTGAGGTCCCATGCATTAGATTGTTAACTTAATAATGCTGCTGTATGAAATGGATTTTTGAGATAATAATAACAATAACAATCTGTTTGCTGTACTTAAGTCTGCAAGTGAGGTGATGGAAGTTGAACTTACTTATTTTCTCATCTATTCCTTAATATTTCCTAAATCTTCCTTAGAGGAGTGAGGTTCTCTAAAAGTCCGATGAAAGGCAAATTTGCTTTGTAGGGAAGTCAAATGCATTAATAACGTATTAAGTCTTGTTCTTTAATTGACAGGGGCTGTGAAGGCCTATCTCAGACACCTTCTTTTACTTATTCCTGATATGATTAATGATGAACATGCTTAATATTTTCAGTATTTGTTTTTAGTAATAGAAATATCAATCTTCTAAGTAGCTTCTAGTTAAAAATGCTTGTTTCCAGATGCATTGCTTCCTTATTTAGATATGGTTGTGTTTTTTTTTTTTTTTAATAAAAATTATGGAAGATACTCCACTGTTCCTCCCTGCTAAATCTTCCTAGTGTTCACAAACATGAAATACAGTATTTGTGACTGTGCTTTTCCCTTCTGCAGGCTGGGTGCAGGCACTGCACCCCTATTGGATTTTTCTCAGGAACAGTATTTTGGTATTGGGAGCTTTCATTTAAAATTTCAGTCTGTGCTTTCCCAAGAAAGGAAATTCAAATTTTAATATTCTTCTAGATGGCTTGCAATGGACATTCCAACATGTGTAGTTACCTTTTTACTTTTTACTCGCTTTTTATCTTTCATGTTATCTGGGAAGGGGTGAATTTTTAAGGGCACGAGTTGTGACAAAATTCAGTTAGTAATTGGATCCTTACATCTGTACCAAAATACTTTAATCTTTTGTCCTGAGTGACAGTAGGTGGTATTTGGGATGTTAAATACTGTCTTTCAGGTTTTTAGCTAGTGAGTGTTAGACACAGAGGACATGTGGCAGACAGACTATTCCATATCTGTTTACAGCAGGTTTTTTTACACCTTCATCTCAATCATTTACTTGGCCAGAGGAACAGGAAGAAAACTAAAATAGATGGATTCTGAATCAAGTCTAGAAATCTCAATGTTGTAACTCCTTGTCTCAGGCTCCTGTGAACTTCTTAAATTACAGGTAGAACTAGAGTTTTGGAAAGGAATTAATGGAAGAAAAAATCCAAGAACCAAAACAGCTGCATAGTCCCATTCAAGAATACAAAATATACACTTTTATGAAAAAATAGAAATGTTGCAGCATTGCTAAATATTGAAGTCCATGGTGTGATTTTTTTCTTGATGCCAGGAAAAAAAATCATCCTCATTAAATTTAATTATATTAACAATCTGAGTTGTTGACAAAGGTTGTCTTTTTCAGGTCACTGTGAATATTAAATATAATTTTCTAAAGTTAAAGAACAAAACTGTATAACACATGTGCTGAAGATCACCTCATTTCACCAAAGCAGTTACCATTTCTAGAGTAACAAATGATTTATAACTCATGTTCAACATGTGTTCTTTCTGGCAAAATTATTCCTCTGTGCTGGCAGAGGAACAAATGAAGAACCACCTAAGAATAAGAGAAGCAAACCCATATGGAAAAAATGACTGCTTCATAAGTGGGAGTTTTTAAGGTCTGATCAACGATTATAATAATATAATCTGACTGGCTGTGTGAAGCGAATCCATAGCTTCATTTGAAGCTACAAAGTATCTTCAAAATAGCATCTATTTTTATTGCATTTGCTTCCACATGTAAAATTTACTATGTGACTACAGATATTTGTGTAAACAGCTGAACTTCACCATTAACCCAAACATGCTTGCCTTCACTTTGTATTTTAAAATCTTATATTTTCCTTGTAGTATAGAAGAGCAGCCACTAATCAGTCTCTTTACCTTTGGGCTTCATGCTGGATAAACTGAACCAGTAAAAATTTTTAAAATGGGTGCACTTCTTAAGAATGATACATTAAATTACAATAATATTTTAAAATACTTGTATTATTATAAAGTGTATTTCTGAATAACCTGCTGCAGGCTTGTGCTGATAAACATTGCTTGGTTATAGAACCTGAACATTAGGTTAATGCATTTTCTGTTTATTAAGGCATGGGTAGGCACCTATGCATAAGTGGTTTCCAGAGCCTGAATTTCTATGTAATAGGATATTATAAGCAATAGGTGTATTGGTATCACTCCTTCTTGTGCCTGACCCATTGAGTTTACGCACAATCATTTTGTGTCTTATGGGAGGGTAGTGGAACTTGGATACAATTCACAACTCTGGTTTGAGTTTCAAGTTTAATTTCTTCTGATTGGATTCCAAGCTTCTTAATGCATAGTATCTTTGGCTAGGGTATTCCTGCAGGTCACCAGCCATTAAAAGGGAAATACATAGTTTGAATTTCTACTCCTACTCTGATTCCTTCATGCTATCCAAATATTGATCCTACAAAAAATTGTGTCTTGGAGAATTGCTGCTGTAAAAATACAGTACTACCCAGCTGAACTCCTTATTTCCTGAACCGGAGTTGCTAGGTGAGCCGGGATTGCTAAGGAATTCAGACCTGCTGAATGCAAGTGTTGGGAATTTGAAGATGTGTAGTAAGTCATTATTTGATCTCACTACAGAGGGCATTCACCCATGGAGAACTGAACTCAGTGTGTGGAGCAAGGACAGGATTTTCTTTTTTATCATGTATTTATTTTACTAGAAGTGCCATTTTTGTGGCTTGATGGTCACAGGGGAAGCTCAGAGTGTAACTTTGAAGACTGTTTTTTGTTGATAACCAAGAAATACTGAAGTTGACAGGCCTTACTGAGTATTTAAGATATTTTAATCTTTTATCATCAGGCATTTCTGTGCTTGTGTACTTGGTTGACTTTATTTAAAGCGAAAAGCCCAGCTGAAATTGACTACCAATATGTATAAATAACTGCAAAAGTCTTTTCTGGACTGGTACCTAAGTGACCCTTACCAAAGAGAGGGAGCAGAACATTTATTTCTGTTTGAACTTTCATTTTTAAAAGCTCAGGAAGCTTAGTATAACATCTCACTGGGAAGATCATTTTTTTGCTTTCCAAAGATGTCAAAGCTCTTATTTTTTCAGGGTGAAAGTATCAAGTTGTAGAAAGCAAGGGTTATCCCTTTTGCATCTTGGTTGTGGGACCAGCTGCACCCTAATGAAAGTGTGTGGAAGACAGTGTGTTATCCACATATTGGTGTTGGAGCCTGCTTTTGGTAGGAAAAAAAGAAGAGGATGGAACAGCAGCTTGAGCAGCCATAACCCCACTGTTATGGCTTCCTTTATGTGACTGAATCTGAGTAAAAGCTTTGCATTTTTTTTTCACCCCTCTTTTTAAGAGTTCCCATAAGGATGTGAAATCTGGCTTAGAGCAACAAGCTGTTTCTTATTTATTCCTAGAGAATATCAGTTAATTGTTGATCCCAGTTTGTGTTGACTCATAACGTAAAAAAAATTCTCTTTTTACAGGTTCAGTGTTAATGAACTAGCTATTCACGGGAATTCTACCAGAAGTATATTTTCATATAGTTTCTATGCTTTATTCAGTGTACTGCATACAGCTTGGATTGGTTGTATTGTCTCATGGTTTTCTTCTGAAAATAAGTGGTGGTTTGCCAATCAGTCCTCTGTAGGTAGCACTATTTTGCAACAGGCATTCCAGCTGGAATGATGATTCTGTGACTCTCTCTGGCATGCATCTTGATCCATGTGAAGTGAAAAAATGTGTGGCTGCTGTGGTCTGTAGCTCCCTCCTATAAATCACTGTGAAGTAGCTTAGAAGCAAGAAAACCAGTTTCCAGTCCTTGTTTGCTTAATCTCGTCTTCTCTTTTATTTGTTTGCTTCTTTCTTTGTAAAATTCTTTTGCTAACTGTGGATTTTACTGGATATTTTGTCAATGCTCAAGAGCAATTTTGTGTCCAGCTACCTTTCATTTAGTTGTATCTTTTTGAAAGAAATAAATTGAACAGTAACCTCGTGAAAGTCATTCACCTCCAGTGCAAGGTGTCATGCAACTTCTGTAAGCAGTCATATAGCTTAAATTTCCATGGAATTTTCTTAATATAGGTATCTACAGGATTAAAAAGCAATTCCTTCTACAGCTACTGGTACAGTGCCTTGTATAATACAGCGAGCTTTCCTTTTTCCCCCTCCAGATTACAGGACAGGCCCGTGTTTCACCCAGGTGAACAAGCAGATGTGCCAGGGCCAGCTGACAGGGATTGTGTGCACCAAGTCCCTGTGCTGTGCCACCGTGGGGAGGGCCTGGGGCCACCCCTGTGAGATGTGCCCTGCCCAGCCCCAGCCCTGCCGCCGTGGCTTCATCCCAAATATCCGCACTGGGGCCTGCCAAGGTGAGCTCTGACTGGAATTCTCCATGTGATGACTCTCACCTCTGACAATTGCCCTGAAAACCTTGAAAGGTCACTGCTTTCCTTTTGTGTGGTCTGTGTTTTGGGATAAAATCCGGGTGTGCTTTGCTGCTTACAGATTTTTGCTGCTGGACCTAGAGAACAAAGCTTAAGTGCCTGGAAAAAGTGATTATTAATCAATACTAAGGAAAAATATTTGATGTTGTTTTTCCTTCTGTGTCAGAGCTAGGCCTCTGCCTGTGTGCAACAGTTTGTGTTTTGCCATTTGTCTTGAAGTGATTAATATGTTTTATGCACTCTTCATAACAGTATCAGGACCAGAAACAGTTCACCACAGAAGGGATGCATGATGCAATCTCCAAGTTGAGCTCCATTGTATGACTTGGCCACATACAAAGGGTCCTTGAAACTGCTCTGCCAGGCTGACCCTGACATAGCTTCTGGGGCTTCATTTGAATTATGTGAGAGATCAGTGGTGCTCTTTAGCACCCATGCCCACAATAATTGTGTTTTCTTTTTTGGCAGTATATTCCCTGTGGCAAATAGTTTTAAGTTACCTGTTTAACCACGTTGCTAAATTCCACTGGGGAGCATAGAAACAATGTGGTAGTTTACTTTGTGTGATGGGTAAACAAAGGAAGTTTGAAGAGCCCTAATTTTTGCTGCATTTTTGACATATAATTGCTAAATATGTAGCTTGGATTGTATTTATGTTAGCTGGGCTTAGCACACAACTTTACAAGGTGATGGCAAGGCATAGATGAGAAATGCTTGGCCTTTCTTTGGGGAAAAGGGAGGGACAGAATTTCTTTATTTCACAGAATCTTTGCCTTCCAGCAGTTGAGACATTTCCTTCTGAGCTCTGAGTACAGGTAACTCCTCCTGTCCTGAGCTCTGTGCTGTGAGCAGGTTGGTAGCACCATGTCTGCTCTGTTATGAGTTACCAGCCCACTTTGATGCAGGAAGGGGCTGGATGTGGCACTTTGTGCCTTTCCAAACTCCATGTTATAGTGCAGAATCTGTTGAAATACGATCACAGAATCTCAGGGGTTGGAAGGGACCTCCTGACATCATCCAGTCCAACCCCCTGCCAGGGCAGAGTCACCCAGAGCAGGTGACACAGGAGTGTGGCCATGTGGGGTTGAAATGCCTCCAGACCTCTCTGGGCAGCCTGTTCTGGTGCTCTGCCATCCCCGATAGAAAGGTCAAAAGAAACCTAATGTTTTCTCTGAGGGTTTTAGAAGCAAACAGGGGGATCTGTCCTGTTTTTCAGTGCTTTTCTTTCTGTTGAGGAGATCAGATTTGCAGAGACTTGGATATAAGGAATATAAACCCCTTTGCTATTCAGTAAAATTACCTTTGTCATGTATCGTGTATCACTCAGTCCACACTTCAGATGTTTGGTATTGCTGAAGTGAGTGCTTACATCAGTAGGTAGCCAGGTTTGGGAGTTGGTACAAATGACTCAAAATCAGGGGAACTTGCAAGCCTTGCTATTGGAAAATGAGTCATGATTTCAGTATGTGTTAGAGGTCCAAATTTGACAAGATGTAACTCCCAAGTAAGAAGTTGCTCCTACTCTGTAAAGGATTTGCATGATTCAATCTTAAATGGGTCTTCAGGACCTTTTGAGGATTAATTATGTTTTCTGGGTAATGTTCTTGTATTAGTAGATTACTACTGCTACATTGTAGTAGTACTGTTGGCTTTGTTACTACCATGAACAGGTTTAAAAAATCTAAAAGAAGCAAAACCAATCAAAATTCAAATTGTTTGGTTGTATTTCTTTTTTTTTTTTTTTTCCCCTGGAAGTTTCCATTTAGTCATGTCTTAAAAAGGGATTTGACTGTTCAGACATCCTTCACTTCAAGAATTCAGGAAGAGGAATTTCAGTGAATGAAGCTTGAATGAGCTTTATTGCCACTGCTGCATGGCCTTGGGAAAAGCGTAATGGCAGAAATCCTGTGTTGGATTTTCCCTCAGTTCCTCCCTGCATTCCTTAACAGTCCCATTTCCCACCTACACCCTTTCCCTGCAGACACTTAATTTTTTGCTCTAAGGAGGGAAGAGTGGTCATAGCTGAGTAGATTTTGAAAATAGGAAGGTTCTTCTCCCTGCCTCTGTTGCTGACATGGTTATGTGCATACAGCCATTACAGGAGATAAAAATCCAAGAAAATCTGTAGGAATACACTGTCTAAATGTTAAAGGCACTGAGGTGAACTGGACAAGAGAGAGAAGGCAGGTGAAGGTTCAACTTCATAATGAAGAATGCTGATTTCTTTTTGTAATCTGGTGCTTGGTATTAATGAGTCTGAGTTACTGAAAATATTGACAGTGTTGTCTAGGATCATGTCCTGCTGTTGTGAAAATAATGACTAAAACAGGGAAAAAATAGCATGTTATTATTTCTGTTGGGTGCAGTGTTTCTGCTTTCTAGGATGCAGAGGAAGAGCCAAGAGTTTTACATTGTATTCATGACCAGTTCACCTTTTAGTTCCCACATGCCAGATCAATTACAAAGAAATTCCCCATACATATTCCAAGCAAAATTTAAGAGAGATTTTTTAATTTGGGTAATTGTTGTTGCCACTGTAATAAATAAAAAAAAAAACTCTTAGAAATTTGTGCCTAGCATCTGAGTGTTTTTTTTTTCCTGAGCTTTTTGGTTTATCAGAGTTTTTTTGAGAAACAACCCACAGATCAGAAAGGAAAGGTGCATGTTTAAAGTTAGCTGTGCAAATCCCACAGGCATTTTGTGGAGAAAACTCTGCAAAAACACAGAATCTTTTTTCCCTTACCAAATATTAGACTGTGAACACATGGAAACATTCTGCTTAATCTGTAACATATTGAACTTTTGTATGTAGAACTGTATCTGCAGAGTTATTAATCACATTTGCTGTTTATGGTGAAAAGTTTCTTGTGTTAGTGTGGTTGAGGTTTAAAAGTGTGAGTAAGTGGATAATTAATAATGCTGAAACTTCTGTGTGGTTTAGCCTATCTGTCAAAGATACTAAAAAAAAGAGCTTTATTTCAATTTGCTTGTATTTTGAGAAAAAAAAAAATCTTATATCTTAAAACAGCATTTGGGAAACAATTGATAAAATATGCCCTTTTAATAAAATACTTTTGTTCTTCTTGACTTTTCTCAGTCCCAAAATACCAGTAATATATTAAAACAAACTTGGGTTTTCAGCAAAATGTGATACTGACAAAAAAATCCCATCAAGTCTTCTAGCATGTATATATTTTTAAGCTAGGATTACAGTTGAATCTGCTTGCTTTCTTATCAATTAAATATGTTGTAAATACACTTAAACATGATGTAAATATGATGCATTGCATCATTGGCTCTTCAGGCTTCAGCAAAGCTCAATGTCTATTTGCTGTCTTAAAAGAACTGAAAGAAATTAATGGAATTGATAGAGATTAAAATTTAGTTCACCTCAGGCCTCCAGTGATATTTTCCTGTTTCAGAGAAGTGTTCATTGCCTGCTGCTGCTGCCATTAATTCAGTATTCCTTGACATCTTCAACTTTTAAAACTGTCAGACACACAATGAATTTTTAACAACTGATCTGCTGACACAGGAAACTTAATTTAGGTGTTAATAAGTGACAAAAGGCACAGGCACGCTGAGTGTGATAAATGCATTTTGAGGCCCAAGGTCAGAAGACAAACTCCACATGTTTTACTCAGTAGGGAGCTACAGGGTGGGCTGTGTATCAATAGATGCTGGAACCATCTTCTCTCTAGATGTTGCTAAGCCATGTCAAGGTTCACAGAATAATTAGGGTTGCAAGAAATCTCTGGAGAGCACTCAGTCCAGCCCCCCACTCCTTAAAATGCATGAAATGTTTGATTTCCAAGTAAACAGGCAGCAAGCACTGGTTATTTAGGGAAAAAAAGACAAATGAAAAGAAAAAAAAAAAAGGAAGAAGAAATTCTAAATTCTATGCCTTTGATGAAGTCCTTAATCCATTTGCAGTCTACCTGTTGCATTTTGGACATGGTAGGTATGCATTTTGTTGCATGGTAGGTATGCTGGCTGAATCAGCATGGACTCAGGAGCTAAATGCAAACTTCTCAGCAAATGTGCTCAAACCCAAATCCAATGGTTACCAAAAAAACCCCCAAATCTGCAAAAAGTGCTTGCCTTCTTCCTGAACTATGATAAATTATACTAGTTTAAGTGGAAAAGCAGGTGACTGGACAAGGCAAATACCATAGGTTTATGTGTAGCACGAGCACCAGGAGGAGTAAAAACTGAAGGAGGACTATAATCCACAAACTCAGGTGGAATTTCAGTGCCTTATAAGGGCTTTGATCATCCACCTGGAAAACAATTCCATGTTCTTGCCAGATGTTACCTGGGGACATCACACAGCTGGAACAAACAGGTCCAGAAGATTCCTGAAACACCTGGATGGTAATTTCATGGTACAGGTACTAAGGAAGCAAACCAGGAGAAATGTCCTATTGGATAGTTCTGTATAAAAACGTACAGAAACATGGGGTGGTTTATGTGAAACCAAATTGGAGCTGGGAAGGAAAAAAACCCCCAAAACCAGAAAAACAACAACAACAAAACAAAAACAACAACAACAACACAAAAACAACAACAACAAAAAGAAAAAGAAAACCCAACAAAATTTGAAGTGGAAGTAGAATTTAATGAAATTCAACAGAAGTTACTGAAAGTAACTTATGTATCTTGTGACAGGTAATGAGATCTGGGTCTTTTTTTTGTGTTTGCAGATGTTGATGAGTGCCAGGCTATCCCTGGAGTCTGCCAAGGAGGAAACTGCATTAATTCAGTAGGTTCATATGAGTGCAGGTGTCCTGTGGGCTACAAACAGAATGAGGCAACTCAAAAATGTGATGGTAAGTGATGCTGTAGGAGAACATACCTAAAAAGGAGTTAGGCAGAGCATTAGAGCACTTTGGTAATGAACATTATTAAGTACTTGAATAGTTGTAGTGTCTGATCTGGACAGGCATAGCATCTCTGAACTGTGCTTTTTATTTCTGCTTTCTAGCATCCCATCTTTTCTACTTGGCTATTCCTATTTTGCATTAGATATTTTTTCTGTCTGACTTTTGTGGGTAAAGGAAGTGTTTATTTTCTTTGAAAATTTAGCACTTGATAAAAACAGTTTGTGTGAGTACCATATAACTGCTGCTGAGTTCCTAGGATTTTCTTTATTTTCTAAAAGATACATTCCAGTTCAGGTAGATATTTTTGGCCTAGTGACTACAGAGTGAAGGCAAACTTGGCAGTTTTGATGAGTCTGGGTAAGTGAAAAATACCAAGGAAATGTCCTTCTCTTTTAGATGAAAAATTAAGCAGACCACCTTTAATAAGTGGACTTTAATAAATACAGAGCATATCTACTCATTAAACATGTTGATGCCATTAAGAGCAGCAATTCCTTAAAATTTAAAATAATGTGAAAGAAAATTGCTGAGTTTTTGTAAGTTTGCTGAAGACTTCACTGATTTCAGTGGCTTTCTCATGCCTTTGAAAGAGATCAGAACTCAACCACTGTGTGCTTTTACATTCAAGTTGTGCTGATAAGAGGATTTTGCTATTAAAAGCTTTGACTTGTTATTTGCTGGCAATTTAATTATGGTACCAAATTACATTATGCTCAGTATTCAGTTACAAACAAATACTTTGTTTGTTGCCAATTTTGGACATCCCCTCAGAGTTTTTTGAGTTGCCTGCAGTACAACATTCACAGAAAAATAAAGTAATATAGTCAGTTTGAAAATCATGTCTTTTCAGTGAAAATGTTGCTTCTGCTGTTGTTGCAAGTAATATGTAAGTAAAATATTTTAAAAACTCCAGAGGTATTTTTTTCTGGTCCTGCCCTCCACATTCTTCTGTTTTTCTGTGATTTGTTTTTTTTTGTGTTAACTAGTTTTAATTTTTATTCAGCACCTGAAAGGGGAGGTAGCAGGCAGGTATGTAGATGCTCGTGGTTGAAAAGGAATAGCAAAAGACAGAAGGTCCCTGAAAACTTTAAAAATTGTACTAGGGAATTACACGTCTGGCATGGAAATTGGAATGTTTGTCCCTGACCTCCTGATATCAGCAGATGGAGCTTGGATTTGAAATAAAGGGTAGGGTGAAGAAGAGAGAAAGGGAGAGAGAAAGAAAAAGAAGGCAAAAATGAAAGAAAGAGGGGAAAAAATATTCCTTGCATTGGCTTTCTACACAAATTATTATTTTATTGGTCCTTTATTGGTCTAGTCCTTGATTTTTACCCACAAACTCTTAAACCTGTTTGTGGCTGTTTCTCAGAGGCAGCTCTTGTCTATCTATCCATGCATATAATCCATTCTTTTTTGTTAGAAGTGCACTTGGTTTTTTGATTCTCTTAACTTTTGGTTCTTTTGCTGCCAAAAGAATGTATTCAGAGACATGTTTCATTTCTTCTGAAAACAGTTCTTAGAGCATTCTTTGCATTCTGTTTTAACTATCTAAAGCTTTAATTGTTGAAAATGCTCTCCTTGATAGTATCCACAGGAAAAGGTGAATGTATTTTTAACACAGATCATCTTAAAAAGCTGTGGTGCTTATGGGGCTGTGCATAATCATGTGCTGTCTGATTTTGCTCTTATTTCATGGTTCACTAATGAACAGGTCTTCATTTCCTGTTATTGACAGCCTGCTGCAGAGCAGGTCATGTGTTGTGGTTTTTTTATCTTTTAAGCCCTGCCACTTGTGTCCGTGGCAAAAGTTAAATACTAATTAGTCCCTGGTCACAGCGTGCCTAGTCAGGTAATTCCCCACAGGGAATTAGGCAAATAACAGCCCTCTCCTCACAGTTTGTACTATCTTTTCTGGGGAAAAAAGACTTTGTGAAGCTTCACAGCCAATGTGGTAATGCCAAAATTACACCAGGATGAAACCATGCTTATCTTACTCTAATGATGGAGCAGGGAATTAAAGATAAGCCATGGTTCTATTCTGGCTTTTTTTACTTGTATGCTTAATTAAGTATTCATAATCTCTCAGGGTTAAATTTATAAGAAAATACCATAGCCAGTCCTTCAAACAATTGCACTTTCAGTTAGGAGGGCTGGTAGTTTGAATGAAGTTACATTATATATATATATATATATATAATGTGGGTTGGGTGGATGTGGGTTGGGCCATTGGGAATGATGTAAGCAACTGGTGTCTATGAGTTAATAGAACCTGTGTACAGAGAAATCATTTTATAGTAACTGCATTATTTTAATGAGTTTTTTTTGTCACAAACATTGTGTAGAAATGATGTGGTATGGAGTATTCTGCTCACTACTTTCCCTCTTTTAGGTATGGAAAAGCAGATCAAATGTTACTTACTGGATACAAAGGACAAAATCCAAGGTGGAGTCAGTAATAGTCAAGCCTCCATTGTTCAGAAGCTGGAATCTTGTGATAATTATTTAGACCTTCTTTACTATAACAGACCTTCTTTACTATAATTCACCTACTTAAGAGATATTTGAAATTCCCTGTATATCCTCTGCCCCTGAGCATCCAGAGGTATTTTGTGGTTTAGGGTTTTTTTCTCCTGTTGCTCTTCCAGGAAACAACAGCTCTTGTTAGAATAAGTACGAATGTCCATGTTGTGCTTTTTGTACCCATAATAGTTGAAAAAATTTGGGAACGACCATTACAGGGATTGTACCAAATTCCAGATATCCAGTCCACCAATGTGATGTCTTAGCTAAACAAAAGAAAACCCCAAACCCTTCTTTTTTTTTTTTTTTTTTTTCCCTAAAATTTTGGTCTACAATATACTGAGTTTTCACTGACTTTTTAGGAATGAAATGCCACTCGTTTTTAGGATGTTGCTATCTCCCAGAGTTAATGGAATTTAGATCTTTGGGTTATTCAGAAATGAATTAAATGTAGAGAAACTTTCAGTTATGATTGCTGCTTTACAAAAGGGGTGGAGTATTATTTATTGTGTTCCAGGGTTCTAATAAATGTGTTCTACTTACTGTTCTCAAATAGCAGATACATCATACTCATTAAATAGATGTAGTTAGTTATGACACCCTTTACAATTTAAGATGTTCTAAAGAGGTAAGATGCCTCTGTTGCTTTTTCCAAAAAGATATGTTGCTATGTACTGATATCAAAATATCAAAAGGTTAAGACTATAGAAAACAGATAAAGTCCTTAAAAAAAAAAAAAAAAAAAAAGTGGCACCAACATGGAAAGAATTCCTTCAAATAAAAAGTTCTATTTCAGATTTTCCTGCTTCAATGTATAATTTCATTAGATTGTATGCTATTCAGGCTTGGTCCTACCAGGTATTACTACATTCTAATATTATTTTCCTGACTAAAACTATTTTCAAGGAACCCTTTCCTAGAGTTTGGCAGTTGAGAGCCCCATTTCTGGTACTTCTAAGTCAGTTATTTATAAAACCCTGCTTTCTGTAGCAGTAAAAGCCGCAAGTTCTGAACTGCAGGTAGCTAGGCTGGGTCTTTTAGGCAGAAACTCACTGGGTAATAAATTTGCAACTTTGTTGTCATACATTTAAATTCTTTCTCACTTTGAGACTGGATGTCCCATCCTGTGTGCAGCACTGGAACCATTCATGCCTCCTGTCTTCCTCTCCTTTAATACAGCATTTCCTGTTACTTATATTTGGAGCATTTTCCCTGAGACCATTAATTTATGTATTTTGGAGGGGGGAAGGGAAGAAAATGAGTAAAATTTTAAGTCAGCCTCACTAAAAATAGCTCTTCCTGAGATGAAGTCTCAGAATTTCCAGTCAGAGGTAATAGCAATATTTTTGAAATAATTGCACATGCAAGAACCAGGGAGGGGGAAGGAGAGACAGATTTGGCTCAAAAAACAGTGAAACAAAAAAAACAGTTACTCATTACTGCTCCAGTAAGTTAAATAAATTATTCATCCACCAGGTTCTCCATGTTAATTGTTTTTTCTGTCCACATGCAGAAGACTGTGGAGTCTTCTGGCCACTCTGATCACTGCCTAAGTTTCAGGAAGTGCTTTTTTACCTTCCCACCTTTCTGTCATTCTTGGACAAGAGCCCTGGACTCTGCTAAACTCTCTTGCAGGTAGCCATTTGGGAAGGATGGTCTGCGTCCTGCAGCTTTGCAGAGGTGGTGAAAAACTTCCTTCATCTGCCAGCTTTAACTTGCCTTCATCCTTTAACTTGCCAGCTACAAATGGGCTTTGCACTGCTGGACCACTGGTTTGCAATTTGGCAGCCCTGGTTACACGCAGCAGCTCATTTGTCAGTGTGGTGACATCTCACTTTATACACACAAAATATATATTTACACACAAAACTGCCTTGGTATTCACAGGGGACCTCTGCTTTCAGTCAGCAGAAATACTTGAATGCATCAAAAGGTTCTTTTGCATTTGAAGGGCTTGGCCAAAATTTTTTCTTACAGTCGGAATGTTAGGGGGCCAGAAAGCAGTCAGATCTCATCAGCAATATCTGTGTGGTCACAGGAAGCCCAGAGTTGTCCTGGCTGGCTGCTGTGCCATCCTTCTCCCTTCAGCCTGAAAGCAGGATGTGTATTTTGGCATTCCATTGTGGCTGTTCTGTGTTTCTCAGAGCTTCACAGAGCTTCACTGAGTCATTCAGGAGGAGGAAATCTCAGCCTGCTCTCATGTACTCTGTGACTTGAAGTGTTAAACACCCAGTGCATGTACAAGGAAAACCTACAACAGGTGGCAAACAAAACTATTTTCAGTAAGCAAGCACCAGCAATATTTTATTCAGAGTTTAATAACAACTTAATTTTGGAAAAGCTCTCTTTCCCTCTTTTTAATGCAGTACAGGTGCTCTGCTAATTATCCCATGTCCTTTCCTTTTTGGGTAGATATTGATGAATGCAGCGTCATCCCGGGGATTTGTGAGGGTGGTATTTGCTCCAACACCGTGGGGAGTTATTTCTGCGTCTGCCCAAGGGGTTTTGTCACATCTGTGGATGGATCCTGCACTCCTGGTAGGTGCTCCAGCCATCTGGTACTTCCCTCTGCCCCAGGGCCTCACTCTGTTGTCCAGGCAAACATAAGAATTGTTAATTTTATTTGTTTCTCAAATCTGCATCTGATGAGCCCAAAAGTTAAGTTCACTTTGGTTTTAAAGGAGCAAACGTTTATCCCTACTTGGTGCTTCAAATCCCATCTCACACATCTTTAGTGGTAAACATAAGGCACAAAAATAAACTCAAAAGGCATTAAGTAGCATGTGCTGATGTGCCACTAATTTGTCAGAAACAGATAATGAAGCAAACCAAGTGTTGGATTTAATTAGATTTCACCTTTTACAGGACAGTTTATTTAATAGCTATCCCTACATTATAAAAACCCATTTTGCTTGTTTCCACATGTGTTGATTTCTTAGATACAGGTGCGTGTGTCAAATGTGTGATTTAAACCATTCTGACCAATTAACTATAAATACTGCATACCACATGTAAAAAAACTTAACAAATGCTAATAGTAATGTATTTTCTAGATCTCATGTGGTTCTTCTTATTTCAGACATCTCAAAAGTCTTTGTTCTTGTATTGGGGAAGGGATAGGAATTCTGAAGGGGTTTCTGACTTGCAGATAAATGATGTAAGCAAGTAGCAGCACAAGAGCTACAAGTGATTTAAAATTAGTAATTTTTTAAACAGTGCAGCCACATTGTGTTATTCAGGTTCATCTCAGGAGTACCAACTTCAAATATATTGTGGCTAGCCTCAGGAATTCTGAAAACGTATGATTTCCAATATGATCAAAATTTCTGTGGATTTTGGCATGTTTTACAATTTGATTTTTAAAGTCAGCTCCCAAAACCTGAGTGCTGCAGAAAAATCACATGCCCTAATCTGACAATAAAAGATCATCTGCTCTCGAAGGAGAGTAGTTTTCTCATGGCATTACTAAATATTCTATTATACTTTCTGTCAACTGAACAGAGCAGACTGAATAGCATTTTTCCAGCTAGATACATATAAGCTAAGGAAAAAATTAATTAATTTATTGATGTTGCTGTTGCTACATGAAGTATCTCAAGTTTTTCCATAATAGGGTTTTCATATATAAAATATATCTAGTTTTTGTTTGTATTGCTTTGTGTTTTTCATATCGTCCATATTTTCTGTTGGATTGAGCAGACCTTAGGATTGCATGGTGGATTAATGCAAGGCTAATGCCACTGCACCTGTGTGATCCCGAAGTAAATCCAATGTGGAATATGTGGGTCAGATAATTACTGGGTGCAGTTTGGATGTTGTGGATGTTTTTGAAGTTCTGTTTGGTTTTGCTTTTGTTTTTTTTTTTTTAATACAACTTATAAAGCATTTTCGTCCTTACCTCAGATGAGCAGGGTAAGGTAGCTTTGAGAGCTCATGTTGTTGCCTTTTTCTTTGGCCCTAAAAATATGAGCCAGATCCAGTTAGGGTGATCAAAAGGGTACCTTTGTATGAGGTTCCTCAAGTGCACAAATTCATCAGGTAGAAAAGGCTGAAGATGCGCCCACCATGTAATGCATTTACAATTTTTATAGATTGTGCAAATTTGTATATCTGACAAGAGCGCCCCAGTCAGGAACCTGCCTGGTGAAGTAATTCCCCCAGTTCTCGTACCTTGTGGATTCTCCCCCCTTAGGATGAGATCCAGGCCCTGTTTACAAAAGTCTGTCTTGGAAAGCTGGTTTCAGCCTTGTTATCTGAGGAGAACCAAGACAGCACAGGAATCCTGGAATTTTTTTTCTTTATGCCAAGGAAAGAGTTGAAACCAAGCTACAATATGAGGCTACAAAGCTACAAGTATATGTGTAAAGGACACAGAGAATGCATAAAAGAGAGAAGGGTAAAACCAGAACAGCATCAATGTCACTATTTTTGGTTTTTGTCTTTAACTTGACTGCCAGATCAGAGAGCAGGCAGCTGTTTCTCCAGCTCTGCGAGTGGCCGCTGTGCACAGGAGCTGCCGGGGAGGTTCACCAGAAGGCAGTGCTGCTGTGAGTCTGGCCACTGCTGGGCCAGTGGCTCTGTCCCCGAGGTGTGTCCTGTCAGAGGATCTGGTGAGTGCCCTGCTGCTTTGGCTGGTTTATTTTCTCCTTCTTGCTGTTCATTCTGCTTTGGGTGGAGGTCACTGGGGTGTTTTAAACTGCTTTAAAATGTAGGCTAAACAGAAAAAAATGAGGTCATGGATTGCATTATTATTAATTTCCGTGTTTTTAATACTGATATTGCCATCTATTAACCATTTTTCTTTTTGGTCCGTGGTTATTTGGCACTTGGTTTTTTAATGTCCTTTTGTTGGCTTTGGAAATAGTTTTTGGGAAATGGGAAAGATTTTGTGGTCAGGCTTGAAGAGGAAATGATTCTTAGGGTCCACAGTTAATTTTGATTTAAAGGAACAGCTTCTCTCTTGTTTCATTGCATTTTGGGTTACTTTGAACTAGAATGCACCAGTTTTAAGTTATTCTTTCAGTTCTGCTCAGAGAGGAATAGTGCGCATCTCTAATGAAAGGTATTTTCTTCATCAACACCTCTGAGAAACCAGTGAGTTACAGTGCTGCTGTCAACACGTCAATCAAGAAGACAGTTTCAACAAACAATTGAACACATATTCTTAAATTGCAGCATTCCTTTTTATTATTTCCTCAAGCAACACCTGCCACAACCAAGGGAGGTTTGTAGTGTCAGGGGGAAGATGCGACATCCCGGAGAGGAGGAGTTGCCATCCTGGTTTTTGTAGCACACAGGGAGAGCTGTGACTTCCTTTTGAGCTGGCTGTGAGAGGCTGACCTGGTCTGTGCTGCTCTGTCCCCCCTGTCTGACAGATGACCACCGCAGGCTGTGTGTGGATGGTACCCCTGCCCGAGGTGGCTCCCGGCGTGGCGGAGCAGGCGGGAATGGGTTCCATCCCAGGGGCAATGGGAATGAATTTGGACCAAGAGGAGCTGGCTTTATCCCCATCCCGGGAAGCAATGGATTCTCTCCAGCTGTGGGCGGAGCAGGGGTAGGAGCAGGTGGTCACAGCCCCACTGGAAGTGGCCCAGTCATTACAGGGCTGAGTAAGTGCTTGCATTCGGACTTGTTTCGCTCTTTTTTTTACACTATTCCTTCTGTTTTTCCTTTATTTTTGCTGCTCAGTCTGGATAAGGTATGGTGCTCTTAACACTTAAAAATTATTTTGCCATCCAAGCGTGTTTTAAACACCTCAGCTGATCAAGGGGCCCTTCCTGATATAGGAAGAGGTTTTTGCATTACTTCAGTTACAGAGTCCCTGAGCCTGTGTTGTCCCTGTAGAGGTGCCTTTTTCAGCACTAATAAAACTCCAGAATTCTAGATGTTTTCCAAAAACCACTGGGGTTTAAAATAAACTGTCTTCTGTATTTTCTCTTCCAACTGTAAAACCTACTTACTCTGCAGAAACACTGCCTTGGCTGAAAGCCCAAGGTGAATAATTTTCTGGCAGAAGTCTCATGGATGTAAACATTGCTCATGACATGTGTAAACACACCACTGGCATCACAACCAGAGAGATCATAAAATGTAAGAAGTATTAAGCACCAAAAATTGCTTTGACTTTCACACAAATTGTGGTTTATCCATGAGTTCACTGACAGGCTCATCAGGCTGTAGACAGAAATGGTAAATCATATTTAAAAATGTTTGTCTAATGTGTTTTTTTTATTTCCAAGAGCTGTTTGTTGTTGTTAGTTTACTGTCAGATCAACAGATAGTGCTTTGAAAAAGGTTTTTAAATGTATTTGTGTACCTCACAATGTCCTTTCTGAAGCCAAGTATAATACTCATATTAGCTTCCATTTGAAAATCTGAATATTTGCCTCTCATTCTGTTTTTTTACATTAGCAATACTCAATCAGACAATAGACAGCTGCAAGCTCCATCCCAACCTTTGTTTGAATGGACGTTGTATACCAACCCTCTCTAGCTACAGATGTGAATGCAACATGGGATATAAGCAGGATGCAAATGGGGATTGTATTGGTGAGTGCACATTTCAAAATCCTTTTTTCTAATATTCTTCAGCTTAAAATATAGGCTTTTTTACAAAAATAAATATTATTAATTTTAATGATGCTACTCTTCAGAGAGAATGCAAAGACCATGGTATTTGTTACACAAGAATAATTTCAATTTTTTATGAGAGCTATCTGTTTTCTTACCAAGGAAAAAAAAATCTTGAATTGCAAATATTGGTATTGAGTATTCCTACTCCTGTAGTTAAAGGCTATTGGGAATTTTTGTCACATTCAGTAAAGTAAGTTCTGCTTCATTTTCTCTTTTGTTAGGCTGACAGAGCTCGACTTTTGTGATGTAGTATTGTTATGATCAAGATGATGAAGGGTAGAATTTATGTTTTGCCTCCTCATAAGTATTAATGGCAATTTCAAAGATACAAAATAATTTTAAAGTTGCATTAATTAACTTTTGGTTAAGTTTGCATTTCAGACGAAAGTACAGAATGCTAACTTTATATGACAAGAACTGAATTTGGGATCCTATACTTTTATTCAATTACTGTGGACTTCACTCTTGCAGTGAAGAAACTAAAACTCATCAGTTACTTCAGAGAAAATACAATATGTGGGAGTTCTTGTGGGGTGGTTGTATGGAGAGGAGCTCCCTATGCAGAATACATTGATTAATGTATAGGATCCTAAATAAAAACTTGTGGTTATATTTTGGATTGAACTGTTGTTTACTGAGTCTTTATAAAGAGATTGAGATCTGTGAATGAAAAATATCCCAGAAGAGCTTGTTAGCAATAGGCTTGCCTCTCATTAAATGTGGGTTGAGAATCAATTTCTCATGTGTCTGTGGATTGCAAGTCTCCTCTTAGTTCAGCTGTGCTCTTGCATCAGAGAGGTTGGTGGTACCTGCACCATTCCTTGCCACTGTGCACTCTCATTTTAAGAAAACTCAGTTAACAGGGATTCCACCACTTCCCCAAGCAGTTGCACTGCTCCCATAGTCAAATAACCAGAAAGTTTTCCGAACATCTAATCTAACTTAAACACTACATTTGCAAAAAGATTCAGCTTTTGTTATTTCTTGTCTTATCCTCACTATACAAGGAAAGCAGTTCAGTACCTTCTTCATTTCACTTTTTTGTACTTGAAGGTTGACATAGTTCTTCTTCAAGCTGTCCTTTATGATGTAGTGAGCCTGAACTTTTCTAGCTTTTTTATTTGGGTGAGAGTTTTCTGTACCTCTGACTGGGAGGGTCAAAGGGCTTAATCTCTTGCTGCATCCTTGGGTCTCAGGAGCCATAATCACATTGTGAGAGGGGAGTAGGAGTTTTTTGATGTTTGTCTTGCATGGCTGTTCTTTATAAAAGGAGTATGGAGAACCTTGGCTCATTTGTTACAGCTCTAGATTTTGCATCACTGAAATCAATAATATTTTTAACTCTGGTGGACCTTGACACTCAAGGACTATCTGGTGTCTTGGACTATTTGTTATTTTTGAAATCTAGTTTACATCCTGTATTCATATTTTTTGTTACTCGGGAGTCAAGTTGAAAATTACATCTGAAGCACATAGGTTGTAGCAAGTAGAGCTATATGAACTTAAAGTTTTCAGTTTTTCAGTTGTCACTGGAATATGATAATAATCTGTGGTTTGAAAGGCTACCAGCTTTACATATCTGGGTGCTAGGACAGAAAAGTACAATGTGTTCTTGATAATGTGGCTGTCATTCTGTCCTTGTCTCTTCTGTGGGGTCACCCTGCAGGACACTTGCTTGGCAGTTCCCCTTCTACTCCAGGCTTGTGATAATAGTGAAATTGTATCTAATTTTCAGTTTGGAAACGGTGAGGTTAGTTTGATAGGTGCATTGGGAAAAAAAAAATTAAAAAAAAAAAAAAAGTTAACCAGAACCTGGTTAATTCTCAAGCATACAGGTATGTGCCCAGTAAAAATGTGTCTTCACTTAAGGAACTTAATCTTGACTTTACAATGCTTACCTCAGCATGAAGGAGTAGACTGAAAGCAGAGACAATTTTGGATGCACTGGGATCAAAACAAAAATTTCAATTGGTTTAACAAAGGCTGGAGATGCTGTGCCAGCTACAATGCTGTCCCACATGGAAAGCATGGGAAAAGACCCCCAAAATGGCTTCAAAAAAGTTTGTGTTATTTTGCCCATTTTTTTCTTGCATGAAATAAATCAGTCATTGATAATTTCAGCTCTGCAGTGGTTTGCCTTTTCAGTAGCTGCTTGAATTCAGATGTTTTATAAGAGAGTGAACTCTGTGAATTGTAAATAACTCTGTGAATTCTATAAATAACACAGCTTTGTTTCACTGTTATTTTCTAATTGTATTATAAAGAAGTAGCCAAAGTGTCTTAAGTTCCCCCCTGAATATGAGATTTGTGAACAGTAGTTGCTTCAAATTACACAAGAAGTTTCTTGGAAATATAGACAGGAGATATATTCTAATTTATATATATATATGAATTATAGTAATTAATATATTATAATTTGAATATTTATTTTATTACTGACAGAACAGTCTTGGGGCATTGGTGATAGGGTTAATGGCACATAAATGAACACTATTTCTGTACTTCTCTGTCTGCCTGCACCCAAAGCAATAAATTAAGGATCCAGAAACAGTTATGTATTTTTCTGCAGAGTTAAAGCAAAGTCCTGTTTCAAGATTAATCCTGCCAAAAAAAAAAACTACCCCAGTTACTTATTGTTTCCTGACCTAAACTTGCATTATGCTGTCCTCACAGCAGAACATGCCTGATGGGCCAAGGACCATGAGTGTCCTACGTGGTCTGACTCTGGTCAGTCCTTTTCTCCAAAATAGCTTTAATTTTATTACCTTTCCTTACTCATTTCTGTTTATAAAAACTCTGGATAAAACTGTAGAGACTTTTAAAAAAGTGGGAGCAAACTTATAGGTATAGGTGCTGTGTTGAATTTTAGTTGTCTTGTCAATACAAATAGGCCTATTTAAAATTTTGTAATTTGTCTCCACAGTCATTGCAGTAAGTTTTTAAGGGGGGTTTTGAAATTTTCCATTCCCTCAGAATGTGCCTGAGAGAATTCTGACAATTGTTAGTGATGAAAAATTGAAAATGGAGATGTGTGTGAAGCAAGTGCTGAAAGAGAAATATTTGAAATTGAAGAGAGAGAGACAGAATAAATGGGTTAAATATCTCTGTCTTAAATGTTTCCTGTTTATACTGCTGGAATATGCATGCTTTCAATGCAAACTCAAAGCCAACAGTTATCAAGAGCTTATAAAAATAAGACCTTTATGCATAAGATCTTAAGATGCATATTTCATGTGGAAGTCATGTGCATGAAGGATGCACATAACTTATGAAGGATTCTTGAAGCTTAAGTCAGCTGTTTCATAGAGAACCTCTGCATTCCTGCTGTAGAGTTTATAAACTTACAGACAGATCCTTTTTAGCTTGAGCATGGGCTTTTTTTTGAAGCAAGTTGAAGCCTGTAATAGAGAAGGTTCTAAATGTCATTCTCAGAAGTAAAACTAAACGAAACAGATGAGTGCCATATCAAGTATTTATAAGTTCTCTCTTATAATAAGGCAAAATATAAATACAGTAAATTCATTTCAATTATGGCACTTGACAAAAAATTATTGTCAAGATGTGGTTGAGAGTTTGATTTTCTGTTGGTAGCTGAGGACTTTGTTCTGAAGGGGTGGTGTTCAATGCTCCTTGACCCATTCCCATATCAGGTGAGCAATGAGGAAAAATCACCTCTTGTGAAAAATCACCCCATTCATGACAAAGAGCATCCCAACACCCAGGCATGGCAGAGAAACATGAGGGCAGGGATCTACTACAGTGACACAGACTGGCATGTAAAAATTCAGTTGCCTCTGTATTTAACACCCTGAATTCCTCATTTTCTTTATCTTTTCTCAATTCTTGTGGTTTTACTGCAGTGCTGGTGGGATCAGCGGGTATGCAAATGTGAATGAGGTAATTACTTGTGAGTGGAGGTATTTGATTCTTCCATTTGCTTTTCCTTTATTCATTTAACTGTTTAAACAGATTGTATCTGGGCACCAAGAGTGCTGTAAACCAGGCCATTTTACCAGTGACTTGTGTAAACACACATCTCTTTTTGTACAGTGATGATCTTGCTTTAAACTTTGTGTTCATTAACTCAGTAATTCCTGTTAAATATGTGGTCTTATTTATGATTATATTAGAACAAAACAAACCTTTTGCAATCTTTTATAGTGATTTTAGAAGTTACTTGTGGAACAGCACTTTCTAGAAAGTACACATAAATATCCTTATGGTTTTAATTTCTTTTCACATCCCAGTATTCTCAAGATGTAATGAGCTAAGTTCTAGAACCAGATTTGATAAGGAGTGAGTGGAAATGGTCACAAAAATTGCCCTGGGGTTTTCCTGGTATTTCTGGAAGCATGAACTGCATGGGAAAATCATCATTGTTAGGAACTGATTAGCAGAGGCTTCAGAGTTTCTGATTAGCAGAGGCTTCAGAGTTTCTTACAACCGCTTTCAGCCAGATGCTAGAGACTCCTGCAAATCACCACTGGCTTTGTGGTGTTAAAAGCCTGCCTAAATGAAGAGATGAGTAATTACAAGTACATTGTAAATAAAATGAAGGGCCTAGCTGGAGGAAGGAGTCAAATTAGCAAAAGTTGCTGATAAAGAAATGGGGGATTTCATCAAGGGATCCAATTGTCACCTGTAAATTGAGCTGTAACAGAGAGTAGGTGCTTAAGTCATCCTTTAGGAGCTGCAGTGAGGACTGATCCAGCTGTCCTGCCCTGCCAGACCAGTGGGTTACACCCACTCTGCTCCCTGGATTACAGTGGGCAAGAGTCCTGTAGAGTTTATACAGGAGAACAATTGGGAGAACAATTGGTGTTATTTTAGATCTGGGAATAGCTGTTGTGACCAAAGACACCTCTGACTCACCGGTACCTACTGGATATCAAATTTGGGAAAGGGTTCTTGTAAAGAACTGTTGAAGTTTTCAGAGCCCCATGTCAAATAAGAGTTATTTCTGAGCAGTTAGCTGACATTTCAACTGCTTAAAATGTGTTTGGTTGCACCCAAATACCCAAAACTTTTGGAAAGGAGAGTAAGGTATGTTATAGAAAAGGGTGAGGTTAAATCTGGCATTACTCAGTGCAAAGATTGGCGTTGAGGATGCAGTGGGGCATAAATAATTGAGATGTGATGCACAGACTGTGGTCTCATTAAGGAATCCCTCCTGCTGCTGTGCAGCCCCTCCTCCCTTTTTTACAGCAAACCTGTAATATAATGGGGTAGTTTTTTTACGCCATGGTTTGCTCTCATTTTAAAGTGCCTGTTTTGATTAGTGTTGATTTTATTGTGAAGGAGCGTAAATGGCCATTGAGTTAAATGAAACTAGGTTGTATTAAGTCAACCATTAAAGCAACCATCAGGTCTCAAAATCCTCAAGAAGATTCTTTTTCTGTTGTCCCTCAAGATGCTTACAAATGGTGCAGTGCCACTTCACTTTTTACAAATGCCTGCCTAGCTGAACCAAGAACACCCCTATGTTCCTGGCAAAGCAGTGATTTTGCACCAAAAACAGGCTTTAGTATTTAGCATTTGGCTGCTAGTTACCATCATTTTCACTCAGAAGCTTCCAGACTTAGGGAAAAAAAAACTGTTGTAGACTTTGTGAAGTCACTAATGCTTCTCTGTGCTGCCAGATGTTGATGAGTGCACATCAAACCCCTGCTCCAATGGGGACTGTGTCAACACACCTGGTTCCTATTACTGCAAGTGCCACGCAGGTTTCCAGAGAACTCCTACCAAGCAAGCCTGCATTGGTAAGAAAACTGCTCCTTTTCTGCTGGCACTGCAGATGTTCTGACCCCTGGCATCAGACTCTGTTTGAATTTGAAAGCTACAAGTGCAGTTTCAGTAATCAATTGGCGTTCTAGATCTGGGCTGCCACCTCATTTGTTTTGTTGTTGTCTTACCATATTTATCCATTATTCTGGAATATCCATTCAGGGAATTTCCCAGACATGAGTTCTTAAAAAAAAACCAATATAGTGGCAGGTGTTTCTTTGTGTATGCTTGCAGATGAAAGTGTGAGTAGATTTTTAAAAGTATTCATGAAGAAATTGCAAAGCATCACAAAATGTAACATTTGCTGTACATGTCTGTAAAAATATTATTTTTCCCTGATGCAAGGAGACTAAGTTCTTAACTTACTTTTGAACTTTTTTCTATGTAATGTTTAAGTGATGTGCCAGTATTTTTCAAAGCAATAATTGTCTCTAAATGCATTTTTATCTTAACTGTAGTTCTCCATTTGTGTAGGATTTCGCTTGCTTGGCTTGGTTTGTTTTTTCTTGGCTTTGTTTTTTTTTTCTTCCCCTTAGATATCGATGAGTGTGTTCAGAATGGTGTTCTTTGTAAAAATGGGAGGTGTGTGAACACTGAGGGAAGCTTCCAGTGCATTTGCAATGCTGGGTTTGAACTGACTACAAATGGAAAAAATTGTGTGGGTAAGGACCCTTCTAAAGAATGGGGCAGGCATTAGCTTGGTGGTCTAGGGCTTGTGCTTCATACTACAGGTAAGTATCATTGAAGATTACCTTTTTTGAAATACTGTGAACTTAGAGGCCCTCCATTCAAACAGTTATTGTAAGAACCATATGATCACAAAGAAAATTTGAGGTAAGTTCTGTTTTTGAAGCAGGACCTCTCCTCAAGAGTACTAAGAATAATGTTTTTCCATAAAGCTTCACAGCAAATGATCCATAAATCATCATTGCTGAAGAAAATACCTGTTTTTAATTTTGGCTGCGCGGTGTCAAGAAGAGATCTTTCTAGATAAACAAGCAGCTTTATTCTCCCAGGTGATGGAAGCTTTTTGTCCTCTCATGTATGAAAGAAAGAAACATCCTGTCCTTTCATACACAGCCTGCTGAAATATGTAAAGCAACTGATCACAACATGAAAAAAAAAATTGCTCCTTTTTCTATGGAGTGAAAACTCTTGAGATATTTTGTCAGAGTTATGATCAGTAATGAATCTTCAAGTGAAGGAATATGCCACAATCAGTCCTGACTGATTATTTTCCCTGTGTTGTCTTCTGGAGAGTGAAAAACTAAAAGCAGTTTTCTTTGCAATGTTTTGTAGACCATGATGAGTGTGCCACGACAAACATGTGCTTGAATGGGATGTGCATAAATGAGGATGGGAGTTTTAAATGCATTTGTAAACCAGGATTTGTCCTGGCTCCGGATGGACGTTACTGTACTGGTATGTGAAATTTGGGGGGATATTGATTGAAAATGGCTTTTCCTGTCTGTTCATCCCTGCAAGAATGGCAGTCTGGTCACATGGATTGATTCAATGCCATATAACACCTTGCTACTCACTAAAGTAGATTTCTTTACCTGCCTGGAAACAGATCCTTAACCTACTGAAAGAAATGTTTAATCATGTTAGGAAAGCCACAACGATCAATTAATTAGCTTCTGAAAAATCTTGGAGCATTGTAAATACATCAAAATATTCAGAAATATTCAGGCCCTTTGTGAAGTGGTAAAGTGAACAGCAGTATGGTAAATTTAAGAGGTTTGAAAGATTTTACTTTGATGAGCACACCCCCCCCCCACCATTTTCCACATCATTACTCTGATAATTCAGAGTGCATAGCACTTGAGTAATTTATGGGTCACACAGCATTATAAACTTTTTTAAGTGCAATCACTACAAACTTCTATTAACATTCTAAAAATACAGTTTGATTTAGCTTCAGTTTCAGCAAACTTATTGAAGATACCTGTTGCTGCCCATAGAGGTATGTTTGGGCTTAAGCCATTTCTAGTAAATAATCTGAATTGTTAGTCTTCTGATTTGAATTTGAACCATTTCCACTAGTTGTGCTTTTCTTAATAACATGCAGTTGTGCTTAGAAATTGATGACAACTTAAAAGTTCTTTGAAATCAAAATTAACCATCATAAGGATATTTTGTGTCTAGTGCTCTTTAGCCATACTTTAATGCAAAATTAAAATATCATGGGATGGGCAAAAGGGAAAATTTATCAATGATTTTGCTTGATGTGGAATATGAAGTACCTCTAATCCTACAGTTCTTCTGCATGTTTTGGGAATTTTTTGCTTCTTTGTTTGTGCAGCTGAAATTTTGATTATTCCAAGATTAAATTGTTATTAGAAATAAAACAAAGATACTGTTATCTGCTATCATAAAGTAAATTTATAATGTTCTGAAACTATTAGCTGTAATCTTGCTTAAAAACTGATTGCTGAAGTGTCTTGCCTCCTCTTAGATATTGATGAATGCCGGACATCAGGAATTTGCATGAATGGACATTGCATAAATACTGAAGGCTCATTTCGGTGTGATTGTCCCCCTGGCTTGGTTGTTGGAGTTGATGGTCGTGTGTGTGTAGGTAAGTCAAATTTATTCTTTTTTCTTCATAGAAAAACAAGTGGAATTATTAGGTTAATTAAGCATCAAATGGATCAAATTATTTCTTTCTAAATAATGTTGACATCAAACCACAAACAAGATACAATCCCATAATCCTATTGTTAAATGACAAGAAACTTAATTTCCTCTGTGGAATTGGAGAGACAGTACCTCTTGTTTACCTGTTACTCATATAAAAGTAAGTTTAAAGTGCCTACTCTCCTGGCATCTCCTTTTGGTTTTGAGACATACCCTTTCTAGTCTGATGAAAAATGATATTTTGCCATGTAATCAGCCTCTTATCCTCTCATGTGGTAGTGGTTGGAATTTAAGCAATTCTTCACTAAGCTCTGCTAGGAGCTCTAGCAGAGCTTCAGCAAGCTCATGGGACGAAAAATAGATAATTTTCAAGCTGATGAATTAAAAGAAGTTTGGAGGGCAAGAAGTATTCAATCCCTTGTTCTCTGCTGGTTGCTGATGACGAGGGAGGAGAGGAATAAATGTTTGACAGGGATTTCTGAGAGTTATGATACTGTGTGTACTTTGCAAAGTTCCTTAATTTAATCCACAGGAGATACCATCTTTTCCCTGTGTGTATCAGAATATCAATTCTGTATCCCCAAAATTTCTCCTTCCCCAGCTCCTGCATGTGTCTCATCAGGCACATTAGTCACCAGAGACTCTACAAGAACCATATTTATTAATCAGTAATAAATTGTTAATGACTGTTCTTGCTGATGGACTCATGGATGTTGCGTCTACCTTTGTCTTATCAGCATGTTTCCAGATGAAGGAAAAACAGACAGCCTCACAATGGAGTGATGAACTTGGAGGTTCTCACACCAAAGGGATGGATACTAAATCGTCGTGCTGCTGTTACCAGCTCATTTCAAATAACATTTCAGATGGTGCTAAAGTTCAAAATTCTTCAAAACAAAATCTAGGACAAGTATTTCTACAAGCTAGCCCCTTCTGTTACCACTTCAGCTTTAAGAATGCATGATAAAAACTGAGATTGTCTTAAAAACATAGGCTCAAAAAAAGCTAAAACACATTCTCAATCTCTCAGCTGGAACCCAAATTTTATTGTTTTAAGTAAATTAAATGTTCTAGTAAGCAAAACTGTACTAAAGATTGAACCAACAAAAGCAAGTTGTGTTCCCTCCTGTGTGGCAGCTGAGTTGTTTTCTTCTGGTTTATTAGAAGTTTGGAGAAAAGCAGTGAGAAGTAAAACAATGAGGAAAGGCCTGCTGTACTATTTTAAATATTGGAATTTCACTGCTCAGTGGCACACCAACAAAACCAGATTTGAGTACAGGCTGTTCAGTACCTTTTTTGTGTTCCAAGTTGGCCTCATCTTTACCCCTGTTAGTGATACAGCTGCAAAGAATCAATACAGTACTCAATTTTCTGTGCTTTCATTTACCTAATGCTGCCACAGTACTAGCAGCAAAAGGCTTGACAGGCCATCATCTGTGAACACCGTTTATTTAGGAGTTATGTGTTACACAGCTTTAAGGTTTACCATAAATGCTTACATTTTCAACAGGAAGTTCCCTTCATAGGACAAGAAATCTGAAAGCAGAATCATGATCTAGTTGGAAAATTCATTAAAAAAAGATGATGTAATTATTCCAGCTATAAACTAGCATAGCAAATTTCAAATACTGCATAACAAAATATCCTCACACATGACTTGAGAATAGAATTTGCAAGCCAGTCCACTGTTCAGAATTGTGTATGTGTGTTTATATGTAATCCACATTCTGTGTTAACTACAGGAATTCTGTGTCTGGCTATTCTATTCCATATGTTGCATGACCTACATAATACTTTTCAGACATTCTGGCTGCTAGAAGATCACTGGCAGTTTGAAAATTAATAACTTAAATTGGACATCTTGTAAAAGCATTCACACAAGTCTTCTAGGTAACCAGAAAGGAATATAAAATCCAAGAGCCCACAGTTCAGTTGTCCCCTCTTTCTCTGAGCTCTGTTTTACTTCTGAATAATGACCTTGATCCTGGTGGGAGTACAAATAGAAAGAAAATGCTGTTTTACTTAGTATTTATAAGTATGGCTGAGTCAATCACAAAATGTTACACAAGCTTGAAAAAGGTACAGCAAAGGGGAACAAATGCTTGGAAAAGGAACAGTTACAGAGTCATGGAACAGCTAGATAAATACTTGGAGCCGAACTTCCAATACTTGAATATTTGCAGGCTTTTTAGGTTTGGCTGTACTTCCAGCTGCAGCTCCATGCTTGGACACCTCAGCTGGCTCTGTGTGTGAGTGTGTATCACCTCAGAACTTGTGCTGAGCTGTGGCTCCAGCTTCACACAGTGTTTGTTCTCTGCTGAGACACTTCTAATAACCTCTGCCCAGAGCCAGAGTCATCCAGGACACAGTAAATAAGCTTTATTTTACCCTTGTAATTTTGTAAAGCCAAATGGATAAGTGTTTGTCATAAGCCTGATTTGTCCTTCTAAGGGTCCTGAACGGGTGCAGTGACTTTCCCTGAGTGTGGGTCAAACACTGGTCCACCTGATTTTGACCACAATTGTAGTGACAATCATTTTTGTAGGTATTGAAGAGCTACACTGCCAAATTTAGGAGTGTAGAAGTGCTATGCCTTGGGACAGAGTGGAGAGTCCCATGAACAGGTACACAGGTACAGCAGCAGCAATGGTAATCTCTGACCCAGGGCAAAAAATAAGTTCTTAGTGCTCTGGAAGGAGTAGCCAAGGGCTAATCTAACTAAACATGGGGAGCAGCACAGGTTCATGAGTAAGTGCAGACTCAGAACTGTGGAATGGATAACCTGAGCTTTGTGAGGTGCCTGCAGCAATTGAATCCTCCACAAAGAAGTGCCTGTCCTTCTCATTCTTGCTCATAGCAGAGCCCAAGGGGGACATTCTCCCTGTCACACAGTTGCTGCTTTGCTTGTGGGAGAGTCAGCTTTGTTCTTCATCCTTCACAGGCTTAGTGAATCAGTGACAGTGTAGATCAGACTGTTTTCCTGTAACTAGGCATGAGATTATCCCCAAGTTCTCTGTGTCACTTCTCTAAAAGCACGGATGTATGCTGAAGCACTTGCTCTCTTGTGCAGAGCAGTTGCTCAGTACATCTGTAGCTTCCTTCAGCTACTTCCCACACTCCACACCTTTGAAGACCTTCCTCCAGAGCATTTCTTTCACACTTTCCAGTCTTCTGTCCCTCTGCAGGGACATTTTCTCTTAGTGCCATTTCCTCCCCTTGATTTGCTTCTCCATTCCCTCACAGACACATAACTAGGGGGAAGCCTCCCATTCTGTGACAGGGCAGTGATTGAAGTCTCTTTGTTCATGGCAGAACTTGTCAGAGTGGCAACTGGACTTGTCTGAGATGGAGGGAAAGGATGTGATGCCACTAATTATTTTGCAAAGTAAATTAACAGACGTTTCTTGTGCAAAAGTCCTCAACTGTTTTCAAGCATCATAATCTTTTCCTCATGTCAAGTGCAAGCGAGTTGTACTGGCTTCACCTAGATTCTTGGCAAGGAAGAAACTCTAAAATCTAGGACATATGTAGCTGTGCTCCAGAACTATCTGTTCCATGGGATACTAAAAGCAAGAGAAAACATTTATGTGCAGGCAGTACTGTCATACAGGAGCCAGCTTACAACACTCAAAGGGCCGACAGAATACATAAGGAATTGCCAGTTCTTATTTGGATTGGCCCTGGATATTCAACATTCACTGTAAAACTTCTCATGCAACTTTTCTCTGTTGTTTTGGGGTCTTACTTCAAGCAAGGAGCTGCCTGGATTCCCTCAAACCCGTTTCAGTTTCTGAGTCCACCCAGGCTCATGTCCAGGCCACAGTGCATGGTGGTTTTACTGGGGGACTGACAAGGAGCATAAATTAAAGCTGTGTTCTGTTCTGGCCCATAAAGATACCTGAAACAAAGAGTATTTCTGCAGCTCCAACAGTGTCTGTAGAATTATAGGAGTCAAAAGTAAAGGCTATTTACTCTATCTGTATCCTGCAGTTCTCAGCTACACATTTTTAGGACAGTCCAATCATATGCTTGTTAAAAGATCTCTAATACTATCCTCTAAGCAAAGATGGGAAGAAGCATTGAAGCTTAGAAAGACCAAAACCAGAAAAGTAGAACAAAACACCAAATAAATGCATAAAAAGCAGTCTCAGAAATATTCTCATAGTACTTGGATAAGTGTAGGAGATGATTATTCCTATAAAGATAGGTATGGAGTACGTGTCTTGATCCTGGAAGATGCTTCTTCCTGCAACTCACTGGTCAAGGCTGTCAAATTGATTTTTGTGATTAAATCAGCTGTAAGATTGGCAGCAACTACATAGTGAATCTTACAAGTGTATGGTTGGCCTATATAATTTTTCTGCTGCCTTTTTTTGGCCTCATTTTTGGGGTTGAAGAACCTTTCAGGCATTCTGTGTTTTGATTGTGTGATAACTGGTGGTTTATCCAGGCCATCATTTCCAGGCCTCTCCCCAAGGATGGCACTTTAACTTCCAGATTGTGTTTTTAATCACAAACCTCCTGAAGTTTCTCATAGTCTGGGCAGCAGCACTGCTTTCCTCACTGCCTAGCTGTGTGTAAAATTTGCGAGATTGCTGTTCCCAGCTAGATTTTGGGGCCTCTTTGGTGTGCTAAACCAGCACTGGTGCCTGTTTGCGTATAAACCTGTTAAGATGGTCATTTCACATAAATGCTGATCTGAGCAATCTGCTAAAATTGCACTCCTGTTCATGATTTTGTGAATACAGCTGAAGACCATGCTCCTCCTTTCAGAAGCAGGTATTCTCCCACATTACCAGCCCTGGGCTGCTGGTGAGTTATCCTACCTGAGGAACTATTTTGGAAGCCAGAGATGTCTGTGGTACTTCCCAAAGGGAAGAATCAGCCTCCACATGCTGATCCAGGCCATTCTGTGTTTCTTACTGGGATATTTGTTGATGGATTTACAGAGCTGCTTCGGGGTGTGGGTTGCCTTTGCTGGGTCCTTTGGAATGCCTTTGAATTTACTCACAAAATCCTGGTTTAGGTGGTTTGAAAGTGCTCTGGAGAAAGCCCCAGGAGGTAACCATGCTGAGAATTGGCCTTGGTGTCATCAAGATTATTAAGGCAGTGCAGATGTAGCCAGTGTTATGTTTTTGTTGACCAAAAATAGGGGGTTTTAGCTTTTTGGATAGTATGCATACATTTCACTCTCAGCCTAAGGAAATAATTATTTCTTCCCTTGTCCTTTTTCTTTAGATACTCACGTGCGTAGCACATGCTATGGAGGCATCAGGAAAGGGCTGTGTGTCCGTCCCTTCCCTGGTGCTGTGACAAAGTCTGAATGCTGCTGTGCCAACCCTGACTATGGCTTTGGAGAGCCATGCCATCCCTGCCCTGCTAAAAACTCAGGTAAAATTCTTCTGTTTCTTTAACTGGTACAGTGAACATACAGACTTTAAAAAAAACTCTTTTTGAGATCACGTTGTTGATTTATTTCATGCCCTAAAGAAAAGTGAACAGGGTGAATTTGGGTTCCTGAATTAAATGTTTGCTATAAGCAGTAATTCTTGCAAGAGAATAAGCAGAATTTTCCATTGAATCTGTAAATATCCTGGTCCAGTCAATCCAGCTTAAAAGAGCAGCCCATATTATTTCTAGAAATCTGTGTTCCATTTTATAAGAATCAATTCTTTAAGTAAACCTGGGAATTGATTAAAAAAAAAATCACTTGACTACAGAGCTAAGGTGATGCATGTTGGACAGAATTTCCATTTAGAATTAATAGTATAGCAGAAAACCATTTAGAAAAAAACAAGTAAAACTGACAGTGTGATTAAAAGCAATAACCTGAGAGTCATGTCAAGACTGTAAAGAAATCACCTGAGTTTTTAACTCTGGTCATCTAATTTTGGTTTTGTGTGTATATGAAAGTTGAGGATGGATTGCTACCTTACAGATTTAACTAAATTATCTATAAATGGTTACTTCATGTGAACATTGGCATTTTGTTAGTTTCATTGTAGAAAAATTACTTTGGAAAAAAAAATCATGTGGGTTTAGTTTAGAATGAAAGAAGGTGAAATACTGGAAATAACATTTTATTTTCCCCAACATCTCCACCTCAACTGAGCAGCTGAGTTCCATGGCCTGTGTAGCAGTGGAATAGGTATTACTGTTGATGGAAGAGGTATGTTGCATATTTTCTTTGATATATATGACTGTCCTGGTTTAGGGCAAATTTTGGGAGAAAATTTCTGAAGTGCTTTTTTTCTAGAAGGCAAATTGAATCGGTCCCTCCCCCAAGCAGTTCAGGAGGTAAATTTGTTTCAAGAAAAGTGGAAAAAATTGTTTATTTAACAACTAATTAACAATTTAACAATTAACAATTCAGCATCATAAAGTCACCCCAGGACAATGATTCATAGTTTAAAAAAAGAATCCTCAGAATTATATTTTTTGATAACATACTAGACTGGAGTTTCTAACTTCAAGATTAATACGTTAGTTTTAGTATTTTAATTCTCAGACTGCAATATTTGAATGTTGTCTAGAAAAAAGGCTGGAATTAATTCTCTAGAACAACGGATTTTGCCTGCCTCTCTCAAGAAAAAAAAAGTAATCTGTTTCAGAGTTCTGACCTATGTTGGTTTTTTTTTTTGAGATTAGAGATTTTTTCAGATTAGGCATAAAACAGTTCTCTCTCATTTGACAGGAGTCACTTGCATTTGCAGTTGATTTTCAGTCAGCTGGGATAATAATAGAGCAGTTTTCACTCCAGATCCAGTGTTTACTCATGGATTGTTTCCATGGACAGATTGTATCTCTGTAGAGTTAAAAAATGGAAGGGAGCTTAACTGAAGAAACCATATCCTTATGAAAAAAAGTCCTGAAAATGACCACTTGAATTCAGTATTGGGAACTGTAAAGCTCCAGATCCTTTTCCTGGTACCACAGAGACAGGGATTTTAAAAAATAATGGCTGAGCCAGGTCTGAAGTGAGGGCAAAGCATGCTGCAGCTGCCAGATACGTAAAATGGATTGAAGAAGGAATAAAAGAGTATAGGAACATAAAATTTATTGCTAGGTACTTGTCTGATGTGTTAATAATTATCCTTGTCAGCATTAAAGCTCCTATTCAATGCAGCAGGAACAGAATAAGTACTCCCATCATTACCTTTAGTAATAGCCTAAATAACTTTTAGAAATAGCACTTAAATATAAAAAAATCTGGTTTTGTTCAGTACTGTGAGTATCTGCATATTTTTTTTCATTGCTTAACATGCTGTAAGCTTGTATGAGTAATTTGAAATCCATGGAATTTATAAATTCTCTGTTTACTTTTCAGTGAATTATGCAAGGTCTATTGAAGAATCTCTAAATCTCAGGGAAATAATGTCAGCATTCAGTAATATTGTTGTACAAGCAGCATCAAATCATAAGAATTTGCATGCAGCCTGGTAGAGAGGTTTATGTGTCCTTTTGAACACATGCAAAATACAATTTCTCATTAAAACATTGAAACAGCTGTGCTGTCTACCAAGTGCATGGCAAGGATCATTCATGTCTCAGCTAAAGTCCTCTTTTGTTCAGGTTTCTAGAGCAAACACAGGGTTCTCTGTGCCTCTTGCAGAACAACACTGCAGCCAGTTTTCATGCTGCTGCTCCTGTCACTACTTGTACACTCCTTGTGTGTCTTGTCCCCAAGATCCAGACATGCCTAGTGAGCTACAGAACACATTTTGCTCTAAAGAAAATACAAATCTGAAGTGGCATGCCAAATCGTATTTTCTTACAAAGCCTTTCAGATGTCTCACAGCATTGAGTTTTATCCAGGGGTAGCATGTTTTTTTTCCAAATGCATATATGATTAAATGTATTAAATCAGTATCTAAACTGCACTGTGATTAAAGAGGAAATGTTCTTTACAAAAAGTTGAGCCTTACAAGTACAAAACAAGCCTTTCATGAAGTCGCAGCTAGGCCAGCACCCTTTCTTTTCAGGGTTTGGGAAAGAAACTATTTAAAGTAATGGGCTTACCATATGAGAAAGAAGGAAAATATTGGAAAATCCTCTTTTCCTCAGAGGCAAGAAGTATTTAATGAGTCCGTTCCTCTTCTTACAGTTCATATGAATATTTTTGACTTTTCCAACTACAGCAGAAATTTTATATGGAACTGTAAATTCAGGGTATATAACTCATCCATCATCCTGTTCTGTCTGTCTGAGAAAAATTTTTAATTTCCCACAAGTTCTTACAGGACTGAGTATGCTGTAGTTTTGACCTACGCATTACTTCTGTATTAGGAAAATTTGTGTGTCAAGTAATAATTTATAACTTCTTACCTAGATCCCTAAACCACAGACGCTGGGTGCACAGGCTAGGTATTTTGCCTCAAGCTTTTTCTTACAAACACGTAGTTCCCAGTCAGTTTAGGTTGGAAAGGATATCTGGAGGTGATCCAACCTAACCTTCTGCTCAGAGCAAGGATATCATCAAAGCTGAACCATTTCTCAAAGCCTTGGCTGGGGGAATTTGGAAAATTTCCGAGGATGGAGTTCCCATAGCCTCTTTGGGCAGCTTCCTCCGGTGCTTAGCCACATTCATGGCGAAGAATTGTTTTCCTGATGTTTAATTTAAATTTCCACTGTTGTATCTTGCAAGTGTTGTCTCTTGCCATGTACACCTCAAAGAGGTGGTGCCATCTTGTCTGTAATCATCTACTAAAATCAGGGAAGTGCTGTTAGAGGTCCCTCTGATATTCCCCCTTTTCAGCTGAACAAATCCAGTCCCTTCAGCCTCTTCTTACACCTCAGGCACTGATGCTGCTGAGGGACTTTAGCCACACTGACATGAGCTTTGTGTAGTCCAGGAGACACTTGGAGCATGCTGAGGGGAAAATTTCTTAATCCAGGCAGTAGTTTAAACAGAGCAGAGGCATTACTGGACCTGTTGATTACCAACACAGATGAACTGAGTGATGAACTAATGAACTAATTAGTGGTGTCCAGACTGATGGCAGCCTGGACTACATTGGTCATGCCCTGTTGGAACTCATGCTGAGCTGAGGGGTGTGGGCCAGGTGCAGAGTGAACCCTCAATTTCATGAGCATGAACTTCCAGTTGCTTAGGGCATCAGTGAATGGGATTCCCTGGAAACTGCCCTCAGGTTTAAAGGAGCAGAACAGAGCTTTGAGGATATTTTCCTGAGATCACAAGAGCTCTCTGTTCACCCCTGTAAGAAATCAGGCAAAGAGGGGAAAGACCAACATGGCTGAGTAAGGATCAAACTGAAGTGTGAGAAGGAAATTCAGTGTCAGTGGAGCCAGGAAAGAAAGCTGTGAGGAATAGAGGAAAGCTGCCCAGATGTGTAGGCATGGGATTGGGAAAGCTAGGGCACCTTGGGGCTGTGTTCGGCAAGGAGTGCCAGGAGTATGACAGGCTTTGACTGGTGCATAGGAGGCTTGAGGAGTGGGCCCATGTAAAGTGGCCCAAAACTGGACACAGTATTCCAGGTTTGGCCTTCCAGTGTCAAATAAAGGAGAATAATCACCTCTTTCAGCCTTTGGCCTGCACCTATGCTGTGCCTTGGCTCTGACTGAGAGCCCCAGCATCCAGTGAGTCAGGTGTTGCCCACACCTCTCACAGGAATAGGTTTGTCATACCTGTCAGTGTCTGATTATCTTCTGTTGTTCTGCTGATGCAGATATTAACGAGTGTGCTTTGGATCCTGATATTTGCTCCAATGGGATTTGTGAAAACCTTCGTGGCAGCTATCGCTGTAACTGCAACAGTGGCTACCAGCCTGATCCTGCTGGAACCAATTGTGTGGGTAAGTTTTTTGTTGTTTCTTTGTTCTGGCTGAGTTATTTATCATTTCGCTGGTGCTGGTTTGACCTGACAGAATTTAGGTCGCAAGACATCTGTTTCTTCAAGCTACAATCAAAATGCAAAAAACCTGCAATGATGCTTTTCTCAATCACTGTATAATTGTTATTCTTACTGTATATTTTGCATACTGTATATTTTTGTATGCTATATACTGTATATTTTACTGTGTTGCTGTTTGGGATGTGTAAGCAGGAGGTAACATTGCAGGTTTCACTCTCCATCCAATTAATTTTATTATTCATGACCATACATGAAATCCAGTATTTTGGGTTTTTTTTGTTTTTTTTTTTTCCTTTTGGGAATTCTTACATCCAGAAAAAGTGTGTTACACCTCAAGTGCTTTGTACAACCATGTAGCTTATAGCCTTGCAATTTTAAGCAGAAAGGCAAAGTTTGTTTAAATTAAAAGCTAAAGGAAATCTCTCAGAAACCATCAGGATGTCCAAAGTATTGTCCTTAAGTGCTGTGTTTATTTTGGTAAATGATTGCTCTCTGCACTTAAAGATTTACTGACCTGTAACTGCTGTTTGTGCTCAGCTAAACTCCCCCAGTTTTACTGGGGAAAACCTGGTCTGTATAGCTATGGTATAGTTTTCATATCAAACATTCTTTCCTGGTGATGCAAAGCAAACACAAAATAAAGAACGTGTCTCCTTTCATTTGCTTGAATAAAGGAACTTTACATCTAGTAACTTCCTAAAGCCCTAAATATGACCTTTTGGCAGGAAAAGCACTGCTGCAGAAACGTTTTGGTGTTTTTATTTGTAAAATGCTTCATATAATATTCATTCTCCAACTGGATTTTATGGGAAGGGGTTTTATTTAGCTAGTTACTCTTGGGATTAGGCAAATGCTAGAATAATCTCTGTATTTACTTAAATAAAGATAAAGCTGACTAGATGTGAGGATGTGTTTATTCATGGATAGAGTTTTTCTGTAAAAGAATTTAAGTGTGAACACTCAGAGAAAAGTTTGAAAGATTTTAATTAATCACACAGTTTATGAGATGCCATGAAATAAAAATGGTCATCAGTCAGAATGCAGGCAGTATTTTTGTCAGGTCTGAGTGGGTTTAAAGCATAAGCTACATTGTTCAGTGTTTTTGCAGAGCATATCACAACAGATTACAATCCAAATCTGAAGTTATTCTGTGAGATTCTTATGAAGCAATGCCTCCATCACACTGCATAGTTTGGGCTAAAGCACTGTATGACAAAAAGTTCAGAATTGCTCTTGAAAATGTCAGTTCACAAATTTGTCCTCCTTTCCTTGGTTGAAATCAGATGAAGTTAGATTAAGGACAGGTTAATAAAGAAGAGCTTTCTTTTAATTAATGGCTCCCAGACTTAAATCTTGGCTTCATCGTCTGGGGCAAATTTAGGCTTTGTTGTCTGAATCCTACAGGAGTAAGGACAGCTTGTAAAATCTAAAGAAGTTGGGGAAACCAAAATTCTCCAGATTGTAGTTATATTGCTTTTGTTCTATATTTTTAAACTTAAAAACTCTCGAAAAATCTGTTTGATTTCAGATTCTAAAAATCTGTTAAGATTTCAGTTGCAGTATTAGGTTTGGGAAATCAAGCAGTCAATAAAGAGGAGACAACCTGAAGCAGGATGAAATGTCACTTTTATCCTGACTTAACCCATCAATATTCTTTTATAAACATAGATTATTTTAACATGTGATGGGCCTTAAAGGAAAAGGCTTAAAATTTTATTTTTTCTTCTTTCATAGAATAAATAGTAGGGCAATGAGGAAGACACATTACTTTTTATTAGAATTTTTTTCAGTTAGTTTAAGAGGAGTTGAGGGAATTATGTTAATACATGGGATTTTCCTAGTAAATGTGCTTGATATCCTGATCTTAATCATAATTTTTTTTAAATACAGTGTTCCTCTGGAGGGGAGCTGTATGTGTACTCTTGAGATGGCTGCCATACATGAACTGTACAGGATAGATTTTAATCCACTTCATGGATAAATAAAACCAAAACAATTTTAGCCTATAAAACAGAGTTAAAACAGTAATTAACACACTGCTGTTTCGGTGTTAAAAAAAAAAAAAAAGTAGTTAAAATATTGTTTTCAAAGCAAATAGAGCTCCATTAATTTATATGGTGTAGTCATACAAATGACAAAGATCATTGTCATTTGACCAAGGTTAAGGTCATTGACCAAACTCAAATGACCAAGGTCATTGTAGGAAAGCATAATTATTCTTTTAAGACTAACCGTGAACTAATTTTTGAGTTTGCAAGTGAAAAAAAAAAAAAATAAACCAACTTTAAAGGCAGAACAGAATTTTTTTGCAGTAAAAACCTGAAAGTGAATTAGAGCCTTGAAAGTAAGAGCTGTCATTTTTGGTCACGGTCTGTCTCCTGTCCTTGCAGACATTGACGAGTGCTCTGTGAACGGGCTGCTGTGTGACAATGGGCTCTGCCGGAACACCCCGGGCAGCTACAGCTGCTCCTGCCCCAGGGGTTACCTGTTTAGCTCAGAGACAGACACCTGTGAAGGTGAGAAACCTGCACGTCCTGTCAGATTTGTTGTTTATTCTGTCATGTCAAGGTGAAACCCTCGCGGGAGTGATGGCAGATACCAGAGGAAAAGAGAGAGCTGTGATGTTACATAAATCTTCACATTTCTCTTTCAATTTCCTTGCTTTTTAGTATGTTAGGTGTTGCTGTTGAATTTCTTTCAAAATAATAATTTAATTTTATATGACAATGTTTTCCTTTGCTTAGCTACAACATTTTTAAACTGCAATACATGCTTGCCTTTGATCATGAGCACCATGTCTGCCATTTAGGGAAATGCATCTGTCTTGATGACAGAATCTCCTTTTTCTTTTCTCCCTTCTTCTCTCCCTTCATTCTGTGTTGATATGTAATTCTAGATCAAATCCTATTATCTGTGATGCATTCCAGGACCTCTGTATTACTGCCTAGTTATACCAAAACTGTCCTTTATTTTCACAGTATAATCAAAGTTGCTTTCTTATATTACTACTTTACACAGATGTTAAAGCAGCAAAAATGTCATATAGCAGAAACTAATTGAGAAATTTTAGTTTGTTAAAAAAAATATGGAAAACTGTACCAAAAATGTAAAATTGGAAGCATTAACTTATGTGCCAACTCTTAATTAATGTTTGAAATAGTAGAATTTTACTGGTCTTCTCCTTTATTTTTTGTCTTGTTCCACAGTCTGTAAATCTTAGTATTTATTAAAAGGTTTTTATAGTAAATAGTTTTGCATTTCTTTGAGTGATGGGGAAGCCGTAATTCTTTGTTGCAAAACACTTGTTATGTGAACCAGTGTAATCATACAGATTTTTCTGAAGTGGTGGCAGATATTACTGTCCTCAGCTCCTTATTATTATTGATCAGGTAGAAGTTACTGCCATACAGCTAAGCAAACACACAGAAAGGAAAATAGAAATGTTTTAAATTCTGTCAGTATAAAATCATTCACATGTTCTATACAAACCATCTTCATCCCTTCTATGCAAAAGAAATTACATTCCTTTATATTATAATTTGTGTGGGTTTCAGAGGACACCTTTAGAAGTCAGTTCTTGCTCTTTTTGCATGTTACAAATTGCTACCACTTGTTCAGAGTGGGGCTTTTCTTGTGCCAGCCCTCGTGGATTTACAGAGCTTTCTGTGCCAAGTTGTCTCAGTGCCTATCTGCCCACAGTGCTCAGGAATTTATTCTCCAGGGTCTGTCTCTGTGATTAGTGTCTGTGCACTGGAAGATTTCTGTCTGTGAAAACAGTGTACTGTGTGCCCTTAATGTACATGTTTCTTGAAGAATCGTCTAGACAGAGAAACTGGTGTAGTGTGGTAAGGTGCCCGCTACCAAGAACATCAGAGCAGAAAACACTCTGACCTAAAGCTGAATGGGTGAGAAGCCAGAATTCAGAAAACCCAGCCAATCCTGTTAAAATAAAATGTATCTGCATTTTCAAACACTAAAATTGGATTTATTTCTTAATGGTAATGATACTATTATTGCTAATACCTCTTGAATCTTATCCTTAGATTGATGTCTAAATTTAGCCAGTGAGGTAAAAAAAGCTGGTCAGGAGGAGTTTTGTGTAAAAGTGTCTGTAAAACCTATTAAATGTGTTGTGTTTTTACTCATGTTGGGTAGGCAGTAGTAATGCTGAGTTGGCAGCAGAGAAAGAAATGACTCTCTTTCTGCCCAAATCCTGTATCTCGTAATTCGATTTGGAGTTGTAAGTTCACTGCTTGTAAAAACCTGCTGTAGTCGGAAGCTCTGTGTTGAGCACTGAGAATGCTCTGATGCTTATTAGTCACCAAGAAATTTTTAATATGACTCTCATCAGCAACTCTGAAAAACAACAAAAGTCGTGGTTTTTTTGTAGTTCAATTGAAATTTTTTATCAATTTGTTGCGAGGAGTACGAGGCTTGTTTGAGGCACCAGAGTCTGTGAAAGTTGAGATTTTTATGACAAGCTCCATGGTTTAGTTTGTGTTTCCAGTGACATAACTAGTTAAATGTAAACCAGATGTGCTTTGAAGTTCATTTCCAGGAATGTACAGTGGACTGTTTCAATTTTTCTTTCTCTGACGTTTACAATGTACACTCACTTCACTTAAGAGAAAAAAAGTAGATAACTTCGTACATAGCAGGTTTTATTTTACCATACAAAATAGTGTTAAAATCCGTTTGGTTTGTTGCTTACTCTTTTAAAAGTTACCATTTGGTATTATTATGAGAAGCTGTAGGGAAACAATCTTTGGAGTTTGTTTACATTGTGCTTATGATACTTTTTCACTTGATTCAGCAGTGCACTAATGCTGAAATTAATATCATCTTTTAATTGTATTTTTCCTTTCTGGATGGTGATTTTGGGATGTAGTCAATGCACTATTATCAGCCTATTGCTATCCAAATTTATTTGGCTTGGGATTTTGTTTCTTTTTTTTTCTTCTTACTTAGTGTTAAAAATGAGAAGCTTGATTCAGCCAATATATCAAGCAGTAATTCAATTTATTAATTAATATGGCAAAGTATGAGCACTGGGTACAGTGGTGGGGGTTTCCCCTCCAACTGCACACTGATTGTTGGGCTTGCTGGTATTTATTGATCATATTCATGCATATTCATAAGCTTTCTCAGCAGTTTCTATTTCCAAGTTTTACGTCACAATTCTATACTTCAGGATATGATGATGATTGTTTGGTTCCTTTCCAATTTCTATAGTCTATTGTGATCCATTCCAGTCTTCAATATCCCAGGATGTGCATCCCAGATGGTAGGGTCCAGCTTCCAGATATGGAGTCCAGCTTTAGGACCACTAATCTGTGGTATCGATGTCCAGCTTCCCTTCTCAAAGTCATCAATCAGCGACATTGCTAGCCATCTTCCTTTTTCAGGATGTTTTCCCTGTTTCATTAGGAGCTTAGGATAGGTTGACTTCCCTCTTTTGTTCAAATCCTCTATACATTCTAAAGCCACAGTTTAAAAATCCTTAATACAAAGTAACATTTTAAATCTATAATTCAAAGGTTCTTATTACAAAACAGCTTAAGAGTTATAAAAGTTAATTGTAAGCAAAAGATTTGTTCAAGGGTCTTCTTCCATGTTTTACTTTCCTTGGTTGTTTATTAGAACTCATCTTTATAACTGTCCCATGCCTGTGTTCCACACATTTCACAATTATTATTACATAGGTTATTTTTATTTACCTGACACGAAACATAACTTTGTATTTCACACTTAGCACAGTAAAAAAGCATATCAAATGCATATCATAAAACATATCAAATGCAGAAGGGCCTGGAGCATGGCCCATGAAGCCAAGAGAGCTGACTCTACTTTTCAAAAGATGTTGAATTTTGGCCCCTCTATCTCCACTTACTCCCTTCTTTGGTTGTAGTTTCAGGTACATTGGCTTCCAGGTGTGGCCCTCAATTATTTTTGTCAGGTTTTCTTTTAAACTCTGAAATTTTGAAACAAGAAG
This sequence comes from Urocynchramus pylzowi, assembly GCA_013397555.1. NCBI lineage: Eukaryota > Metazoa > Chordata > Aves > Passeriformes > Fringillidae > Urocynchramus > Urocynchramus pylzowi. Next base: position 322,299 of record VZRH01000788.1, on the reverse strand, counting down.
ATGTCTTTTCTTAGAAGAAAATTGGTTGTAATCCTACCTTGCTAAATGCCAGGGAAAATTAAAGACAGGCATGATAACCTTGTATTACCCCCATAAATGTGAAGCGGTTTAACTTTCATGCATCTTCTTGAAGTGATGCTTTCGATAGTGGCACCTGTGTGCTTTTAACTTTGTCTTGCATGTTGGTTGTGTCTGTGCAAACTGTGTGAGGTCAGATGACAGCTGTTAAAACAGTGTGACACTTCACATAAAAATCACCCATTTTCAGCTTTAAGTACCTTCACAGATGATGCCTGGTCCCTCATGGAAATTTCTCTCAAGTTGCAACTAAGTAAAAGAAGGGAGGAACACTTGCGATTGTTTGGACAGAGAATACATGACTTCAGTTTTGTTAGTTTGTCCTGCCTTTTCAATCTTTTCTCACTTTTTTGTTTTTAAAGCTAGACAAACTTCTGAAAGCAAGATGGCAGATGGAGAGGAAGCAAAAGTGTGTCTTTGTCCCAGAGCATTTCTATTCAAAGGATTATTTGACATAAAGTAGATACTTAAGATTTTAAGATTTTTTGGTTTTGTGTGTCAGAGTGATTTATGATTTTAAGACCCACTTTGGTTTCTCTGCAAAAAGTAGCAGAGAACACTCCCCATTACCAGGTATTGCTGGCTGGGGGAAGCCAGGGTGTGAGAAGCAACAGAGGCAGGAAGCATTCCCTGGGTAATAATAACTGAGGTAATAGAGTATAAAATAGATCCACAGGGAGGAGAAGGCCTTGTTTTAGAGCAGATAATTGCTGCTGAGGGCTCTGGATTGCCAGCTTGGATGAAGAGGGATTTGGAGTTTATTCTGTCAGAACTAACAATGAGGCACATTGTCTTGACCTGATAAAGCCTCTTAGATTTTACTTCCTTGTATCTGTGTGTGATTAATCTGTAAAATGGGCAATCCACAGTTTAAAATCAGGCTTCAGAAACATAAAGCTCTGTCGTTGTTCAGAAAGTTGCAGACAGTCAAAGACAAGTCCTGTTTGCTCTTTGTAGATAAGTCCATTAAGTAAAGATCTGTGAAAGCTGTCTTTTAAATTAAGTGTTTGCTTTTGGCATGAAGAGAGACATCACAGTTTCCAAAGTTTTCTGATTCTGGGCATTTTTATCTCTCTCTCTCTCTCTCTCTTTCTCTCTCGCTTTCTTTTTTTTTTTTTTTTTCTTTTGTAATTAATACATGCATATTATATATATATTTAAATACCTACTGCTTCCTGTGATGTACATCTCTAGTGAAAGGAAGGCTTGATGCATCATAACAAAATAGCAAATTGTATCTCGTAGAAAACTTAAAAAAAACCACAGAGGACATTTCAATTGGTCTTGAAAATGATCTCTTGATGCTATTAATATCTCTAGTGCTTAGTTGGATACTATATTAGGTTATAATTAATTTAAATTAAGCTGGTTCAATTTATAGATATTACAAGATACTCCTCAAGCACTGCTAGCAAAGCACTAAAGCACTAAACAAGCATTAAAAATTTTTAACTTCAGGCCTGCCAAAGGGAGCTGTTGGATTAGAATCTATGGTTTGATTCAGGATGCATATGAAAAAATTCAGTTGGTTGGGTTCAGAAAAAAATAGTGGATATGCATCAACAGTTCTTCTTGGAAAGAATGTGTTTGTATTGTTTCAATCTTAAAACTGATTCCACTTAAAATAAAAAATCAGCAAATAATGCTGCCTGCAGGGGTCCTATTCTTGCATGTGAACAAGCTTAAAAACCTCAAAGGGATAATAAACAGGATTTTGGGGCTAAAGAGAAGTACCATTTACAGTATTCCAATTACAAACACTATTTCTTCAACGTTTCCATAACTAGAGAATTGCAGCCAGCATTGTGATATTTTGCTTCTGACAGGGTTTTCTTAATTCTTCTCATGGAGCCATAAATGGCAGAAACAATGAGGGCTTTGTTTGTGCTCTGCATGGTGTGGTTGGGAATGCACTTGCATTCTGTGAAAAAAGAGTTTTGTTTTCTCTGAAAACTGAATTGTTGTAGGTGGTGCTGGAGAACTTTATGGCCCATGGTGTTGGAAATTAATTGTCCTTTTAGAAAAGGGATATTTAATTAACACCTCCAAAATACATGCACTTCAAAATACAGGCTACCTGTCTGTCCCTGTATCTTTTGAATGCCTTGCTGAGAGGAGAGGAGGGGCAAATATTTCAGGCAGTCCTGGCCCCTCACAGTCCACAACAGCATTTAGAGAGTATAAATTACTGTGTAATACTTCCCAGAAGCACTCTGTAGTTCTAATAATGTCTTTTCTTTCTGGATTACAGATATAAATGAATGTGAAAGCAGTCCATGTGTCAATGGTGCCTGCAGGAACAACCTGGGGTCATTCCGCTGTGAATGTTCATCTGCCAGCAAGTTGGACCCTACAGGACTGATTTGTATTGGTGGGTGTTTCCTCCTTTGATTTTCCCTTTTTATAAATATATATATATATACACATATACACACACACACGTATTCTACATGTATCTAAAAATGTTTGCATCCTTTGAGGATTCTTTTGAAAAAAAGCAGAATGGTGCAGAGATTTTATTGGCGTAAGCTGCAACAGTTGTCTGCAGGATGTCATTGGCATTATCTTTGAAAGCCATTCATTAATGTGTTTTTTTTTCCCTTGGCTTTCTGTTAAAAATGAGAAGCTTGACTCAGCCAATATATCAAGCAGTAATTCAATTTATTAATTAATATGGCAAAGTATGAGCAAAAACAGCGCTGGGTACAGTGGTGGGGGTTTCCCCTCCAACTGCACACTGATTGTTGGGCTTGCTGGTATTTATTGATCATATTCATGCATATTCATAAGCTTTCTCAGCAGTTTCTATTTCCAATTTTTACGTCACAATTCTATACTTCAGGATATGATGATGATTGTTTGGTTCCTTTCCAATTTCTATAGTCTATTGTGATCTATTCCAGTCTTCAATATCCCAGGATGTGCATCCCAGATGGTAGGGTCCAGCTTCCAGATATGGAGTCCAGCTTTAGGACCATTAATCTATGGTATTGATGTCCAGCTTCCCTTCTCAAAGTCATCAATCAGCGACATTGACAGCCATCTTCCTTTTTCAGGATGTTTTCCCTGTTTCATTAGGAGCTTAGGATAGGTTGACTTCCCTCTTTTGTTCAAATCCTCTATACATTCTAAAGCCACAGTTTAAAAATCCTTAATACAAAGTAACATTTTAAATCTATAATTCAAAGGTTCTTATTACAAAACAGCTTAAGAGTTATAAAAGTTAATTGTAAGCAAAAGATTGGTTCAAGGGTCTTCTTCCATGTTTTACTTTCCTTGGTTGTTTATTAGAACTTATCTTTATAACTGTCCCATGCCTGTGTTCCACACATTTCACAATTGCAATTACATAGGTTATTTTTATTTACCTGACACGAAACATAACTTTGTATTTCACACTTTCTAAGAAAATTCAAAAAGGTTGCAGTCTTCTGTACTTTGCAGGTGTTCATAAGCTGCCATTACTTCATATTATTTGTGTAGCATAATTAAAATTATTGTAGGATATGTGTGGTGCTCCAACTGTATTGCAGTGTCATTAATAAGTAGGTGTCATTATTAAGTGGGTGATGCTAATCTTAAATGTTACTTTTGTTTTCATATGGATTTGCTTGTCGTTTTTCCTTCAAATTTTCTTGTCAGGATTTTCTTAAGGTGGAAAAATGAATGCAAAGACTCAAGCTTCTATTTAATTATGGAATTCTTCCATGCCTTAATATGTTTTTTTAAGTGAATGTTACTTTTGTGCATGAGCTTTCTCTCATACTTCCTCGTGGCATTACTGGCTGGTAAAGTTTATTACTGTTTTTGTAATTTTCATGTTGTGCTAATTTCTTGATATAACCATGCTAACCTATGCTTTTTGTGCCTCTTATTTTTAATCTTGTGTTCTTACATCCAAAGGGGCCACAAGCTCACCAAGTGCCTAATTATAAATGTTCTGGATTTACTTTGCAAGTGGCTTTTTTTGGGTTTTTGTTGGATTGTTTACAGTGTGAGGTCCCATTTGGCCTTAATAGCAGTGATAACATGAAAAATAAACAAAAAAATTAGCTGAGTAGTCAGATAAAAACAGAAGAACAGGATCCAGCTACATACTGTGAGCCTAATAATTAGTTTTTCATGTTGACAAAATTTGTCTCAGGAACCATGTTTTTCCACTACAAGTGTGAATATGTTAAGACAGAAGGGTCAGAAGATGCAAGACATACCGATTTTTACTGCTAGAGCCCAGTTTTTCCACCTTGGTCAAAATTTCATTGGTATTGGAAGCAATGAGAGGAGGGCAGACTGGGTTATTGAAAAATGAGTGCAGGGCTGGAGATTACAGGGGACTTACTGTGTGGAAAATCTTAGAAGTGTTCTTATCAAATGTATGCCATTTTAAGTCTCAAGTTGTTTTTCCTCCATTACCCCTGCAGAGAAAAACTTGAATATATTTATCCCATTTTCTTTTTTTTTTTTTTTTTAGGCAGATTGCTTCTGTAAAGCACTGCTGTAACAACAGATGCCTTTTTCCTAAACATAAATGAAGGTTTAAATAATATAAAGGCTTAGGATTTTTTGTGTTCTGCGTAGGAATGATCAAAGTAAGGTAATGTCCTATTCTGACAAGTTTGGGTTTTTTAGCTTTCAAATTTGCTATCATGTCAGAACCAGAATCAGTATCACATTATTCAGCATAGATGTGAGCCATTTGTCTTTCTGTGAGCTTTCCTGGGCAGAGAGAGAAAAATCCCTTGCTCAAATTACAGTCATTTGCACTCAGATATAAGCTCAAACCTTCAGCAAATGAGGGTTGTAAGCTCAGCAGTTATAATAAAAACTTTCAGCAATTATATTGACATACTTTTCTTAGTCATGAGCAGCTTTTGCAATATTAAGACCATGCTCATGGAGGGGAAAAAAGGGGAATTGTTTTTGAAGCATATTTGAAGTATACACGTTTCATTGCTCTTCTGAGAATTACCTATATCTTAGGGATATTACCATTTTGCTTTTTGAAATACACACTTTTACATGCTTTTAATGCATATTTTATTCAAGATTTGTGGAGTTTATATACAGTGCTCAATAAGTAGGATGCCATCTGCCTGTAGTATGCATATATTCTTCTTCAAGTCAGAATCAAAGAGATAAGAGCAACAGAAGGAATGCTTTGATGTTGTATACTAACTCTTTCACCAAAGATTTTTGTCTGGACAAAAGAGATGATGCAAAATAGAGGAATAGCCTGAAAAGGATAAGACAATCAGGCTTTGGCAGGATAGTGTGTATGCAGCTGGTGTGAGCAGAAGCACCTGCTAATTTGCAGAATTTAAATAATTTTTGAGATACTGTTTTTGATTTTTCACTCCTATAAAGTTGGCAAGTAAAAGGAAATAATGTTGAGCTCTGTATTTATGCACTTGTTCAAATGTGGAGTTCTGTCCCACATGTTCGAGACCAATGTTAACCTAAATAATACAACTGTTTTACACTTAAATGTTAATTATAGGATATGTGTAAATTAAATTTTATTAAATATCCTGCCCAGTTTCTGAGCCTGATTTCACTCACATTATTGGGTGAGGGTTTTTTTCCTGTTGCTTTAACCTAAGAAAGGTTGTGCTCCTTGCGGTCCACATAATTATTTAACATGACAACTTGGTGGAAAAGTTGAAGCTGTTTGGAAGAAAATAAGTTGGAATGATTCTGTCTTAAGCGCATTGTTCCTGAGCATAAGGTATTGGTAATATGTCTGGCTTTTTGCACATACAATGCATGTAAATCTTAAACCCAAATCCTATTCTCCTTTCATTGTTCATCAAACTAAATTTGTCTGGGTCACTTAGAATTCTTGAGTATGCACCTACATTTAAACCCTGCCAGGCTGATCTCCCATTTTGGGTCTGACCTTACAGGTTGCTTTTGCTGTCTGATCACCAAGGTTGTTGCCTGTCTCAAGAAATGTTGTACCATTTGAGAGTAACCTTGTTAAGGTAGGGAAGTGTAAAGGTGTTGAAGGTAAAACTTACAAAGTATGTACCTGATTTGAGATCTGACTTTTCAAAGTGTAGCTAATGCAGCAGCAGAACCAGACCCCTAAAATAACATGGAACACTCCTACCCACCACGTTTTATTTTTTTTTAAACTTCCTTACTTCCTTCTCTTGAAGGCTTCCCTTCAAGAGAGACAAGAAGACCTGCATTTCAGAAAGGGTTCAGGCAGTCGCCTGGGAAAGGGAGTCCTGCATTGGGATCTCTGCTTTTGTATATTTCAGATGGATCAGCCACTAGCTGAAAAAAATTAATAAATCCACTGCAGTGTCTGGAAGACCTCTGCCAGCTGTGGGACCTGGATTGTAAAATGCCTCAGGCAATGTGGTTTATTGGTCACTTTTCAGTGATAGTGCTATCCCTTTACACCACAGTTCTAAACTAAAATGTGTACGACATTACTCATATGGAAGTTTTGTCTTTTTGAAGAGAGCCTGTGCTTCCTTGGTACTTTGCCTAGTGGTGTCATGGATGTGGCATGCCAGCTCTTTGGGCTGTGACAATTCTGTATTGTTTTTGCTTTCTGTTTTATTGCAGACAGCCTGAAGGGAACTTGTTGGCTTAATATCCGAGACAGCCACTGTGAAGTCAACATCAATGGTGCCACACTGAAATCTGAGTGCTGTGCTACTTTAGGAGCAGCTTGGGGCAGCCCATGTGAACGATGTGAACTGGGTATGCTCCAACATCCTGCATCTTTTGGGAGAAGGGAATAAGTATCACCAGTAGATTCTTATCATCTCTGTATATTAAAAAACCCCAAACAACAAAACATCTCCAATAAACAAAACAAAAAACCCAACTAACTAAATCAAACAAAAAACCACCAAAATCAACCCCCTCCCAAAAACCTATGAAAAAAAGTTGTCTTCTTCAGAAGTTATCTATTTTAGACTTGTAATCTGCACCATCAGGGATCATTCTAATAACTTTGAAGCATACCAGGAAATAACATGTGAATAAACCTCTTAATGGCTACAATATGTTTCATCTCCCCACGGACTATGTTTTGACTGGGATAGGGAGGTAAAGGACTGAAACAGTAAAGTGAAATATCTGTTAAAATTCATTTTTATGTTGTGGGCTGTTAACACTTTTTTCCCAGCTCTTTTCAAACGTGTAGCTTGTGTACCATTATTGACTGCAGAAATAGTACTGCTATTAGATTGCAGGGCTAGTTATGGAAGCTGGAAGCAGCAATGCTAACTGTACTCTAGTTTATGGCAAAAATACTGATCCCCTTAAGGTTTAGAAAGTGCCACTGGCAGCTGAGCTGGTGTCAAGATGTTTTAGCCTGTTTAACTGGAACAGCATTTGTGGGCACAGGTATCCCCCCTAACAAGCAGAGTGCAAGCAGCATCCAGCAGAGCTCTTAACAGTGCAGTGCAGCAAAGATATTCCTTTGGATCTTCAGGAAGCAGCATGGTCAGATTAGACTGGTAAAACGGATCAAAATCTAGTCCATCTAGACAGATAATTAGCTGAGATTTTGTATGTTTGGGTTCTGAATTTCCTATTCTGCAACTAGTTAAATTACAGCAAGCTCTGAAATCGTTATATGATGCTGCATTTTACATGCATCTCCTAAAGTAATCTCATTGCTCAGATCCATTATTAAGCTTTGGTGGGGAAAAAAATGCTGCTAATTGACATTACTACAGTTTTAAATCTTCAGGCCTCTTGAAGGATTTTTAGCTTTTAGCTACATGTGAGTGCAGGGACTGATTAAATGCTGATCATTTCATTAAGGAAAGCACATGAGAAAGTAACAGTCTAAGATTAATTTCTTCAGCTGTTCACTTTAAACAGCATGTATGAGTCAATACTTTTCTTGATTGAGGCTAGAGCACTCTCCACCTTACAGAGTGAAATTATTAGCGAATTCTGAAGATACATGTATGTTTAAATTTTCTGCTTTTCCCTTCCTGTCACTCTAAAGCAGTAACAATATCTTTCTGCCTTGATTCCAGACACAGCTTGCTTAAGAGGATTTGCCAGAGTGAAGGGTCTTACCTGTGAAGGTGAAATTTTTGTGTCTCACTAAGACGTCACTTTTCCCCCTGCTTTGAAAATGTGATAAAAGGGGATTTACTGTGTTGTTTCTTTCCTGTCACTTGAAATTCTCCATAAAGCTCTAGCTCTCCATAAAGCTGTAGCTTTCCCCTTGGAGTCAGCAGGTAACTGAACTCTTTGTGTCCCCGACAGATGTAAATGAGTGCGAGGTTTTCCCGGGGGTTTGTCCCAATGGGCGGTGCATCAACAGCAGAGGCTCCTTCCACTGCGAGTGCCCCGAGGAGCTGACCCTGGACGGCACAGGGCGAGTGTGTTTAGGTAAGAGCACACCCCACTCTCACAGCTGTGTCCCACAGCTGTCCAAAATTGTTCTTCAAAGGGCTGGAAAGAAAGTGTGGTTTATTTCTGAATTATCCCAGATAATGTGCCTGCTTAGATACTAAATATCTGTGCCCGCTCAGAGAAGAACTGTTAATTCGTTCGAGGAGCGAGTTTTTGAGGCTTGTTTTGCCCTCAGTGCTGTCAGTAGGCTGTGCTAAAATGCTGTCCCTGCTGTCACTCCTGTTCAGGAGCAGCAGTGTCCTGGGTGATGGATGGTGAGCACAAATGTGCTGGTGCAAATTAGTCTTTTTATTTCAGTGCACAGGCCAGTGCACTGTGGTTCTTTTCCTGACATTTGGGTACACAAGTACAAGATTTTGCCTGCACACTTGGTTGATTTGTCTTCTGCTTGACCTGTTTTGCTGTTAATGGGATGGACTCTTGAGTGTAATAACCATAATTAACTTTTCTGGAAACCCTATTGTATTTTCCTGCTAACTGGTGTTACAGTAAGCCTAACAACAATCAACTTTTTTGTTTTTAATCTGTATTCACTGCACTATTAAATGAATTCAGTAACATAAATCTAGGAAGGGGATTTTTTTAGTTTTGTTTTGTTTTTTTGTTTTTTGTTTTTTTGTTTTTTTTTCCTTACAATTTTTTTTTTTCTTAACCACAAGAGCCACAAAAGGGTCATTTCATAAGTCAGAATATCTGGTACAATAAAGAAATAGATGTGTCTGTCACATCAAATAAAAGGGTCATTTTATAAGTGAGAATACTTGGTACAGTAAAGAAATACATGTGTCTGTTCTGTCAAATACACGCAGAATCCTAAAAAGCACAGTCATGTGAGGGTAAGTGTTTATCTTGATACTGAGAGACTGCAAAATAAATTCTTGTACTTTTATGTAGCACAGGAAACATGCAGAAATTTAACTATAGGGCAACATTAGCAACTTCAAATGGCTGAACATTGTGCAGAAATGCAGTCTTCAGCAGTAGCTGAGTGTTAATGTGTGCTTGTGTTCTGCCAGTTAATGGGGGTGATTTAAAAAACAGACACCAATGGAAAGAATGGTGTTATTTTACTAAGAATATAAAGGCAACACAAAGGTAAAATAATACATTCAATAAAATTACATGCTTGGCTTTTCCAATAAGCAAAAATCAGCAAGGTGGTACTCCTACTTGTTACTATATGAGAGAAAGAATAGTGATTGAGAAAGATACATCACCAATTGCCTAAGTACTCCACCATCATCCAGATTCTCAGTTGTTTGGGAGCCTCGTTCATAGTGAGGACCTGGAGAACCCTTCCCAGTAATTGGGAAAATCCTACACGGTGTGTCCACCTGTAGCTGGGGTCTCCAAATTCACCCTGAAAGTGGGTCCAGTTATTATAGGCCCAAATCACCAAGTCAAAGTGACTTGATTATATTTTTAGCACAGAAACTCCTGGATCTGGTGGCACATGTCCCAGCCAGCAAGGGTCAGGGCTTGGCCAGGGTCCAGGCCTCGGCTTGGAGGGTTTCCCCTAAAATACCCCACAAAAAAGCCTCCATTCTTGAAGAAACTGATGCCTTTTCCAGGGCTACCTAAAAGAAGAGGCCAGANCTGGAGAACCCTTCCCAGTAATTGGGAAAATCCTACACGGTGTGTCCACCTGTAGCTGGGGTCTCCAAATTCACCCTGAAAGTGGGTCCAGTTATTATAGGCCCAAATCACCAAGTCAAAGTGACTTGATTATATTTTTAGCACAGAAACTCCTGGATCTGGTGGCACATGTCCCAGCCAGCAAGGGTCAGGGCTTGGCCAGGGTCCAGGCCTCGGCTTGGAGGGTTTCCCCTAAAATACCCCACAAATAGGCCTCCATTCTTGAAGAAACTGATGCCTTTTCCAGGGCTACCTAAAAACAGAGGCCAGACAAAATTAAGGGAATAAAAAGCAGTTATATTTATTGAAGGGCCTTCAGGTACACTTCCTGAAGACAGAAAAAAACCCCCAGGGTTTTACACCCAAAATGCACGACAGGTCATGGGTTTTTATACTTTTATAAGTTTGATCCAGTTGCATATTGGGGGTTAATCTACCAATTACAGCTTCCGGTAATGAAGTCATTGACCCCAAGTTTGCTCCCCACAATTCACTTTTGTTTATATTTCTTGGGGCCTGAGGGAGTGAGGTATCCTTGATTCCCAGGCCTGGAGAGGAATTGTTGTGTCTGACCAAAATGTGAAGACAGTAGCTAACACTGTGTATGGAGTTTAGAATTATACACTAAAGAATTGCAGAATTATATAAAAATATATAAATATATTGAAAATATACAAAATAAAATCCTAAGGCATCAACGGCACTTAGGAAAGTTTCTTAAATTGATACATTCTTTGTAGATAACTACACAAGGTTATACAGAGCTAGCATAAGCACCATTATAATCTGTTTTTAGCTAAATAATACTGATGGTGTTAATCACAGTGCTCAGGATTTGTCTTGTAAGTCAACTCCAGCTGAGGCCCGCTGCTCAGGCCTCAGCATGTAACATCCCGAGAAGAGCGATAAATGCCTGTTTGTTGTTGTGGAACGCAGATATTCGCATGGAGCAGTGCTACCTGCGGTGGGAGGAGGAGGAATGTGTGCAGCCCGTGCCCGGCAGGCTCCGGATGGATTCCTGCTGCTGTTCCGTAGGGGCCGCCTGGGGCTCCGACTGTGAGCGCTGCCCCGCACCCAGCTCCGAGGAACACCGGGCCCTGTGCCCCAGGGGCCCCGGCTTCTCCAACAGGGGAGATGTTCTCACTGGCAGACCATTCTACAAAGGTGAGCCTTCCTTCTTGTTCCTGAGGGGTGACTGTGGGTGCATCCCGGAGAGTGTCCTGAGGGAATTCCATGGTTTGAGTGTGCTTGCTGTGGCGTGCTTGAGAGATGGGGTAAAGACCTCAAGGAGCTGATGGTACTGATGCCTTGCAGTGGCTTCCTAGAACTGAGGCTAGACGAGATTAAGAGAATAAAAGTGGATATTTATTGAAGGCCTTCAATCGGTACAGTTTGTCAAAATAGTCAAAAGCCTCCAAGAGAGGCTACACCCAAGATGGAAAACGATCACGAGTTTAAAGTTGAAATTTGGTCCATGTACGTCCATGTCAGGGGCTAATCCTCCAATTACAGCTTCAGGTAATAAATCATTTCCTCTAAGTTTGGCCCCCTGCAAATTTTGACATTTGTTTATGTCTCTCGGGGCCTGGGACAGTAAGGTGTCCTTGACTTTCAGGTCCAGAGAGGAATTGTTTTTCTTGAATAGAATGGGAGAACAGTAGATGGCAGGCTATGGGGTTTTGGAGTTATACACTAAAGCAGTACAGGATCTGAAAAATATAAAAGTTAAATCCTAAGGCATCAGTTTTGGTGTCTGAGAATTATTTGTGGGTGTATCTGAGAGGGTATCTTGAGAAGATTCCTGGGTTTGAGGCTGCTTGTTAAGTGTGCTTGAGATGGGATAAAGGTATTTGCCTGAAAGAGCTGATGGTACAGGTAGGGGCATTCCCTGCTTTCATGGGAGCTTGAGAGCAAAAGGTACAAAGTCTGAATTGGGTAAGGAAGAGAAGGAAATTCCTGAAAGGAGAGGAGCTCTGAATTACAGGAATAGCACAAAATGTGCATGTTTTTTAAGGTAGTGCTTTGCCGGGAGTGAACTGAGTGTCAGATGGTCTCTGAAATCAGTTATTTTACATGTAAACATAAAATACTACTAAAATTTGACCAGGATTTTCTGGGAGACTGAAGAAGGATGAGTTCTTTCTCTGGTTAGCAAAATCAGTAAGTGATTAAAAGGAGAGGGTGTCTGTTGTGTTATGATCATGAGGGCAGTTACAACACGAATCTGCAGTGATAAAGGAGTAAATAAAAGTATTTTGTCCAGTTTTTGCTAGCTTCACCGCCTGTAGAGCAACAGCAAAACAGAGTATGATGGAAAATGTTAATAAACCAGACCCAAGTTACTTCAGATGGCTAAAATCTGAGAAGAAAAACTAGTTTTCTGTGTCCAGAAGCTCAGGTGATCCAAAAATTTTTAGGGTCTTTATTTTTTTGAAGGATATGTTCTGAAGCATTTGTCTTAAAATATTTTGAGTTGCTTTAGAAAGCTATTAACAGGTGAGACCTCTGCTTCACCATAAATAAGCTCTGCTTTTCAGGAGTTGTTACTCTCAGGCAAAGCTCTTGATTTTCATTGGTGATTTGCTCACCAAGAAGAAAGAAATAAGGAAAATAACAACAATGACATCAGCAACAATAACTTTACCAACATTTGTTTAATTTTAAAAATTAATTATTTCATAAATCTTTTCTAGGCTGAGATTTTCTGAGGTTTGGCTTCCTGTTTCTGTTTTTTTTATTTGGACCACTACTGTGCTCCATTCACAGAAATGCATGGGAGATAGATGTTGGTTTTGTTGAAGATGAATCTCAATTAAGGACATTGCCTCAGCAAATTATTTCACAGAGTGTAAGAAAGGTCATCCAGCCTTGTCCTGTGCAAGATCCTGTAACAGTTTATGTTACCCAGCATTAAGGAGAGTTGAAACATTTCACTTGGTACTCTACAAAAATAAAAATACCATTTTCAAAACTGAGCTCTAGATAAAACTCTGGCAGTCTCGATTTGAAAACCAAACCCAGACAGCCAGGTAATGGCTGCATATTTTACAAACTGGCTCAGGAATGCCAGGAATATTGATTGTGGCACAAAGCAAACTTGACCACCGTACACATACCAGAATTTCAACTCAGAGAGTATCAATGAATTTCTTTGACTACTAATAAGCATAAAGTTTTAATTATTGGTTTGGGTATTGTGAAGCAAAGAAAGCCAAAAATAGCCAAAAAGGTTGGGAAATATCTCACCTCCAGTCAAGTCTCCAAGGATGTCCCCTCTAACCCAAATCCTGCCTTTTATGCTCAATGCATTTGGTCAGAAGGAATAGGAAATCCTGTTGATTCCATATATCTTTGTTCTTAAGAATTTCTTAATTCTTAATTACTTTCTTTGTTTTTATTCCTAGATATCAATGAATGTAAAGTGTTCCCTGGCATGTGCGTGAATGGTAAATGTAGAAACACAATTGGAAGTTTCAAATGCAGATGTAACAGTGGGTTCACTTTAGATGTGGAGGAAAGAAACTGTACAGGTGAGTAAGCCTTGCATTTTCCACAGTTTTCTCTAGAATAATGGAATACTCCTAGTTGAAAAAGACCTGAAAAGACCAACCTGTTCCTTCAACCTGTTGTGGGGAAAGGGAGCCCAGATGAGATTATCTAGCACCCTGTCCATCTTGGAAACATCCAGTGATGGGGACTCCAGCGCGTCCCTGGGGCTTTTTAAAGGGGCTTGCTCTTGTGGCATAGCTTGATGATTTGGAAACCTAATGCCATTCATTTCCTTCAGTTTGTAAGAGCTTAATCTTTGGACAGAATGGCCAACAGTCTCAAGTTTCCCATTCAGAAACTGATTATTTAATAAATACAACACTTTTCGATTTTTATAATTGATGCTTAAGGTGCTTAGGTCATGCTGTATCAGTACAACCTGAAAAATCAATAAGGATCAACATCAAAGCCAAGTTTAATGTTCTAACACAGAGGTTATCTTAATTTATGTTCCTTACTCTCTGGAGTAAGGAACTACCAAATTGTACTACCAAATGAATTTGGAGACTGCAAGTTAATTTTCATTTAGATTTGATGGCTGAGGACACACAAGGGCACCTCAGCAATTCTGACACCAGTGCAATGTTAGCTTGGGAAGATACAGACACGTGTGTTTAATTTACAAGTTCAGGATTTTGTTCTTTACTGTCTGGAAAATCTGAAGATAAGCTTGACAGTTCTGTGGCTGTGGGAACTTGGATGCCAGCATTGTGGGTGGCTGGCTCTGTGCTGAAAATGAAGGAGGTTTTGTTACAATGTACAGGCGTCCATGAGTGTGTCTGAGTAATAACTATGAAGTGTGGGTGGTAAGGCATGTTCACTGATGTTGGTCTGGATGCTAACATTGCCCTAACTGGTGATTTCCTTGTTTTTATAGTGATTGCACTGATGAAGAATGCATTTTACAAACTTTATTTCTAAACTAACCAGAATAGGTCAGAAAACTGCCTGCAAAAGCTTTTTTTTTTTTTTCCCCCTTCTGTTCTGGGGTGATGAAATTACTCCACTGAGCAGCTGTAGAGAAACAGGTTTTCTGAAATAGGGTTTTTTTTTGCTTGTTTTATATCAGCAAGAAATTGTTTTATTAAGTTTGTAGGAGCCCAGATACTCAGTAATGTGTCAGATCTGCCAAGTGGGTCTGATACCTCTACACATCTGTGAGGACTGGGTGTCATCACCCAGCAGAAACCTGTCCATGGGCAGTGACACAAAGGCCTCTCCTGCAACACTGACCTGTTTCACTGGATCATAGCCATATTGAAATTCCTTTTTAGATTTCTGACTCACTACCAGTATGATTTAAAAAGAGCTGTCCTGTCTTTTCTGCTATAGTTTTCTGCAGTAGGTTTCATTCAAACTTAACTAACAAGACAATCAGTGAACTGTAAATCTAGCTTTGATAGGAGCTAATTCCTAATGGAAAGAGTGTATGTAAACTTATAATGCTATTATTGGATAAATATCTTCATAATAACCAAATTATAATCAGTGGCATTGTAGTCATGGACTCAGTTGATACCTCTGTAAGAATGGTATCTTGGAATGTCTTACACTTAGTTATTTCCTTAAGAATCTAACCTTAAATTATACTTAATAGAACCAAACTTGTTACATAATTTACTATGCCCTGAGAGCTCTGAAGAGTCGGCCTTACAGATCTTCCATGAACTGTTTCACATAATCAGATGTTTCTATAAGTAATTATTTTTTTCTCTGTTGATTTAAATACTGTATATGGTTTCTGTAGACTTAATTTACAGTGACATTTTTTTCTGTGAAAAGCAAGATAATCTTAAACCCAGTTTGATTTTTCTAACCTCTCCACTGCTATGAAACAGACATTGATGAGTGCAGGATCTCCCCAGACTTGTGTGGAAGTGGTACTTGTGTCAACACTCCTGGCAGCTTTGAGTGTGAGTGCTTTGATGGCTATGAAAGTGGATTCATGATGATGAAGAGCTGCATGGGTAAGTGTTGCCAGGATGCCCTGGAGTCTCCTTTGCTGTGCAAAGCCTGGCTGTTACCTGAGCTGCCACACTGAACACTTCAGATGTGTCATTATTGTGACTCCATGAGCAAATGAGTCAGATATGCAGTTTATACAGACATATAACTGAATTAAATACATAGCCTTGCTTGTTCCTTATACTAATTGCTTATACCCTAAAGATACACTTATTCTGTACAGATATCTTAGGATGGCCACAACTCTTCACACATTTTATTTAAAAACTGCTAATGGGGTATGCAAATACTTGGTAAAGCTAGGAACAGAAAACTGGAGTTTCAAAAACAGTGTCAGTTCCTTTTCATTGCTTCTTCTAGGAATCAAGAAATTCTCACGTAATTTCCTGAAAAAAAAACTATTTCTCTTCAATCAGTTTTAAAGTTGTAAGAATAGGTCTGGAGACACCAAAAGGTGTTTAACCACCTTAAAGAATCCTGACTTAGGCTTCTGTCACCTTTTCTTGTTTTCCTGCAAATTGTGATGCTTTTAGGCTTTCCTAGGAAACCAGAAGTGTGAGTGCATCCTCCAACTTGACCATCTTTTGCTTGTATTTCTCTCTGCCCACACCTGTAGTGCTAGCTGGTTTTATCAGTTTTGTGAGTCATATATTCAGTTTGCCTTTATGCCTGTAGCCAGAATATTTCCCAGCCACACCATGGCATACACAGGAGTTATCAAACTGAGGAGCCATTTAGGTAAAAATTGATACACATAACTGCATCCACAGACAGGAATTTCAGTACATACATAAACAAGTGTCTGATTGCCTTAAGTAACATATACATCACACTAATACATTGTTCTAAAGGGAAATATCAAAAAATTTGCTGCCTTTGGTTGTGTTCCATGTTTTCTTGTATACCTAATGTTAAATAATGAATTTATGGTTTTTTTGAGAGAAAAAATACCCATATTTAGGGTTAATAATGATATATATAGTTTTTGGTTTTTTCTGTTGTGCAGCATGAGTAGAGGAGCAACACCATGAAACAATCCTTTTATTTTGTAGACACTGGGAATTGCTTTTCTCTTTGTTGCCCCTTATATATTTTGCACATGATGGTTTCTTTGCAGATATAGACGAGTGTGAACGCAACCCCCTTCTGTGCAGTGGTGGCACCTGTGTGAACACTGAGGGGAGCTTTCGATGTGACTGTCCCCTGGGGCATGAGCTGTCACCCTCACAGGAGGAGTGCTTGGGTGAGTTTCAGCTCAGGAAAATAATCTTTAGTTTGAGGAATGGTCAGTTCTTGGCAAAGGTGGGGTCCCAGGAATCTCTTAAACAAATTAATGCTCCTCTTTTATATCAAAAATTGTACCTTCAAATAAAAAACTAGAAGCCTGTAAAATCCTCAGCGCCAGTAATGCTGTTGACTCCAAAGAGGAGTGTTCTACCAGGCCTCTTAGCGGTTATTTAGCAACTGAAAACACTGTACCACTCATGGGAGCAACTTTAATCAGTCACAAAAAGGTGTTGTCCTGTGTGGAAATGCAACTCTCCTTTTAACATATAATGCACCATTATGATGAAAAAAAAAAAGAAAAAAAAAAAGTCAAAAAAATAAGTATATTATCTCTTTGGCTTTTTTATTTTCTTGATGGAAAATAGCAGACTTGATAATTAATGCCCACAGCAGACTCTGTAAATAATGATCTCAGACCTGAGTCAGAGAAGATAAATCTTTGGACACTAGTTTAAATAGAATATGCAGAACTCCATTCCTTGAATGGGACATGCCAAGAACGAGAAAGAAATTGAATAAACCTGAAAGCCACCAGTTTTCAATATTACCTCTCATTCTGCCTAGAACCTGAGCTGTTAAAGCTGTTCAATATCTTGAATTGCAACTGATCTGAATGATTCTTCCCCAGATGTAAACGAGTGCTCGTTGAGTGACAGTCTCTGCAGAAATGGCAGGTGTGTGAACATGGTTGGGACGTACCAGTGCTTCTGTGACTCTGGGTACCAGCCCACTCCTGACAGACAGGGATGCACAGGCAAGTGTTGTGCACCTGCATGTGGGATTTTGTGCTTCAGCTGCATTGTTCCACCTGCCCTTGCTTTTATTTAACTACATGCCTTCCTTTTGGAAATCAGCAGGGCTGTTTTCTCATGTGCTTTGAGGCTTATCATGAGCTATTGTGGAAATACAGAAGTATAAAGGAATATAAAGAAGGTATAAAAATATGGTTGCTGTAGTGAACTCTACAGAATACTTTGAAATTATACTTACTGTACTGCTCCAATAAATAAGAGGTTTAAGCCAACAACCAGAAAATACACCTAGATTTCTTGATGAAGCAAGAAAAGCTTTATGCATTGATGGTCTTACACTTTTTTCTTCTTATCATATGCATCTCTTTAATCCTTAACTATAATAATACTAAATTACGTAGTTGCCAGCACATCAGCTCCTTACAAAGGAGAGCAGCAGTACTGAGAGGGTTTTCTATTAGCTTGTTATGGTTCTTTTTTTACAAAATTGCAATTCTGTGCTACATTTCAAGCTTTAAGTTTCTCAGGATTTCCCTTTTTTTCCTTTCCAAACTTTGTTTCTTGAGCTTTTTTTCATACCCCCAGCAATACACAGGAGCAAAACTAACACTTAATTTAGCAACTTGCTCCCACAGATGAAAAAGCAGTTGAAAGAGGGAAAAACAAACCAAATATAAATCAGAGACAGTAGAATGAGAATAAAAATTCATAATTAAGCCACTGATAGACTTCTTTATGTAAAATAGAGGGAATATGATTTTTTTCTTAAAGAAGTAGACTTACTGCTACCAATGTTGCTTCCCCAGATATTGATGAGTGTATGATAATGAATGGAGGCTGTGACACCCACTGCACTAACTCAGAAGGCAGCTATGAGTGCAGCTGCAGTGAAGGCTATGCTCTGATGCCAGATGTCAGGACATGTGCAGGTAGGTTTTTACATCTGAAAAGTTCCAGCATCATTATCTTTCAGCCAAAATCAAAGTGGTTTCCAGCCAAAATCAAATGGGTTCCAGCCCACCCATGCCAGGGTGACAGAATTATTATCTGCTTTTTTTTCCCCCCTCAGATATTGATGAATGTGAAAACAATCCAGATATCTGTGATGGTGGGCAGTGTACCAATATCCCAGGAGAATATCGCTGTCTCTGTTATGATGGATTTATGGTTGCTATAGACATGAAAGCTTGTGTTGGTAAGTAGCTGTGTGCACCAAATTTAGTGTAAGTCTTGAAAATTCTGCAGCTTTTGTTTCAGGATGTTTCTTTCTACTGAGTCCTTGAATGTGGGTATTGAAATTATGTAAATTATTAAAAAAAAAAAAATCTGTATGCCTTTTGGTAAGTTCTTAACAGTGAATCAGATCCCATAGTTAAAAAACATTGGTGTGATTTTACTATAATGGAACATGTGTACTGAGAAGGGATCAGATGAGGATTCCAGAAGAGGACACTTCAAAAATTGTTCTGGAAGTAAATTATTATGATCACAAATATCTTTTAAGAAAATGATCTTAAGAGATTCTTGTACGAAAAAGTTTTCTTCATATTCCTTTAATTAGCATTCCAAAAAATGGTGAAAACAAATGGTATTTGTTTTACCACAAAACAGTGGTATTTGGACTATACACTTATCCTTACTTGTTTTAGGGAATTTACAGAATAGAACAGCTGAAATATATTACGACCTCATATAGTAGGTATTTTCACCTGAAATAAAGTGTTCCAAAATGATAATAATGTCCAACTAATAATTAATTTATAATCACCTACAGATGTGAATGAATGTGATTTGAATTCTAACATCTGCGTGTTTGGGGAGTGCGAAAACACCAAAGGCTCCTTCATTTGTCACTGTCAAGTTGGGTATTCAGTCAAGAAAGGAACCACAGGGTGCACAGGTAAAACAGATTTCCAGTGAATATGTTATATACTTTGGTTGGCTTCCTGGTAAAATAAATGCACAAGTGTTCACACACAAGAGAGAGGTTGTTATCTGTATATATTTATATATCTATGAATATTTCACATCTGCTAGTATGTGCCAGAGTTTTAAAGGGAGTGTTCCTTCACCAGTATCAATACTGGAGGCCCCTTACAAACTAATTTAAAAGATTTTGGCAGTACAGGTTGTGTGAACCTGGGGGTGCCAAGGCTGCAGTTGTGTTGGAGGTTTTTTATTAGTGTTCATTTGTCACATGTATCTGGAGGATGAACTCATCTCAACTCAAGCTGCAGGAAATGGCCATGTGAAAACAAAAGGGGAAAAAAAGTGAACAACAAATTCTTCAACATTGGCCAACAATTTTTAAAGTCCTGTAGTCACTCATAATGACTCTACAAGTTCTGTGATATTTAAGCAGTACCTTTTCTTCTGCATGCTCTCAAGAATCCAGGCTTATCCAAAAGAAGCTGACAGAATTTCTCCTACAATTTTGTGTTTAGGAGTCTGCTCTATAACTACTATGGCCATGGGTGTATAATTATTTTTATGACTGAAAGGTGCCTGTGCACCCAAAGACCTCATCCCAGTTTTAGACATAAAAAGATCGGCATATTTCTTATTTCTGGAGAAGAGTGTTAATTTCATGCTGAAAAGCAGTTGTAGGGAAGTGGACTGATTGTCATGTTTGCAAACAAAGAGCAAAAATAAAATGCAATTGTCACTCCTTTTTACTAACACAGAATATGAAATAGCTTGCTTGAATTATTTTAAGTTCTTAAACATTTGTTTTTTAAAGGACTGAAAACCCTCACAGTGGAAATATGTAAAAGGAACAGAATTTTTTATATTCTGATGTAAATACTGATAGTTTGTTTTGTGCTTGTAGATGTGAATGAGTGTGAAATTGGAGCTCACAACTGTGACACGCGTGCCTTATGTGTCAATGTGCCAGGAAGTTTTAAATGCAGTTGCAGAGAAGGTTGGGTTGGAAATGGCATTAAGTGCATTGGTAAGTACATGGAAAACAAAGATATTTTTTTCTCTCCCCACTCTTTTTTTTTTTTTCTCTGAAGGCATGTAATGTGACTGTGTGATTAGTCCATTAGAAACAAAGAATTATTCTTCTGTCTGCTGTAGTCTGTAGATAGATGGGTATATATATATATAAGAAAGTTTCTTATGTTTCACAGATTTGGCTTTTTAAGAAAAAAAAATTTACTGTCTCAGAAACTTTGCGCTGTTCAGCTAATTATGCTGAATTAACTGCATATTTTACAAAGTTTATATACAACTGCTACTAGAATATGCAAAAAAAAAAAAAAAATTAAATAGATTTTGTTTTATTGTTTCCTGTTGGTAGGATATTTCCAGTTCTTTGAACATTTTTTTTGTAAATGTATTGTAGTTTATCTGATTTATAGACCCTGATATAAACCAGATTGGGACTGGAGGGGTGGGAAACCTGTATCTGCATTTGCTGGGCAGCTGGAGTTGTGTATGTCCCCTTGCCTTCATGTTTTAATTTGGTGGGTAAAAGATTGTAATACTGGCTTTTTGTTGTATGAACATTTTGGGATCTATTGAAGATTAGGCTTTATTGATGTAATGTGCTAAAAAAATTACCATATTGTGAGATTTCTCGTTTCTTCTTCTTTTTTTCTTCTTTTTTTCCTACATTTTTTTTCTTTTTTCTTTTTTTTTCATACATATTAACATCCAAGTGAATATCTTGCCTCAACTCTCATGGGGTTGCATTGTTTTCACTTTCTTCTGTTACTTGAGGAGACTTCCTAAATAAGTGGCAGATTTTTACCTCATTTCTTTGGTTCGGTTTCTTTTTTTTAGAATTTATTTTGAATTTAGCTCATTAACAGGACATTAACATCCAAGCAAGGAGCCAGCTGAATTCCATCTGTTGCTCAGAAATATTTTGCCCAGTCCCACCCATTGTAATTTAATGGAAGACATATTAAAATGGAGTCACTGTAGATTAACCCTGTATCACTCAATAGTAAATGTGTGTATTTATGGAGACGTAAATCATGCTTGCAGTGGTGCTGGTTATCTTGGCAGTTAATCACTAGCCAGTTTACTAATTGCTGTGCTGCTGCCTGAACTTTCTGACCCCAACGTGCAGATCTTGATGAATGTTCCAACGGGACCCAGCGGTGCAGCGCCAATGCCCAGTGTGTGAACAGCCCGGGCTCCTACCACTGTGCCTGTGCAGAGGGATTCACTGGAGATGGTTCTACCTGCTCTGGTAAGGGGCTTTGTGACACCTGACTTGTTCCTGGTGGTTCCTCTCTTGTATGGAACCTTTGTGAATTAGACCTAAGCCCACAGGGCAAGACAATAAATGTGAAAATGAAATTTAAGATCAAGATGTTCCCTGTCTGCATAAGAAATGGTGTCAGAGGCACCTGATTATTCTTTTGATTTGTGTCCCAATTGGACCTACCAGGTCCATTTTTTGGGGAAAATTCCTGCTGCTTCTTCCTTCTCCTCCTCCTCATCTTCATGCCAATTATTTTGAACATGCATGTCCTGCTTGCAGAAGTGCCTCTAGTCAAGAACACCAAATGCCAGTCCTATTACAGTTTCTCTGGCATCATCTGTTTTCCCATCACTCTATTATTAGAACAGGATGTGATCATTAAACAGGACTTTTTAAAAAGAAAAACGGACTGCAGTTAAAAAACATTGCCCATGATCTCTGTGTTTAAATTTGTAGGTGAGAATGGACATTGTTACTCACACAGCAAGTGACTCAAAATAAACTGACACATATTATATCAAGTATAAAGATTTTGTATTAAATATTTATTACTGTGTCTTGAGTTACGTTGGTCTTTATCACTTACAGGGTAGAGATGCAACATTATCTCTGCTCTCAACTTTTAACACAGCCTGTATTTGGTCAGCATATTTAAAGGTCTGAAGCAAAGCATCCTAATGATAGTAAAATACCTAGAAAACTACTGTGAATGTATTTATTATTGGCTAACTGGCTAATTGCAACATAAAAATTATTTTAAAGCTTGGAAACAAGGTTTTCTGGTTAGTAGTGTAAGGTTTTTTATTTGAGAATGAAGAGCTTCAAATATGACTTGGTTTTTGTGTTTCAAGTTTTTGGTTCATGAGCACAAAGTTTTATCCCTATTTTGAGCTTCTCTATTTCTCTAAAAATCAGATATAATGCTAATTATGAAATAATGAAAGAAAGCATATAAACATTTTTTTTTGGACAATCATAAGATACCTGACAAAATTATCACTTCTTATGATGACTGCAATGGTAAATGCCCTCCCTTGCCATTCTCTTTCTTTGTAGCTGTTTTGGGGCATACTAGAAGAATTCCTGGTGTGCAAGCAGTACTTGTAATGTTCCCCAGCCTCAATGAATATTTTCTAAAATGAACATTGCAACAATTTTCTATGTATAATTTAGGAAAATTTGCCTTTTGAACATTGTTTTTCTGTCAAAATAGCATAGAAATATATACCAAGGGGCAAAATTTTGACTTTTTAAGCAAGGTATTTAACTTATTTGTCAAGATTAGTCAAGACTGAATCTTAAAAGCTTGCATTATTAATAAAAGTTTAATCTGTTAAAGAAAAAAAAGGAGTAAGGAATTGTGGAAATGTGACAGGAATCATTTTGGAAACTGTGTTTGCTTTTCTGCATTCTTTCAATTTACTTCAGGGAGTTTACTTCAGTGTTCTGTTTTATACCTTCAATGCTCAACAGCACTATTATTTTGAACACCAGGATATATTTATGTGTATTTCTGCTGGTGAAACCTGTAGTTTCAGAGAGGTTTTCCTGTCTTCCACAGATGTTGATGAGTGTGCAGAGAACATCAACCTGTGTGAAAACGGGCAGTGCCTGAACGCCCCCGGCACCTTCCGCTGTGAGTGTGAGATGGGGTTCACCCCTACTTCTGACAGCAAGTCCTGCCAAGGTGAGCTGCTGCTGCTGCTGCCTCAGCTCTGTCCTCTTGAGTTTGGGTTGGCTGCTCTAAAGCAAAGAACAACCAACAGGACCTCAACCTGGAAGCAGGGAAAGCACCACATGTTTCACATACAAGAAATTTCTTCAGTGTAAATTGTGTGGGAAGGTTGCTTTCATCTTTTTTATGATGTTTTCCTGGTCTTCACCCATAAATCCCAGAGCAGAGGTTTGCCTCAGCAATTTTGTAATTTTTTTTTTTTAATTCCTTTTTTTTCACTATTGGGTAGTGTGTGGAAAATGCTGTGTTATCTTTCAGCTTCTGTTCCCTATTATGTTATTTTGCTTTTTGTTATTGTTGTTTAATATACTATATACTAGATGAAAATATTTTAGCTGGGGTCCCAAAGCTTTTAACTTATGTCATATTTAATGGTGGAAACCACATAACATCTTTGGAAATTAAAATTCATGGTGAGATACGAAAAACAGGTTTAAAATTTAATCTCTAAGATTCAGTCCAGAGCGTGGCATGTTCCAACATATAGGTGTACATGTATGAATCAGACTTCAGAATAATTCAGGTGCTTCTGAGGAATTACCTGTGACACTGCATAATCATATGTGTTAATCATTATCAAGTCCTGTCAATCATCTTTACTGAATTTCTTGGTGCAGCTCATTTGTATTACAGTGGTGCCAATGGTCTAATAAAAATCCCCTAATAGATCCAATCTATTCCAGCCAACCAATGTTTTGAAAAACCATGTGATTCTAAATTTTCAGAATTTAGAATCAGTGTGTTGAAGGATTTGGGTCCAACAATTGAAGGATTTTGGAGAAATGCTTCATATGTTACTGTGATTACAGCAGAGATCTGAAAGCATTCAATTGATTAAATTGTGCTGTTGGAGAATTAAAGTATCTGGGTGCTGAATTCTTAAAAGTTAGCCTTTATTTCTCTCACTTTGAAGTTGATATATTAATCTGTACTATGGTAATAAAAGTCCTTGTCTGATTTCTACAATCAAGGGGCAAAATCCAGTCTTGATTCAGTGAAATAATTGTAATAAAAATTGTTAA
The DNA here is from genome assembly GCA_013397555.1 of Urocynchramus pylzowi. Classification (NCBI taxonomy): domain Eukaryota; kingdom Metazoa; phylum Chordata; class Aves; order Passeriformes; family Fringillidae; genus Urocynchramus; species Urocynchramus pylzowi. The sequence goes on along the minus strand of VZRH01000788.1, from coordinate 297,663 downwards.
TCCACTTTCTTCAGAAGTCCCTCAAGATGTTAGCTTCTCAATGACCTGATTTGGAGGTCATTCCATGGCTGTACTCTAGGGTATTTAGAAATTTTATTTTCCAGATGAAATTGACTCAGGACTTCTGGATGTTAACCATTCATTTTCTCTAAAAAACATGTCTCTCAAATGGCCCTCAGAAGTTAACCTTTCTCATATGTTACTATAAAGAGGCATTTTATCACTTCTCAGCCTCTGGCTGAGGTAATCCAGCCAGGTTAAAAGTAGATATTTTATTACTGTAATAATTTTAATACCCCTTTTGCACATCTTGTGCAATATTAGTTCATCAACAGAGCACTGTACTCAGAATTTCAAATTAAGATTTGGCTGTGCTTTTTAAAATGATATTAATGCTTTGCACTTCCATGTGTGTGCTAAAAATAATTCACTAATACATGCCAGAATTGCATTTGCCTTTTCCACAGTAGCTTTATTCTGGCAACTTAAAAAGTCCTGCTGTCTGACAGTACATAAAGGGCATTTTTTTCCACTCCTATCCAAATTACTTTCAACTCAAAAGTCTTTTGCAGTTTGTGCCTAAAGCCATTGCTTTGCACTCTGTGGTGTCAGTGTTCATCTCCTTTCTACACTACAGCTGACAAAATCATCCGATTTTCTGTCAATGTCTTTCAACTTGATTTCATCTTCAATTTAGATGAGCATGCAGGCAGTCCTTAAGATGCATTTTAGCTCATCTGTGTGTAGTTACTACATAACTATTTCAATATGGGCTTGAGAAAATCATAGATAATTCTTACTTCCTATATTCCTATTTTCCCTGTATTCTTCCTCCAAGGAGATATGACAGTTGATGCCTACACGCTCTCTTCCTTCTTAAAACACTTTCTTTACAAATACAAATTCTCAAATACAAATTTTGTGTAGTATTCTCCACAAACTCAAAAATATTAGTTTTTAAAATATTTTGCATGTGTCTCCTATTGCTTTTATGGTGCTATGACACATAACAACAGCAACAGCAATAGCAATAACAATAATGTGGTACTACTGTATAACTTTCTGGTTTTAATACATTCCTTCAGACACAGATGAATGCTCCTTCCAGAATATTTGTGTGTTTGGCACCTGCAATAATCTCCCAGGAATGTTTCGTTGTATCTGTGATGATGGCTATGAACTGGATCGTACCGGGGGAAATTGCACAGGTAAATCACTGAAATTTTGAGTGAAATCACTGATGTATTTTCAGAAATACTTCAGCAAAAAGGGTGGCTTCTTAAATATGCAGATGAACAACGTTTATATGTAGTCATTTGGTGAATTATTTTTAAGATTCTCCTTCAGCTTCAGCTAAAATTCACTTGCATTTGAAACTTTCTAAGTTGTCTTAGAAAGTAAAATTATTCTTTTCTGTCCAATGAGCAGATTTATGAATGTGGATTTCCTGTTTTAGATATTGATGAATGTGCTGATCCCATTAATTGTGTTAATGGTCTCTGTGTAAACACTCCTGGAAGATATGAGTGTAATTGTCCTCCAGACTTCCAGCTGAATCCTACTGGAGTGGGTTGTGTGGGTAAGTAAAAAGCTTCCTGAAGTATCACTTTAAAAATCACTGCTTCTATGCAAATAAGATAGAAAAATAACAATTCCACAATTCTGTATATCCTATTCTATATAATTCTGTTATGTAGTTTTTTTAATGTTGTCTCCCTCAACATCAATAAATATCAATGTTCTTGAAGTGCCAATGGCTTCAAGAGCACAATGTTGCCTGAATTCCTCCTTCTAGGTATGAAATTACAGATGAATGCCTGCAGTTCTTTGCCTGGATCATGGTGTGCAGCTGTAACCACGAGTGTTTTTTACGTAGATAACCGTGTGGGCAGCTGCTACCTGAAGTTTGGACCAAGAGGGGACGGGGGCCTGTCCTGCAGCACTGAGATTGGGGTTGGAGTCACGCGTTCCTCGTGCTGCTGCTCACTGGGAAAGGCTTGGGGGAACCCTTGTGAAACCTGTCCCCCTGTCAACAGCAGTAAGGAAATGTTCTCAGGTTCTACTGGTGCTGCCTTATTTTAGAAGGGATGGAAAAGGAATTTACAGTCTTTTACTATGTTGCTCTATGTTGGTCATTCGACTCAAACTTCCCTTCCTGTCAGAGGGACAGGAGTACAGAGGTGTGGACCTGAGCATCACAGACCTGACCTTTAGTTTCCTGTTACTGACTTGGTGCCTGTCCTCACACTAATAAATCAGTGCTACCTTTAGAAGGCACTTCCCACCAGACCAGGTGATACTTCCGGTAGTTTAGGGCATTTTATTTTGATCTTACTTTTCTCAAAAAAAAAAAAAAAATTAATTAAAAACTTTGCAGATAAGAATGGGATAGAGTGCATACATCTGCTGGGCATTTTTGCTCAGCAGCTCCAAGCTGGTAAGGAAAAAAATTAATTATGCTTGGAACTGAAATCATGGCTTTAATTTGGAGGGCTTCATTATTCTCCAAAGAAGAGTGTTGTTAATTGTTGTTATTTATGTCTAAGTCACTCTTGAGTACTTTCAAAACTATTACTTAATGATAGTTATCAGCTTTGTAGAGCTTTGAAGGTCTTTAATGAATAATGCAACACAAATGTCAAGTGTGTTGTTCTTTACAGCCTTGTAACAGTAGGAATTCCAAGTTTGACACTTGCCTTTATCAGTGGCATATTGACATTTCATATTAAAAAACTAATCAAAACAGAAAATGTGTGCCTCTGAAAGGACACAGTATAGAAAAATCAATATTGTGCCTGCCTTAAGAGTATCTGAGGTTATGGTAATAAAAGAAAGAGCACTCCTCATCTTACATGGGTTTTCTGTTAATCTGATGCACATGCTTTATTTATTGTGAATGGGTTAAAAAAGTAGAAACTAAATGACTGTAGGGAAAACTAGCCATTAAAAACAAAAGTGACATTTTATGATTCTGTTGTCATAATTTTTTTTTTTTTTATGAGACTGACATGTCTCTTGTTATATTTTACTTTAGCTGAATACAATACTCTCTGTCCAGGGGGAGAAGGATTCAGACCAAATCCCATCACTATTATTTTAGAAGGTGAGTTTCTTACAAATTACTCTGATGATTGATATTGATAATAATAATTATAAAAAAGGAGTCATCTTTGAAGAGGAACTGCATTTTTCAAAAATCATTATATTTAGTGCAAAGCTAAAACAACTGTTAATGTGAATTGGGAAACAACATTAAAAGCACACAGCAAAAGAATATTGAAGAAGTCCAGCACCATTTCAGTAGGAAAACAATCTGGTGCATACCTTTTGTGTGCTTCCTTACTTTAACAGGATTTCAAAATTGAGCCCTGAAGGATAAATCATTTCTGAAAATTACAGCTCATCAGCAGAAAGTGCAAATGTCAGGAAATATTCATCAGGCAAAGCAGCTCTGGTTCCAATAAATAGGCAGAAGTGAGGAATTAGATGCCAAATTCCTGTAAACAGCAATGGAACATTGGACTTAACAAACTGAAACTGCTCCTTAAGGGCTGTTTGAATGGAAGGGAATGAGCATCTTATCCATGCATTCCTGGAGAGCAATTTAGAAGCAAAAAAAAAAAACAAACAAAAAAACCAAAAAAAACCAAAAAAAACCCCAAAATAACCACACATGACAGTTCAAAGCTATTAGCTGGCAAAATTTCAGGGTAGTACTTAAATTCTCTTCTTTCTTTTCATTGTGGAATGAAAATATGGTGAGTTGTTGGTTTTTTTCCCTCTGTTTTCAGACATTGATGAATGTCAGGAGCTGCCAGGTCTCTGCCAAGGTGGAAATTGCATCAACACTTTTGGCAGCTTCCAGTGTGAATGCCCAAAAGGTTACTACCTCAGTGAAGAGACAAGAATCTGTGAAGGTTGGGTCCTTTAGAGCCTCTTTCTCTCTCACTCTGACACAGTGCAGTTATTATGAAAACCACTACTTTTTAGCCTTAAATCCATAAGTGGGCATGGTACACCCTACCCTTACCTAGAGTCTTTCCTAAAATCATTATCTTTGGCACCAGTGATAAAATTAGCACAAAGCTTGAAATGGCACACTTGGATGTAATAATGTTTATTTTAGATGTCAGACCTCAGCCATGTGTATTCAGCAAACTAAGGGGTTATTAATGATTTCTGGCTTCTCACCCTGCAAGTTTTATGATGCTCTCTGCATTTTGGATCTAAGAGTACCAGTTTAATTTGCTCAATATGAAGTAAAGTTCATACTGGTTTTCCTTCTGCGTTTGAGATTTTTCATAACTGTTACAACCAAAATTGTAACTTGACCCTAAAACTAAAAAGTGACTAACCTTGCTGTGAGAAGAAGGTTTGAATGTATTTTGTGAAGTTGATTTGCTCCTATTTCAGTGGCAAGCTCAAGAACTTTTAGTTTATTTAGTGTGTTGTCTTGCACTTATAGTGCTAAGGCTAAACTTAGAGGTTAAAATCAGAGCTGTATTTTCCAAACTATTCTTTAGATGAAGCATTTTTGTTATCTTAGCGTGGTTTATTATGGTTGTATTTCTCATAAATATTTGCTTGGCCTTGGACCTTTTCTCCGTCGTTAACTGGAGTGTTTTTTCTTGGTTTCTAGATATTGATGAGTGTGTTGCACACTCTGGTGTCTGTGGTCCTGGCACCTGCTACAACACCTTGGGGAACTACACTTGCATTTGCCCACCTGAATATATGCAGGTGAACGGAGGACACAACTGCATTGGTATGCAAAATGTCATCTTTACTAGGACTGCAAGATTATCAGACTGTTTGAGGGCCAGACCCTGTGCTTTGTGCTTATTTTGACTATTTTTAGCTGCCAGTTGGTGTTATGTCAGGAAAGAGATCCCTGTGATTGGCATACAGCATGCAAGGGCTGTCAACTCCCTAACAGGGCTCACTGTTCACTGGTTTGTTTTAGCTGATCATTTCCAAATGGTGGGTTTGCCATAAAAATGGATCTCTTGAGTATCCACACTGTGTTTATGATTTCTTAGGAGTTTGCCTTTTCCTCCCTTGTGTCTTTAAATGAAAACAGAAAATATATCACATAAGTCTAAAACTAAGACTGTAAATTGCATCAATCCTTAAATTATTTTTAAATGCCTGTGTTAATGTTGCATTCAGAAAACAAAGTTAATGAATCTTGTCTGGTTTGGTAGGGGGTTGATATTTACATAACATCATAACTATCATAATGTTGGTTTCTTCCTAAGTCTTCTTTTCTCACATTCAGACATGAGGAAAAGCTTTTGCTACAGAAGCTATAATGGAACCTCCTGTGAAAATGAACTGCCCTTCAATGTGACCAAAAGGATGTGCTGCTGCACATACAATATTGGGAAAGCCTGGAACAAACTTTGTGAACCATGCCCAATTCCAGGAGCAGGTAAAACCTTCTGTGGTCACCCCGTTTTGTTACTTCCTTTGCTTATCTGCTGCTGTGACCTATTAACTAAAGTTAACATTTCATCCCAAAAGAATTTTAATGAGCAGTAATACTGGTGGTGAAGATACTGGCTGACCAGGGATACCTCCTGTCTGGTCTGTCCTCCAGGATAATTAATTTAGAAGAGTGTAATTTAGTTCTTGATAGTTGGAGACACATTTATCTTGGTAGTCCTAGTCTGTCAGAACATCAAGATTGGGTTTCATACTGAGTGTAGGAAGGCTTTCTAGATTTTTCAGCTGTGTCTCACATTTGATCCATGATATGCTTGGCTGCTTTTACATTTCCTCTGCTGAAAGTGACTGAACTTGCAAAACTTTCCCAGTAAGTAGGGCATTGCTATGGGAAGTAAAATATTCTCTTCTGTAAATGGAGGTGAAAATAAGAAAGGACAGTTCATTTTCAGTCAGTCTTTATGAAATTGATTTCTTGGAATAAGACACCCCTGAAAGCTCAACTCAGAAAAGTCATTGGTGGGAGAATCACCAGCTTGGAGGGAAACCTGACATCTACTGAAAAATTCTTTACATTTGAAAAAGAGAGAAAAGATGCTTAGATAAAACCAAAAAACTCATGTGCCTGTTTTGTAGAAGCACAGTTTGTTGTTTAATGTACTTGCACCAAGTTTACTGGTTTAGTATCACTTAATTTATGCCTCTGGTGCTGTGATTTTAATATCATTTATGATTTTAGTTTAAAGAATGTATTACTTCCATTCCAAGTGATTTATCCTAAGGTAAACAAAAGATAATTTAAGAAAGATTTCCCCTCACAGTAAAGAGGAGGAAAATAGGACTGAAAAGAAGACAAAACTGCCTTTTTCTTTTCCTTCTTGAATAGGAGGAGGGAGAATGAAGGAATGCTCCTAGCAGTCAGGAATAGGAAATGGAAATAAGCTTGAGAAGGGAAATACATGTTTGCTACCACAGAGAGCTCATGAATTCTTTTCCATAGTCATTTATCTACATGTCATAAAATTGTCACTATGGTGACAACATGATGAGAAGAGTACAGCAAACTAGCAGGGATTCATGCAACTAATGTTCTTGGGTAGAAGAAAGAATTTTCTTTTTAGATTGGTGGCACTTGAATTCTCAGAAACTTCTGTAGCTTTTAATGATTTGTTAAAACCAAAATTGATTGGTATTGTGCAAGCAGTTATGGGGTTTAAATATTTCCTGAAATATTTCAATGTTGCCTTGTTAGCTTTTCTAAATGACTTTACTGTTTTTGCAGGCATGATTGAACCTTTTTCACCATGAATAGGGATTGTGTGGGGGATCAAACACAACTTTCAAGTGGAAATGTTTGAATAGCTGCACTTATGTTCTATAATCAGTTGTTTTGCAATCTGGGTGAGGGCTGCACATCACAAACAGGGGTTGGGGTAGACTGACCTTAACCACATCATAGTGGCTCATTAAGAGCATTATTCTTCCCTGATGAGGACTTTAAGTGAACCTCACATGCCCATATATTTGCCTTTTTTCCCCTTGGTGAACAGATCCCTTTCTTCCATTTTTCTCTGTTTATTCTTAGCAGTCAGTCTCTGTTTGATGACTTTAAGTAGGAAAGACTGTTTTGTTTGGTTTTACACATTATGCAGATCATAACTATTAGCATACAGACAGACTTTAACCAGAAATAATAGTCCTTTTTTGTTTGTTTGTTTTTGTACTTGAAGAAGTGTAGAAACTTCTGCTGCCCCTGCTGAGGGGCTGCCATTAAAATGTAGATGGTAAGAAACTCAAACTACAGCCAGTAAAGACTACAACTGCTCTGGATTAAAGAGCTTTACTTGTAGGAATACAGAAGGAGCTCTTTGTTTTTCATTTTTTGGTGCTAGAATAATTTGTCAGCATTTCAGGTTTAGAAACAAATCAAAGGCAGGCTCCATACTCTTCCTTCTGTTGGTTAAAGATGTTTCCTGTAGGTCCTCAGCAGCATCAACAGTGAGCCAAGCAGTCATGGAAGTCTCCAGATATTTAACTTCCAGAAACATTTTGAATTTTATGTCAATCAGATGATTTTGTAAATTTTACTCACTTTCTTGAAGCATATTTCACTTCAGCCTAATGCCCTGAATGTACAAATAACTTGCCACACACCTTGAAATGCTTCCTTGGCAGTAGTTTGGAAGCTGAATATTGAAACATACTTTTTCTGGATAATTTGAACGCTGATATGATCTAAAAAGGTGCTGAATGGTGACTGCATGGTTGTTTTTTGCAAACTGTTCATTCAAACTGGTTGTGTCTTCGCACTGGAATTCCTTCATTTCCCTCAAACAGGTACAAATTCCTCTGGAAGTATTATGCAGTTTTGACATGCTTACAGTTTTCACCTGTAGGCCTGTAATTTTTTATTTTTCTACCTAGATAAAAAAAAATGATTACTGTAAATGTGTAATAACTTTTTATCTGGAGAGCACTGTTCTGCCACTAAAACCTCATCTGCAATAATTAATAGAATCCATGCTAGAAATTTTTCTCTGTATGTTGCAAAACCATTCAATTTCAAACACCTTTCCTAGAAAACTGTGGGTTAATTTATTTTACACTTCACAGCAAGCATTTCCCACTCTCCAAGTGCAAAAGGAGGATGTAGAAGGAGCATATTAAAAAAATGTGGGGCTTGTGGAGCATCTCTTTTTAGAGCACTGTGTCCATTCTGCTGAACAGTTCAGTGGAATTAGCAGTAATTAATCAGCAGTAATTCCACAGAAAATAAAATAGATAGTATTGTGAAAAAAGCATAGGTACTGGTAAATTATATTTATTTCTCATATTTGAAAATGCTGCCGTAGACTCTCACTACAGGTTCTTAGAAAACAGGAATAAACCTTAAGGAGTTCTATTTAAAAAAAAACAAACAACCAAACAAAACAATACCAAAACCTGACTGAATGACTGCATTCTCAAATCAGACATTTAGTCACTTGCCGAAGTCTGAAAAGATTTGAGATAAGTATGTTAGTATTTCAATTTGCATTAATTTGTTGGCAGTCTGAATTTTCAATACAAGCTATAGAAGAGGCAATTGCTCTCCTGAGTAGATTTGGCTTAAAACAGCTCTGGAATAGCTGAGAAGACTTCAAGTAGTTCTTTGGAGATTTATGCATTCCCTGAAAATGCATTACTCTGTATTTTGCTCTAGTTGAATTTAAGAGCCTATGTGGAAATATTCCTGGCTTCACTTTTGACATCCATACTGGAAAAGCTGTTGGTAAGTTTAACCAGTTTTATTTTATCCTAAAATTGTTTTGCATAATGTTTTTGTGCCTGCATAATGTTAACAAAAATAAGCATTTCATATACTGAAGTTGTTAAATTTCATTTTGGAGTTACAGTGGTGAAAAAATGGGGACCAATTTTTATGTAAAATATTTCCTCTTTTTTTTTTTAACTTCTACATTTTGTTGTGGTATTTTGCTTACTTGCCATCATTCGAGTTCATTATTTTGAGTTTTGATTAGGACATTAAAAAGCTTTGCCTTCAAAAATACTGTGGGACTTCTCTGTACATTTGTGAGTTTTGCATCTTGGCCAATACTTATTATATCTGTTTTGATTACTTCCTGAACTTCATATGCCATTTTCTGTCATAATGGCCATTATGTGTGGTTTTATAACCTGTGTGTAATTTCTGTAGACTAAAAGGAACATCTCAACTCAGTTTTAAGCACAGTGAAAATGAGAATCCTTGCAGTGTGTAAAGACATGATGAACTGTACTTAAAAGTAGCTCCTCTGCCTTTCAGACATTGATGAATGTAAGGAAATCCCAGGAATCTGTGCCAATGGAGTTTGCGTCAATCAGATTGGCAGCTTCCGCTGTGAGTGCCCCACTGGATTCAGTTACAATGACCTGCTCCTGGTCTGTGAAGGTGAATTGAAATTTGGTTATTTTCTCCTTAGCCCCCTTAAGCTTATCCTAAAGAGAAGGGGAATATTTAATTCATGTGGTTTTCAAAATCTAAGAGACAGACTGTGAGCTTGTGTAAGGCTCAAGGTTATAAATCAGTTTAAGTGCTTGTCTTTATTAGGGATGCACATGCATCTAATAAAATTTGTAATTGTTTTTTGTCAAGCCCCTAAATAGGTAGTCAATGCTTTTGTTTTGTTTTGTTTTAGGGAGAAAATGTAATTCTTGTCTCAAAAAAAAGTATCTTGGATTTTTTTTTGCAACTTGTGTCTCTTCTGCTACAGTTGTACAGGCAGAGATACTTATAAAAGCTGATAAAGTTTTGTGTGTTGTAAAGTCAGTAGGAGTTTTGTCATTTGTTCAAGGATTTTGTGCTAACATGTGCAACCTAAAAAGTTGCCACTTATTTTTTCAGCTCAAAGACAAAGAGGAAGTTCTTTTAATACAAAAATTTCTTTAGGCAGATGTTGCAAATTTCCAAAGTTACTTTGATGCATGGTAAGTTGGATTTGTGGAATCCTCTTTCATCCAAAAGGTGACATGGGTGAATGGTGTTGATTTTGCTTTTTGTGTGCATTCCCAGCACAGGTCAGGCTGCTCGAGCTTTGTGGGGGACTGAGGTTTCCTCTTGCACAGACAGGCAGTACAGTGTAAATCTGAGGCAGGAATGGTTTCTGATGTCTGAACTCTTGGTTTTTCAGATATTGATGAGTGCAGCAATGGAGACAACCTCTGCCAGAGAAATGCTGACTGTATCAACAGCCCTGGGAGCTACCGCTGTGAATGCGCTGCTGGCTTTAAACTGTCTCCCAATGGTGCCTGCATTGGTAAGAAGTCAGATGACTTTTCTCTCCTGTTTTTACCTCACCAATGGTATGTGTGTGCTTATCTCAGCATCCTTTATTTTCTGTTACCTTGTGCATTCTGCTGTTTTGCTTTATAGCCACATTTCTCAGTAAAAGGAAAGAAAAAGACTGAGTGACATTTTTAAAGGACATTTTCTAGGTATCAGCCAAATCCTGTCAGTAGTTTTATCCTCAAGGTGTGTAGGCAAGCATTTCCTGTAAAATGAAGTTCTCTTATGATTCAGATTTGCTTATAGATAATTTTGAATCTGGTTTTAATAATAACAAAGGATTGTAAAAACATTATTTGTGTAAAATGAGGACATAATGGAGGTCAATAGCATGCACCATCTGTTTTGTGTTTTTGTTACAGATCGCAATGAATGTCTGGAAATTCCTAATGTTTGCAGTCATGGTTTGTGTGTGGACATGCAGGGAAGCTACCAGTGCATATGTCACAATGGCTTCAAGGCATCCCAAGATCAGACTATGTGCATGGGTATGGAGAGAAAATACTTTCCTGTGTGTGGTTTTTTCGGCTGTGGCTCTTTGCAGGGGGAAGATGAGTCTAATTTTCTCAGTAGCTTGTACTGACATTAAAAACTGATTCAGGCATTTCTGGGATTTTTTTTGTGAATAAAGTCTGTAAAGTTGTCCTTGGAGGGGATAACTTAGTTGGAGAAAAAAAACTCAGAACAAAACAATGTGTTCTGAGATAGCTCCATGTTACTGAAGAAACATTTCCACAAAAATACATTATTGTGGCTTATTCAACACAGAGTTTTATAGGATGTATCAGAGAGTGATAGAGCTTGGAGCTAAAACCACACATTTACCAATGATTTAGATCTATTGAGTTCATATGTCATTTAAAAAAACAGAACCCGCTTTTAATGTAAGTTTATATTAATTTCATGTGAAAATGATGACATGATAAAGATTATAAAAGAAATAAGATTGAACAATAAGAATGTTCTTCTTGTTCTTTTATTTCTTAATCAGTTCTACAGAGTTTTAAAATGAAAAGGTGACGTGTTTCCACTTTAAACAGATATTTAAAACCTATTCATGTTGTAGTACATATTCATATTTGCCTAGAGTCTTCTCGTATTTAAACTAAATCACATTTGTCAGATGATCAGAGGAAGATATTTGGGATAGTGACCTGTTTTGACAAGGCAAAATTTTGAAGAACTAGCAGGACAAAATCTCAATAGCTTCCAGATCCCCATGAAACTCCAGAAATTACTGTAACACACAGGAGACATTGAACTTTAGTGCCTTTTAAAAATGGATATTTACAAAAGTTTTTAAGCAGTCTTTGTAATTCTGGACGTGATTGATATTATCCATTTACTTAGGTAAATTGAATTGGATTTTCAAGAGTTTTTCATGTGCTCTGAGGTACAATATGTACATAACAATTGATCATTTCAGGGCTGTGATGCTTAATCCTTTGTACTCAGTTCTGATCACTTGTATATGTTAAAGAAATTAAGAAATGTTAGTATTGAAAACAAAAAGATGGATGCCTTCAGATAACTGCACATACACATTTATTTTTACGTGTAGTAGTACCTTTTATTTTAAAATACATACAAAATTACATCATGTAGTGTTTTTCTCTGCATATTGAGAAGCTGTAAAAATCTGTACCATCAACACAAAATGTGACAGATGAAACAAGGGACCAAAGTTTAGGATATTGCAATTGTGCACAGACAACACATCACCCATACCTGGAAAAACAGTTCCCACTTGCAGTTGTGTCTCCTTGCAGATGTTGATGAGTGTGAACAGTATCCATGTGGAAATGGAACCTGCAAGAACACAGTTGGATCATACAACTGCCTGTGTTATCCTGGATTTGAGTTAACTCGTAATAATGATTGTGTGGGTAAGAGACCTAATCCAAGCTCTTATTTTCATTGCTGCTGGCTTGGCATGCCAAGGAGGACAGTGTGTAGTTAAAAAGAAGAGAAGCCAGGGTGTGAAGAAAATTGACTGAGTGCAGTAGCTTCTGCTGTTACCAGCCCTAGAGATGAATCCTCACTGTCATGTTTTAAACTAATTAAAAGTGGTTTTTAATTACAGCCAATTGAGATAATATAGTATTATCATCAATATCTGGACTGCTGGGGCAACTTTCAGTTTACTGATGTTTTAATGCATCTCTTAACTCCTTTAGACTACCTTGGTATTTACAGCACATCTCTGGCTACAGGAACAGTCCACAGGCACCACTTACTCTATCCCACCACGAGTGCTGCCTCATGAATTTAAAATAATTCCTTTATTTCACCTTTTGGCTTGACACTTGCATAGGGTGAGAAAGAAGAAGCAGACCAGCTTCTGTAAGAAGTAAGTAAGTAAGTAAGAAGGCCAGGACAGCTGATCTGTAACCTTACAGATCTGCCCTCGTAAAATGAGCAAAGTTATGCAGAGCTGACTTAGGCATTGCTAATTCACATTCCCTAAAGCACAGGGCACCAGAGTATCTGATGAGTTTGGACTACTTTAATTCCTGGGTTCTTGTGATAAAGCAACCAACACCTTCCTGGGCTGAGGAACAGGCTCATAAACCTGGAGATCTCCTTTGTGCAGAGCATAAGCAAAGAAAAGAGGGAGGCTTTACACTCCTATCTGCTACAGAAGGAAGACACAGCAAAGTCTTCAGCTACAGGAGAGAACTAAAACATCTTTTAAAAAGGATTTTAAATCCTCTTCTTCTCCAGGACAGAAAAAATTAAAGTAACAAGAATGTGCTGCAAAGTACAAGTTTTCCTTACAGCATGATGCTTATCCAATATAATTTTCATTTATTCTTCCTCACCCATATTTTTCCTTATGCAATGCTTCTTTAAGTCTGCATTACTAAAGTAACTCTACAAAATAACAAGCATTTTAAAACATTTTCAGAACTGCTGCTAAGGAGAATATCATCCTGTGGAAAGCAAATTATGTAGTCCAAAACTCGAGTTTGGCAGGGACAGGTTTTTAGGAGGAAACTCAAGTGCATATGGATCCAGATAAAATCCAGAACACCCATGTAACATTTTCTCCTCTGTTGGTAGACTTGGTGTCATGCAGTCCCTTAAGAGTAATTGAATATCTCCAGATGTAGTAACTGAGGTAATGCTAGAAGCCTGGAAGTTGTAATAACCTATTTAAAAAGTGTGGTTTAATTAGAACCTGCGTCAGTGCTCGAGTGAGAGTTACTTTCCTCCAGCTGTCACCTGATTTCTTGTTACAAAATGTACCTTTTCCACAGAAATGCTAAGTACTGAAACTTGAGTGTGTTCATAAAATACTGTATGCAGTATGCTGGGACTCAACTCTCACTTCTTGGGTTCAATTTTGAAACTTTTTATTTTTTTTTAATCAGATATTGATGAGTGCAGTTCCTTTGGTCAGGTGTGCAGAAATGGACGGTGTTTCAATGAAATTGGTTCTTTCAAGTGTTTGTGTAATGAAGGATATGAGCTTACTCTGGATGGCAAGAATTGTATTGGTAGGTATGAAACCACATGATGTTCAAGTTCTGATGAGCTGAAATAAACTAATAGCTTCCATGTAGAGGGAAGCAACACAGGCTGAATATCTAAATATCAAAAGCGAATTTTGGTGACTTAAATGAAAACACATTTTTTTGGAATAGTTGCTGGTCTTCAAACAATTAATTGCCTTAGAAAAAGAAAATTAGTACAGAACCCACCAGTCTTTTTCATGTTTTGTTACCATAAGAATTACAAGATTCTAAACCTTTCTTGATTTTCATTCCCCAAAGATACCAACGAGTGTGTGGCACTGCCTGGTTTGTGCTCTCCTGGTACCTGCCAGAATTTGGAAGGATCATTCAGGTGCATCTGTCCGCCAGGATATGAAGTAAAAAGTGAAAGTTGTATTGGTAAGGCAGGTTGTAACTGTTGCTTCTGAAGAATTTAAGAATTTGTATGTTGTTCTAATTGGGTGGAAAGCAGTTGTACACCTAATGGTTGTTAATGTTTCCTGACTTCCGGTGACAGGGAATAGGTATGAAAAGTCTTCAGCAGGAGATTTTAAAAAGAAATGCAGAAGAATATTTGATATTTGAACATTGATGTCTTCATTAATGCAAAAAAAAATGCTTTTAAAAAAGGAACTATTTTATTTTTCAGTGACTTTGAAAAAATATCATTCATATGACAGGTGTTCTCACTGTATTTATGTAATTTTTACAGAAGGTAATTATTGGCAATCAGTGCATAAACTAAGCATTTGGTTTCAGAGGGAAATGAAGTTAAAAAATCTTGATAAAATTATGGTGCTTATAGGAACAATCAACTAAGTCAGTTTCTTCTAACAATAGTTTTCTGATTTTAACGTTTTTTATAATGCCTCTCAAGTGCTGAGATTCCCAGGAGGAGAAGGAGGATACAGCAGACCAGTCATCAATTTTTATGTTCTAGTTTGTTCATAGAGGTCTCATGTAAAGCCTTGAACGCCATTCAGGAGCTGAATATCACACACTGAACTAAGATTTGCTGTGGCAGAGAGCAAGAAATAAATCCAATTTACAAATCACTTTTCCAATAGAGCAAAGCATGGGATACTGTGAATTTATTGGGCATTTAAGATTTTACTCACTGCCACCTAATCTGTGTGGCTGCAGGAACAGGAACCATTTTGAACTTTTTGTCTTGAACTACAGGATTTATTTTTGTAAGCCCCAGAGTTCTCTCAGCCACTTGTATCATGCCACCAATATTCAGTCTGCCTGCCAACTTCACGATTTCTTTTGGCAGCAGCTGACTTCATATTAGCAGTTATGTTTGAGGTGAATTCAAATCACCTACAGTTCTAAAGTCATGAATATAAAATAATGGAAGTCTTTGATTTTCAGGGAATGTTATTGTTTACGGCCTCTTTACTATCTTTTCAGAATCTATGTTTTTGAAAGCATCAGTGGCTGCCAGACAGATTTTTGCCCAAACTGAATGAAAGGGTCTTGCTTGCATTCTTCTGTCATTCTGCCACATGTCCAGAAAATCTGAAGCTATATCTCCTAGGAAATGCCCAGATTATCACATGTGATTGCACTAAAACTTAGATTAATATTTTGACAGCCCTTGTAGCAAATGTTCCCCATTACTCTCTATTGATGTTGTATGCAAACAGCTTTATGAGAATCCATTACTGCTGTCTGTGATGTGAAGGTTGGCAGTGGCTGATTGCTTTGTGAGCTCAGAGTGACTATATGCAGGAGAAAACAGAAAACTGGGGCCACAGAAAAATTAATAGCTTTGATGTGATATATTCCCTTCCATTGTATAGGAATAAAGGGGAAAGGACTTGTTTACTTCCACAATCTGGCTAGTCACCTCTCCATCGTGGCCACAGAAAGAGCCTTAGCACCAAACCATTAATTGCAATCATAATTAGCACTTCAAAAGAGCAATTTTCCTATGCAGCTGAATTGCTGAGCTATGTATATTAACAGCTATCACAGCAACTGGGAAATGATTTACCATTTTCTCTGAAATAAGCTGACTTACAATGCTTCACACAGAAAGTAGCCTGGGAAGCTGCTGCAGAGTTCAGCCAAATGCCAGATTGTGCTGCAGTGGTTTGTCCATATGCTGTACCTAATATCAATTTCTGAAAGTGGGACTCAAGATAGTATTTTTCAGAAGTTACATCACTGAATCTACTCCCACCTGATTTCTTCCATCGCTCTACTTATATTGTCC
The DNA here is from genome assembly GCA_013397555.1 of Urocynchramus pylzowi. Lineage (NCBI taxonomy): Eukaryota > Metazoa > Chordata > Aves > Passeriformes > Fringillidae > Urocynchramus > Urocynchramus pylzowi. The sequence continues at coordinate 281,675 of VZRH01000788.1, read as the reverse complement.
AAATAATAAAGATTGCATTTCCATTGTTTTCTTATCTGCTGAAAACAGGGCAGTGTTCTAAAATTCAGTACAGCAGAGAATTCAGTAAATATGGGCAAAAATGGCACTACAAATTTGAGTATTCAACATCCATTAAGCTAATTTTGATGGAGAGAGCCTTGTTCCTGCCTATACTTTGGTCAAGCTCAGTGTGGCTTTCACTGTAAAATGCTTATATAGCCACAGGCTTCTGTGATGGTTCTTCCAATGTTCCTTACTGAAAGACTCAACAAGCGTTGTACTTTGATGATTATTAAAATACATCTCATAATTTATCAGATTATAATTACCTTTAAAAATTACCTTAGCAAGGCAGCTTATATATTCTTTTAGTATTTGCAGAATAGGATAAATTAAAATATTGTTTTGAATAATAGATATGAAAAATTAAGGGTCTCTTGATATATTATCTTCTTGCTTTGTCTGTTGTCTCTACAGATGGGGGATGTATACTTGATACTGTTTGAGCTGCACAATTTTACAGGCTCTTGACATTTACACTAAATACTAATACTTTGGCTTATGCCTTTGATAATTATTTAATATAATATTTAATGATATGCAGCTATTAAAAAATAAATCTTAACTGTCCTCTAATAGTAATAGTAATAGATTATTGATTATTTGGTAGAACAGGAATAATTTTTAAATAATACAATGAGAGTGGCAGTAAAACACTGTTAAATATAAATCTGGGCATGTAAATACAATTAAAGGTGTCACTCTGCTAATGACTAACTATAGTTTCAATCCCAGAATCTGACAGGAAGCATGACAAAAGTATACCTTTAATTAAAAAGAGCTCCCAGCATACAGAGTTTAAAAAATAATCTTTGGATGTATTATAGAAACATTTTTGTTTACAGAAAAATATTGTTCCTATGGGAAATATATTCTGAAAGCATTTATTTAATGTTTATATTTTGAGTATAATGAAGAACAGAGAATAGTATTTAGAAAAGAAGGTGCATGCCAGTGAGAAACTCTAATTTGAAGGAGTCACTGAAACCTACAGCCTGCTTTAACTCTTCCAACTCTTGTTGGAAGCTGCTTCAGTTCAATCAATCAATAAATAAATAAACAATCTTCTTTAACCAAGGAGTTCACAGCAAGTGAGGCTCTGGTGAAGGTTTCTGTGTTGCTTTCCAGATATTAACGAGTGTAACGAGGATCCCAACATCTGCCTCTTCGGGTCCTGTACGAACATCCCGGGAGCTTTCCACTGCATCTGTCCCACAGGTTTTGTGCTGTCTGATAACGGGCGGAGGTGCTTTGGTGAGTTCATGGATAAGGAATGCAATAACTCCATCTAAAAGATAACAGATACTCTGTAGAAACCCCTCACAATTTATATCTTTACAAGGATTGCTAAGTGCTTTTTAAAAAAGTATGAAAAATACAGGTCTTGTGTTATTTCTCTCAGGGCAGACAGTCATCATCTGACTTGGGAGAAGGTTCTAGCTCTGCATAACTGTATTTTCTTCTAGATACTCGTCAGAGCTTCTGTTTCACCCACTTTGAGAATGGGAAGTGCTCAGTGCCAAAGGCTTTCAACACCACAAAGGCCAAGTGTTGCTGCAGTAAAATGCCAGGAGAAGGATGGGGTGATCCTTGTGAGCTCTGTCCAAAGGAAGAAGAAGGTGCATACTTAAAGTGTAAAATTTGTTGCTGGGGGAAAAGGAGAAGCACTTTTTGGTATTGTACTTTTTGTTCATTAGAAAGAGAGATCTTTCTGGCATTTGCTCTCAGTGGCTTTTTCTAGAATGACATTTCAAGTCAGCAAAAAGAATAAAATTAAATGGAAGCAACCACAGACAAAGAAAAATACTTAGTTCCTCATTTTGCTCTATAGAGATCTGAACTAGTATCCTTTTTGGATGACTTTAACCATCTGTCATGATTCGGTCTCTCACTTGCTCTATTTTTCAAAGCAAATGTATCTCTGCAGTTGCTTTTCAGGACCTGTGCCCATATGGTCATGGAACTATTCCTGGAATTGATGACACACGTGAAGGTAGGTATTCTTCTGAAAATAAAAAGTAAATATTAATACTTAAAACTATACTTGGATATTACAGCATGTGACAGTTTACTCCTCACAGCTTCTGGTGACAACAGACCTGTACAGTGTGTTAAAAGAACACTTCTGGAAGTGCATGGCTCAAGACAAACATAATAGGCTGCTTAGGTTTTTTTAAATGCTTTTTTTAAGACTTGAAATGCATCAGCTGAATGGCTGTTAATATCTTCCTGCTTTTTAGATGTCAATGAATGTTTTGAAAGCCCAGGAATTTGCTCCAATGGTCACTGCATCAATACTGATGGATCATTCCGTTGCGAGTGCCCCATGGGGTACAACTTGGATTTCACAGGAGTGCATTGCATAGGTATGTGCAGTTATAGGAATTGGAACTCTTGAAATTAAAACAGCTTGTCCCAGTTCTCTTCACTCTGCATTTATTCATTATGTACAGATACAGATGAATGTTCCATTGGCAACCCCTGTGGAAATGGAACGTGCTCCAACATGGTTGGCAGCTTTGAGTGCAGCTGTCACGAAGGATTTGAGCCAGGCCCAATGATGAATTGTGAAGGTAACCTCTCCTCTTCTTTTTTTTTTTTTTTTCCTTTGGCTTTTGTCCAGTCCTCAGCATTAAACTTACTTTATTAGCCATGTCTTTCAAGCCGTAATAATTTGGAGGAAAAAAAAGTTTCTGTACTTTGAAATATGTCATTGGAAAAGAAATCTGAATTGATTTAAGCAGAACTTTTAGTTTATCACAGAACTTCCCACACTCAATGGAAATGCCCCATGTGGGGCATTCTCACAAATGTTATATTTTATGAATCATAATTAGTTTGCTTTCTGAAACTGACATTTCTCATCACACAAAAGTACATTAAATATGAGCATATAATAAAAATCTGAAATAGGCCTATTCTAACTTGCTATACTAAGCTCAAGTAGTTCTATATATATACTATGCCATTATTCTTAAGCAGAACATTCAGTTTTCTCTAGTTGCTCAAAATCTAATGGTTTGAATTACCTTTCTGATAATTTTAGCTGAAGAGAGAAGCATAGGTGTAACAAAACCTTCTCAGTGCTTGTTTTCAAACATGGTAAAGAATGACTGTTTTGTTTCTCTCTGCTCAGATATCAATGAGTGTGCTCAGAACCCCCTTCTGTGTGCTTTTCGTTGTATCAACACTTACGGTTTCTATGAGTGCACCTGCCCAGTGGGATATGAGCTGAGGGAAGACCAAAAGATGTGCAAAGGTAATGACTGATATATAAACTTCTCCCCACCTTCCATCACCAGCACATAATCCAAATATTTCTGTGCATCTTGCATTCATCCTCTTGGTGATGCCCAAGCAGGTGATGATTTGCTCTTTCAGATCTCACAAAAAAGCAGCATTAAGTGATTTTGTCATCAAGTGTAAAGCTTGATGGGGACTGCAAAGCCAAGAATGTCACAGTGGTGAATTATCTTTAACATGCCAAGATGATACAGCTCATGAGGATCAGATAACTGCATATAATTATAGATTTTGGACTTTTTCTTCTGTGCTTCTACTTAGGGAAGCCTGTATGTCCTTTCCCTTGAAGTTGTCTTCAGGAAATGAAGCTACTGGAAGAAAGTTCAAACACAAAATATATATATTTTTTTCCAGATCTAGATGAGTGTGCTGAAGGTCTCCATGACTGTGAATCAAGAGGCATGATTTGCAAAAATCTGATTGGTACCTTTGTGTGCATTTGTCCTCCTGGGATGTCCCAGAGACCTGATGGAGAAGGATGCACAGGTAAAGCTTAGAAGGGGAAGAAGGCATCTAATGAAATATACACAAGCAAAAGAAAAGAAAAATCTTTTTTATGTGTGTGTGTATATAGATAGATAGATAGATAGATAGATAGATAGATAGATAGATAGATAGATAGATAGATAGATAGATAGAATCAGAAAATAACAATTCATGAAGGACACTTAAGATGTCTAATGATAACAAGCATCTTAAACTTTATATTTTGTTTCAGTGTGAGTTCTTACTGACTAATAAGGATTCCAGAATAAAAACTCCATTGCTCTACAACTAAATCCAGAAGTTTTTCAGACAGTTCTTACATCTAAAAAATTAATTTGCCAAACAAATGAGACCTCAGTTTATGGGTAGGAAGCAAGATTTTCATAAATAAAAAGTTACATTTCCTTTAGCGTTAGTACAAATAATGTGTCACTTCTTTAAAGAATTAAGACTCTTAAGATTCTGAAACCACCTATAAATGCTATAAACGAGGAAAGATATGGAGACTGCTGTAGTTCAAAACAATTCTCCATCCTGGAAGTAAACAAGCACCTTTCCTCCATCATTTACTCAGTAGCTGAGGGGAAGACAACAGCTATATTTTAGCAAATTGTACTTCTGGCGTATAGAAAAAAAAAACAGGACCATTCCAAAATTCTCTGAGGGAAAAAAAAAAAACAACTAAACACCCATCTTAGTGAATGTTTTAAATGCAAGTATTTTATGGCAATGTTCCTTCAGCAAGAGAATGACTATCTCCTTTGTAGATCTTTATGGGGTCTTTTTTTATTTTAGGGAAAATAATCTCTATTAACAAGAATTTTGTCCTTTTTTTTGACATGTGATTCTGCCTTTAGAGAACCTGAGGTTTTTCTGAGGTTTATTTTAAGCAACTAAAAAATTTATGCAATTGCTTACAGTATGTGTGCCATTAGCTATGGAAGAAAACACATGAAGACTGTAAACTTTCAGGAAAATATTATGTGGACTGAAATATGACTTATTGTGGGAGAAATCAAGAGTATTCAGACACTCTTGATAATTACGGAGTGAGGATTTGTCACTCAAATCATGCATGTATTCCAATTTTATTTAAATTTTACTTACCAGGTAAATGTTGTGACTGCAACTTGCTCTGCTGTGTTTTCTGCTTCTTGTTATAAGCTGTGAAGTATTAAAGCTTTTGTCCTGGGATGAAGTACAGAAGGAATGGGATGGGATAATGCTTCTTGGAAAGACCTTTCCAGGCTTAATCAGTTGATTTTTCCACATCTCAGAAATATTTTGCAAACGTTACATGGAATATTTAATGTACTCTATAAAGTCTGATATATTTTCTTGTAGTGAATTGCTGTGGTTGTTGTCAATGTAATTAATTTTTATTCTTATTGTTTCTGTTACTGTTGTAATTCTTATTGATGTTATTATATTTTTTTGTAAAGATGAAAATGAGTGCCGCTCCAAGCCAGGTGTCTGTGAAAATGGGCGTTGTGTGAATGTTGTTGGCAGTTACAGATGTGAATGTAACGAAGGATTCCTGTCAAGTCCATCAGGCATTGAGTGTCTGGGTAAATGTCTCTTTTGTACACATTTCATCTCACTTTAGAGTGTAAATGTAGAGAGAAAATTAGGCTTCTGAAAACCTAACAGCTCTCATACATATAGAAATTAGATAATTACACTTCTTACTTAAATAATGACACAATATTAAATAATATTATTAAATATTTTTAGATAATTATAGGAATGAACAGCTTGTAGCAATCAGGCCTCACATAGAAGTGTCTTAATTCCATAGGATGTAAATTTTGTAGGCAAAATACAGGGATTTTTAAAGAAGGAGAATTCAGTCACCTTTAGATAATTCAAAAATGGATTCAGAGTAAAATTGAGTGTTTGCTGATTCAGAACGTGATCTTAAGCACCATATGGTAACTAGGCAGCTGAATTTTCTGCACCTTTAATTCAGACATAAAATACTGTGATTTTACCAGAAAATTGCAAGAATTTTTTTTTTTTGAGGCAGGCCTGCAAAATAAACACCGATGAAGGATTCTTGTTCATCAACCTGTATTTTCTTTTTAATACATTCATATTTGTCATTTGCACTACAAAATTCATCATTCTCTTTCTTGGAGTCAAACAGAACGGCAGAAATTTACTTTTTCTTGACCAGTATTCAGATGTACATACAGTACTGAAAGGGTGTATTAATTTATTTATGTATTCTTGCATTAAAAAAAAATGTAATTATCTTGTTGCATTACTATAAAACCAGCTCCCTCTAAATTGTCATGAGGAATGTGCTGACTTCATGGCTAAGCAATAAAATTGAAATGCAGAGTATTTCCTAAGGATTAGAACCAGGTGGGAAGAAAAAACTGCAGTCTGTTAACCCCAGCCAGTCATTAATGCCAAGGAAATACCCTCTTTGGAGATCATTATTGCTTTCCTATATTTAATATGTGATTTTCTTATTATTTTCTGCCTTGGGAAGGTTTGCTTTTTGCTGCTTTTCCTTTCAGGTTTCTTGGTTAGAAATTACAATGAAAAATGGATCTGGCAGAAACATAGAATTTCTTCTGAATTACAGCACGAGCATTAAGTCACAGTTTACATTGTTTTAAATACATTGTGCAAACCTTTATATTCCACTCACATTAAAATTCATTCCACATCTCAAACGGGGGGCAAAGCATTCATGTGTTCTTCAGGTCATAATGTCCCTAAAGACCTGCACAATATCCCTGTCTGGGAGAACAGAAATCTGCAGAGTCTTGCAAATTACTCCAGCAAATATTTTGTTTTGTAGAACTGACACTTTCAGTGAGGGCATCTTTATTTCAGGGAAATGGTTAAGTTACCAGATGGGCAAATGAAGTCTTTCCTAAAGCCAAAGTTTGCCTTTCGCCTAATTCTTGTAAAAAATGTACAGATTCTTCTAGCCTGTAAAAGACAAGGTCAGCTGAGTATTGATACCTTTTGAGGGATCATGACTAGCTTTGAGAGAAAAAAAAAAATTCATTTAAAAACATAAGCATTCTTAAATCAGTAATTGAAAATGTCTCCATTTTAATCAAGTGACATAGCCTATATAGAAGATAAAATCTCTGCAAGATTTGGAGTTTCTATTAGCACTGGAAACTGGGATTTCTTTTCTCCTCAGCTGCCTGTTTGAAGGTAACCTATAGGAGCCCCATGATTTAAAAACTTTGCTCCCCTTTTGTTATTGATAGGCATTAACCAAAAAGTTTAAAAATTAAAATAGAATTAGACAGGACCATACCAACAATAAGGCCATACAATTCTATTTTTTCCCCAGCAAAATCTAGGAGTACCACTAAAAAAGTACTGAGTTGCATATACACTTTAAAGTTGTAAGGATTTTTTGTTAAAACCTTAGCAGGATAATTACAGATGATCAAATATGTTATTTTGGCTAGTAAAACAAACAAACAAAACAGACTTCTAACCCCACTCCAAATAAATTATTCAAACACAAACTTGGCTGAAGTGGAAGCTCAGTTTTGCCCTCAGCCTGTTTTACTACCAAGGGCCAGCAACTTGCCTAGAAGCAAAACTCTTACCCAGCTCGTGCAGATACTGAACATTAGGACTGTCTTGGATATATTTGGACTGGCAGCATGTTACCAGAACACACAACAATTCTGAAAGGCTAAATCAAGATGGACTTGATGGTAGCTAATAACCTTCTGCTGCTTGCATACATTGACAGAGAGCCAGAATAATACACCAGATGCTTAATGGAGCAGATCTTTATCTCCTTCTCTATTTCAGCCTCTCTCCTTCTTCCTCACAGATAATCGCCGGGGGTTTTGCTTTGCTGAAGTTTTGCAGACCATGTGCCAAATGGCTTCGAGCAGCCAGAGCCTTGTCACCAGGTCCGAGTGCTGCTGTGACAGGGGCCGGGGCTGGGGGAACCAGTGCAGGCTCTGCCCCCTCCCTGGAACCACTCAGTACAAGAAACTCTGTCCACACGGATCAGGCTACACCACAGATGGAAGAGGTATTTGCAGGGATGAAAAGAGGCAGAAAAGGGGAAAAGCATATGCTGGCATGCTTAAGAAAATGCAGAGTTCTCTTTGAAGTTCCTTCAGAGAATTTCCTGTTGAACAACAGAGTTTGATTTTTCAAATAATGCCGAGAGAGCAGAAATTAAAAACATATTTGGCAGTAGCTGCAAAAAGATCAACTGGGCAGAATTTTCAGGATTAGGATCTGGTTGGAAGTGCCAACCAGTAACTAAAAGCTAGAAATTACCCCAAAGCTTTTGTATTGCGGAAAACTTGGACATGTGGCAAAGGCAGCAACCATCTCATTTAACAACAATCTCACAATGCTTTGCAGGTACTATTTCCACACAGAAAGAAGCTAATGTGTATTTTTTTTTATGTTGGTGATAATTTTTGACATGGAAGTAGTCGTAAGAAAATTCTCTTGTATGGGGTTTGTGTTTGGAGTCAGCAAAACTGGAATCTGAGTCAGTACCCAGTAAAATAGCAGGAAGGTGTTGGTGCAAAGAACAGAAATGAGATTTGAAAGATGTTTGGCTTTGAAGTCAGATCCGTTTTTGGAGAGGGAGAAGGGAGAAAGTTTCTGCCAGAATCATGATGATGAGGAACTGCAAAAATGGAAGAGAAGAAAAACGTAGAATTTAAAACTGAGACATGACATACTTAATCATTTCTAAACAGATATTGATGAGTGTAAGGTCCTGCCAAACCTGTGCAGGAATGGGCAGTGCATTAACACCATGGGCTCCTTCCGGTGCTTTTGCAAAGCTGGCTATACCACTGACATAACTGGCACATCTTGTAATGGTAAGTCACTAATTAATCATCAGTTGAAGTAATCATCAGGCTTTTTTTTTTTTGTCTCTTTTATTTCATGTCCTTTATTTTTTTTTTCCTAATATGCATTTCTAGTTTTGTGTTTCATTTGGGGAAATGGAGAAACTCTGCTGGCAGTATTCCTGCAGTAGAATGATCACTGAAGTTGGTTAAAGCTGTGCAACCACTTTAAGTGGCAGACCAGCTCATTACTTCACAGTCTACATTTTTTCCACTTTTTTGTTGTTTTGCAGGTACAAGTATACCATAGTATATCAAAAAGGAAATATTTGTTGCTTAGGTGAAAATATCACTCTCACTCTAGTGTATTACTCCTTCAAGACAGTTTGTCATGGTAGTGAAAGCCCCATATAAACTCCACAGCAACACATTCATGGAGAAAGGAATAGGAACCCTGAACAAATGTAAATAGGGGCTTTCTTCTATGAGCATTTTTCTCTGGAATGTTGTGCTGTGTGGCAAACATCTTTCTGTCAGACAGATGAGGACAAGAGATAACTTAATATTTTCCTCTTGTTAGATCTTGATGAGTGCTCCCAGTCCCCCAGACCATGCAATTTTATCTGCAAGAACTCAGAAGGGAGTTACCAGTGCTCATGTCCCCGGGGCTATGTCCTTCAGGAAGATGGAAAGACTTGTAAAGGTAAAAAGGTTATACACAGAACCTTTTAATTTGGTTACAGCTTAACTAAAAAGGAATTGGTTTTGAAGTGAAATATTTTTATCAAATTTGATGAAATGTGCCTCTTGGTTGACATTTTTAAGACAACAGCATCTCTTACTTTCAGATCTTGATGAATGTCAAACCAAACAACACAATTGTCAGTTTCTCTGTGTCAACACCCTTGGAGGCTTCACATGCAAATGTCCACCTGGTTTTACACAACATCACACAGCTTGTATTGGTAAGGAAAACTGGTTTTCTTTCATAAGCTTTTCTGTAAGAACAACATTCTCAACTATCTCTTGTGCTCTTCATACAGAGCAATAGTGTCAAGAGGGCAGAAAACAGATTTTGAAAAGCAGCAATTACAGCTAAAGAAAAAATGAGTCTATCCAGTCTGTCCACTATTTCTACTTTCTTGTTTAGTAAAGAGTTGTACGTATTTAATACATGTTATTATGTTCTAAGTATAACCACATGGAGACAAAAGGGTGAATTATTAAAATCTCATTTAAAATGTAGTTAACCAAAGCCAGACTGCATTTTCTTTTTTTAGTTGATACAGATGTCTTCAGATCTTAAGCATATGTATAAATCTTGCCAACTGAAACTGTTTTAGTTCAGCTTACACAAAGGGGCAGCATTTTTCCAATATCAGCAATTACATGCCTGCTCTTCCACACTCATATCACAGCTGAACCACCACTAGCACTTCCAATTTATTATTTACTCATAGCTCTTCTGGCATTTAAAAATGAAAAGGTGCAAAATAAAATGTTGCACCTTTGTGGATTTCATTTTTATGTTACATGAACATGTCTAACATCATGTCACAAAATAAAACAATCTTCTCTCTTCTTTATATTTTGAAGATAACAATGAATGTGGTTCTCATCCATCACTGTGTGGATCAAAAGGAATTTGCCAAAACACTCCTGGAAGTTTTACCTGTGAATGTCAAAGGGGATTTTCTTTGGATTCTACTGGATTAAACTGTGAAGGTAACTAGGAACAGTCAGATTTTTTTTATGGTGTGAATCCTTACTTCAGTTTCTAGTGAACCATTTGATGTTAAAGATAGAGAAAACAGAGCACCAACCATATTAAAAGTAATTACAAAAAGAAATTGGAAAGTATTAAACTAGTTGTAAGTATAACAAAAGAAAAATAAGCAAGAACGTACTGCCTCAAGTAATTTTTACAGAAATTAGGAAAAAAAGGTGATTGTTTTGTTGAATTCTTCAATAGTTGTTTTCAGGCTGCCATTTCAACTTCACATAGGTTTATGCATCTAAAAGTATAGTAGTTGTGGGGCTTGTTTACATTTATGTCTTCATATGTCAAAACAGAATCTCTCTACAATTTTCATTTTGGCTAATTCTAATTAGATTAGATTCTAAATTCTGTACTTAATTCTTCTACCACAGAGTTACACTGAGAAGGCTAATTCACTGCATTCAGAAAGATAATTATTACAGGTAAAATGCAGGTTATATTGATGAGCTTTATCTCTCTCTGTTGGCCCAAGGGGAAGCCTAAGTTAGGAAATCTCTATTTGAGAGCTCCAGACTTCTCAATGGGCCTCAGTTATTGAGCAAAGAAGAAAATAAAAAGCAGTACAAGGCCACCTGGCTGGTGAGAATTAGAAATGCGAAAGCATACATGAAGAAATTTATGACCTCTCAAAATACCAACAACTCTGATAGAGCATTTAAAATAGAAATTGATATTTAGAGCCTATTTCTAGAACAGCAGTCCAGAATGTATGCAGCTAGAAGTTATACTAAGAATTATCTCCTGTCAGTTTAATTTGTTCTCATAAAGTGCATATGTCCTGGTGTGCCTATAATACAAAGAATTATTTTTTGCTTTCTACTAGACTTGCATAACGTACCTTAAAAATTAGGTTGCTTACAATCTATTTATTTCCTGTAGCAGATACAATTTAAGATGTCTGAGTTTTTAGAATTTGGAAGGTGGGATGGTTGTGGCTGTCACCTTTTATTAACACTTGTCTCAGAGACTTTTTATGTAGCTTTTAATTTTCAGTTGCAAAGACATCCAAATTTGACATTCAAACACTAAAATATGTTTTAGGAAACTTATTCCTAAGTGATTGGTTTAAAACTGAAATTACAAGACCCCTCAAATTCTAAGCATTACACTAAAGCAGCATGTGGAATTATCGGGAATAGTGTTTATTCTCCAAAATTGAGTACTGGAAAGGCTCAAGAACTAAAATTAGATAATTGATGGAAAGAACTGGACAGTAGTTGACTTCCAGGCTTTCCAAAAGAAAAACTTGCATGGTCCTTCTATCTTACAACATAAGATACAACAGTCCTGTGTCATAAGTCATAGAACCACAAAATGGCTGGAATTGGAAAGGACCTCAATCCCATCCAGTGCCACCCCTGCTATGGCAGGGACTCCTTCCACCATCACAGGATGCTCCAAGCCCCAGTGTCCAACCTGGCCTTGGGCACTGCCAGGGATCCAGGGGCAGCCACAGCTGCTCTGGGCACCCTGTGCCAGGGCCTGCCCACCCTCCCAGGGGACAGTTCCTTCTCAATATCCCGGTTAAATTTACCCTTCTTCAGCTTAAAGCCATTCTTCCTTGTCCCATCACTACATGCTTTTTCCACGCTGGGCTCAGCCCAGCACAGATTTGGCTTCTTGGGCTGCCAGACCACATGGATGGGTCATAACAAACTTCTGATCCAGCAGTGTTTGGCAGTGGGTATAACCCTGTGTCCTGCTCTGCTTCCCTCCTGAACGTACAGATGTGGATGAATGTGATGGAAACCACAGGTGCCAGCATGGCTGTCAGAACATCCTGGGTGGATACAGATGTGGGTGCCCACAAGGATTTATCCAGCACTACCAGTGGAATCAGTGTGTTGGTAAGGAAATAAACAGCACAGAATTTAAGCAGCAAATGTATATAAGAGTGTTTATAGGGATGGCACCAGGCAAGGGCAAGAATGAGCAGAACAAAGAGAGAAAAAACAAAAAAAACTGAACAAAAGTCTTTTGTATCTGTCTCTCACTGCTTCCATACACTTGCTACTCCCAACGTAAATCAATGACTGGAGGTAGCAAGAAAATACTTTTGAAACTCCCTGTGACAATTAGCTTTCCTAGAAAGGTCTGCATTCTGACCTGTTTCTTCTGTGAAAAAGCCCCATTGTTGAATGTTCGTTTAATTCCTGAAAGTATCAATGTAAATACTTCTGCTGAGGAAAAAAAAGCATACCTGTCATAAAAAAACACAAAAAAGCATAAAAAAACCACAAAAAAGCATAAAAAAATTTAGCAATTTAAGAATCCTACACAATAGCATCTAAAGCAAATGGTGAGGAAAAAAAAATCAACAAAAAAGTTAAGTGTTTCCTTCTCCCAAAATATAGTCTTAAGGCCAGCATTAGTTCTTTGTGCAGGGAATGGGACAAATTAGAAAGCTCAGGAGTTCTGTTTAGATTTAGCTCATTCAGTCCATCACTTAAACTAAGCTATATCATGTACAAAACAAAATGTGGGGTTTTTTTGTTAATCAAAACCAATACACACAGAAACAATGTCATCTAGTGCTGTTCACAAAGACCAATACAAAATATTTTCCTTTTCAGGTTCATTTTCATTGTTTTCTGTCGATGGCATCATAATCAGAGCATGACTGTGAGCACTGCCATACATATCATTAGGCTGACTTTACTGTTCTGATTCTATCCAAAAATTAGTTTATTCTACCCATTGTAACATTAAGTAGCACACCAGCCAGTGTCTCTGAAGTCCCCATCAGCATGATCACTCCTGGCTTAATACTGCTCTTCAGCAAAGAAAGCAAAGGACTGGGGCAAGAGGGACAGAACCCACAATGAACAGCTCCCACAAAACCCCAAACCAGCTTAAGTTTCTGTAAATCATAGTCCTCAAAAGAATCTCCCTCCAAGTGACTGCAGGCAAGAATGGCAAATCATTCACTAGAGATCTTGGTGAGGAAAACTGAGATGAGGAAAACTGAGGTGAGGAAAAAAGTTTTAGAGAAATACCTTGGTTAGAGAAGTGAAATAACCATGATACCAGCTACCAAAACATGACCTTCCATACTACAACCTTTTTTTTTTTTTTTTCCTGAAACCAAATCAAGTTACACTGACTGGAGCTGTCATCTTCACTGTATTTTAACACCCACAAGTGAAGATAATACTCCTTTTCTCTTTCTAAGTGTCTATGGGATGATGAGGTCAGGGATGCAGCAGAGCCCTGGGACTTGCAGATGTTCTGATTTGTTGGCTGCATCATACTGACCTGTTGTCTCTCAGACTAGAGAACACCAATATTTTTGTGTTTGCTTACCAGATGAAAATGAATGCTCCAATCCTCACATGTGTGGCTCTGCTTCTTGCTACAACACCCTGGGGAGTTACAGGTGTGTCTGCCCATCGGGGTTCTCCTATGACCAGTTCTCCCATGCTTGCCACGATGTGAATGAGTGTTCTTCTGCCAAGAACCCCTGCAATTATGGTTGCTCCAATACTGAGGGTGGTTATCTCTGTGGCTGCCCACCTGGCTATTACAGAGTTGGACAAGGGTGAGTTTCTCCACACAGCTTTTCACCAAAGACACATTCAGAAGGTTCAGGGTGCAAGTAAAGGACAAGCTGCTAAGTCCTTTCTAGTTTTGCACAAAATATCCAGAAACTAGATTTTTTTTTACACACAAAAAAAAAAAAATCAGTACATGCAACACAACATTAATTTTAAATGTAGCATATAAATAACGTTAAACAAGTTCTGCTTTCTCCCCAAGTATCAGCACATGAACTCCTTCACAAACTTGCTAAGTGGGGATTGATAATGCATAAGGGCAGGTACCATGTGTACTGAGATAATTAAGAGGTTTAAGTATCACAGATCAATCCAGAACATTAAACACAAATTAACATTGTTCTCGTATGGGGCAGGCTGGCTTTGTTTGGTTTCCCTGTAGAACTTGTAAGTGAAAATTAGATCAGGCTAAAAGCCTTCAGCCAGCAGTTTGCATTTCCCTCAATAAGCCACTCTGGTGTAAAGGAAATTAATGCACAGCCTTCCTGCTGAGGAAAGGCCAAGGAAAGGGATGCAGACACTGTGGCACAGATTACAAACACTCCATTTAGCAGGGACAGTTCATAAAACTGCAAGGAATAACTAAAACACATGTTTTCATTCCACAGACACTGTGTCTCAGGGATGGGATTTAACAAAGGCCAGTACCTGCCACTGGATGGAGATGCTGATAAAGAGAATGCTTTGTCCCCTGAAGTGTGTTATGAGTGCAAAATCAATGGCTACTCCAAAAAAGACAGCAGGAAGAAAAGAAGTGCTAACACTGTATGTACCAGGATAAAAAAACACTGTAATGTTTTTCAAGGTATTTTCAGAGATATGACACCAGGAGTAAATGGAGGGAGTCTTTTAAACAGGTTACATTCAATGGTGAAAAATCTCTTTTCTCCCCCTGCCTCACCTAGGTCCTGCTGGCAGTAATAATTTGATAATAAGGAACACTTCAACAGCTGTAAAAGGATGAAGTTTTTGAAGCTTGCAAAGATTGCTTTGTAGTGTAGAGATGTGGTCTAGTTCCTCAGAGTACATTCAGGAGAATAATTCTCCTTTAATTACAGATATCTGGGAAACCAGACATGTCTTCAGCATGTTCTGCTGCCAGGAGGAGGCTGGACAACATTCATGGTCTAGGATAGCTAAACAGATCTTGCAGAAAATCATTTTTAGTCTTGGTGTCTGTTCCACAGTTGCTCATAGAGGTGGGGGATTAGACCTGGCTGATGGAAATAAAATATTTACAGAATTGATGAAGTTTTAAGAGAATTACACATTTAATTTTTTCTTGCTGCATTTTGTGGGCTTATAAGGGTAAGTAACAGGAAGTTATATCTAGTTTGTAATTGCTACATCTTGTTATTACATTTTTTGAATACCATTAACCGTGTCAGTTTCTAGAACTTTCTAGGCAGTAAAAGTGACCTCCATAAAATATGTGAAAAAAGAAACACTTTTTAATCGCTATCATCATCTATGGGGTCCAAGTATTTTAAGCACTGCATTACTTGCTCCTGTCCTAAAATTTTCCTTATTTTCACTATGCTTTTTTAGTTGCATTACATAGTGGTATAGTATGGAATTTTCAGAGAAGGTGTCAGGGAATTTCATGCAGTGTTGCAACAGAGAAATGCATTTCTCTGTTGCTTCTGTTGGTCATAAGAACATTACATTGTGTGTAAACACAGGTTTCTCCTTGTGGTGGTGCATTCCCCCCTCCTCCTTTTGCAGGCTGCAGTGCAATCTGAGAAATGCTCATCTTGCCTCGGCCTTGAAAATTAAATCTGGCTTTTACTGATACCCTGATGGTTTTTTAAGTGATCTCAAACTCTTGTTCGTAACACTCCTCTACATGGCCTCTTTGCAAGCATGAGGTTGAACGGGTTCTCAAAATTATCTGAAATCAGAGCCTTCAGAATCTCTGTAAGGCCTGTTTGTGGCCTTCAGGATTTACAGGGCCTGTCGTATGGAATCAAGGCAGGAGCTTAATTATCCTGACCATTCCTCTCTCCTGCTCTAAACACTCTTCCCTCCTTCAGCTGGAGCAGGTGAGCTGGGGAAGCCTGGACACGGAGAGTCCTCTGAAGATGCGAGTGGCCATGTCCAGGCTGGGCAGCTGGGAGCCCATCCTGGAGCTGCTGCCGGCCCTCAGGCGCCGTGTGCGCTACGCCATCGCCCGCGGCAACGAGCACGGAACCTTCCAGATCATCATGAGGAACGGTGCCAGCCGCCTGCATGCCATGAGGGGCAGGGCAGTGCCCGGGCTGCACACCCTTGACATCACCAGCATGGCCCTGCCCAAGGAGAAGGAGATGGAGCAGCTGGAGAGCAGCCATGAGGACAGTGACCTCCGAGGGGAGACAGGGGAGGCCCTCAGGGTGAGGCTGTGGGTGCACCTCTATTAGCCGTGGTCCTGTTCTTCAGCCACTTCTTTTTGTGTCTGCACACACAAGAACATCTGCTTTTCAAAGCCTATCTGCTTTGGAAAAGTGTATTTTGGGGTAGGAAGGCAGAGGGGAAGAGTCCTTCCTTTCCATCCTGCCAAGACTGCAGAACCGCCCTTTCTGGAGGGTGACTTAAAACTCTGCCACTGCCAAAACTTCTATTTACAAGGGCAGATCATGGTTACTGTATCTTTTATATAACCTCGATTTAAAATATATTTAAAATGCTAAAGTTCAAGAAGTCATCATGTGGCACTAAATGGCACAAAAATGTGAGCTATTTTTTTTTTCCTGTTGGCAGTCTGTAACACTTTGGGTATTTTGCTAAAGTTCCTAATGAAAAAAAAAATTATAGAAGTTTATTTATTTTTAATGCAGTAATATATGGAGAAAATAACAAATTATGTAAACAAAAATGGAAACTTGCTTGTTTTTCTTTAGTTTTATAAATTTGAGGTATAACATTTTAGAGGTACTTTTGTAATCAAGAAAAAAAGAAGTAGATTTGAAAGATGTTTTCTTTTCTACTTGGACCAGCATCCAAACAGTATATAAGTAATTCTAAAATATATCAGAGCTGAAAGATCAGTGTAGTAGGATATTCTGAAATGGGATATTGTAAACTGTTCACATAGTAAGATATTCTAAAGTGCTCTTGCAAATGAGAGCTAAGAAAAAAAAAAAAAGGGAAAAAAGAAAAAGAGTCATAGAGGACAATATCACAATATCAGTCTCTGCAGAGATTGTATTTCACAGCAGCTCAATGGGATTGTGTTCACAAATAGTGGAGGAGGCACAAACCCTGTAGCAAAATACCTGGATTGTTTTTAATTCCCTTAGAACTGCAGAACTAAACTGTGCTGCCCTTCCCTCAGTGACCTCATGAGCCAACATAGGCAGCCACACCTCATGCTCAGAAAGGGTGCTCCACAAACTGGCATTAATTCCTGCAGGCAGCTGAAGGAAATGTCTCTCAGAAGAGAATGTTTCACTCTGTTTGGTGCTGGCTCAAAACCAGGGTGCATTTCCTGAGCCCTGGGTGCTGTGTCAGGACTGCCACACCTGCAAACTCAATTATTGCAGTGCAGGTGAGGAAAGTTATGTATTTGAAGTTTGTTTGTTAGAAATCTCATTAATGCTGTAGTTATACACGCCTCATTTTATCATAGCTTGTTCTGTAAGAAAGATTATTGTACAATGACTTGAGTTTTAGTTTAGTGATTTTTTTTTTCTTTTTACATTTTGTACTGTCATGTGTTAAGTGTATGTCTCAGTGGTGCTTTCTGTGACAGCTGGTGCCTGTAACTGGCCATGCAACAGAATCTCACATGTGAAAATAACCAAAGCACATCCAGGATTGTTCCAGTTGCATGTAGGTGCTGACCAAAGACTATACCAAGTTAAACTCAGTGATTTTTCTTCTCTTTTGTTGAGTTTGGGGATTTTGAAAAGAGATGTTTTAAGAAAAAAAGCTTTCTCTTGAACATTTGTATCTGTAAGACAACACTTTTCTTGCAATAAAGCTTATTTTGGGTTATTTTTTTTGGTAGTTTTTCCTATTCAGAGTTAAACTAGTGGTTGATTTAAGGCAATAACAAGTACTAGGGTCTGAAACCACATTTAATTTGACATTGTTTTCAGATATGGTTATGCAAGTTTCATTAGGTCTCAAAGCTGCTTCTGGGTAAAATGACTGACATCTACAGAAATGAAGAGACCTCTAGGGGTCTGATAAATATATTCAGGACAGCACTGACTTAAAGGCTTCACAGCTGTAATAGGTGGTTTAGAAGAAGGCTTCTCTTGTCCAAAATGGGAGTTTTCCAGGAAACCCAGGCCATCATACTTGCACACAGCAGAGCATTTTGTCCTCTGTTGTCAAACTCTCCAGAAAGAAAGGTATAGCCACACTCACCCATGACTTCTCTGAGGCTACAAATTCTGGAGGATTTTCTTGTTATGTGTGCTGTGCACACTTGTTAGATTTTTGTAGCTTTTTTTTTTAAATAAATTATCATCAGATATTTTCATATGCATTAATTAATTACACAGTAAGTACAAGGTACAAAAGAAAGTGTTATCTCTTTTCTAGAAAGGCAACATTACCATCCACCATCATAAATTCCACAAGATAGTTATGCACAATCCCAGAAAGAAGTCACTCCCAGCTTCAAATCCAGATGAAAAAATAAATAGAATTAAAAAAGAAATCCCAGTGAAGAAATCCAAAACCTCTTTGCCATTCAGCTTGTCACAGTATATCTTTCTATACCCATTTATCTAAATTCTTGCCTTTTTACAGTTTCTAGTCTTTGAATAAGAAAGCTGACTACACATGCACAGACAGGCATGGTGTCCCAGGAAGCTACAGATCCCCCAGGTCTTGTTGCTAAAAGTAAAATTAAAATCTTGCTATTTAAGAGAGCCTGCAGTATCTTGTGGCAGCTCAAACCAAGATTTTTGCATTCCGTAAGTGAGGGAAATACATTCCCTCTGTATTCTGTAAAATAATTTTCATGTTTCCAGGCCTTGCTGTTCTTCATGTGGAGAAAGCCTCACACAGGATGGGGAGGGGGAATATCAAATAACCATCTGATCATAACATTCAGATGAACGTTAAATTTTTTTGAAAGACATTAGCTTTAAGGTAAAAGTCAACATACAGAGCAGCTGTAACACCCAAAGGCACAAATTTCACCATTGTTCTGTCTGCTCCAGAAAAATCATCCAGCAGAAGGCTGAAAGGAACTGACTAAAAACTTACCAATTCAATAGAAACCCAAAACCCTGCCCAGTAGTTCATCCCAAAGTTAAAAGGTAATAATTGAGCTGTTCTCCTCAAATCATATCACATTTCTGAAAGCCACAAATTCTTAAAGACCAGAAATAAAAGCAGTTTTGAGAATGTGAGGTTGACACTTGAGAAGAACTGCTCCCACACAATGCTGGCAGGCAAAAATGGCCTGAGTCAGGTGTAAACATTTAACATCAACAAGGAGAAGTTGTGTGGTACAAATACAACACATCTGGTGTGCAATAATTGGGTAGGAAGCTGAGATCATAATTTTGTTTACGTATTTTTATCTGGGTGTATGCACAGCCATAGAAGAAGCAATGTGAATAAGCAATCAGACCTGGTAATTCTGAGACAAACTGGCAAAATCCCTCCCTCTTCCAAACAGGCTTTTAAACTTGTATAGCCTTCATATTTTATGCTTAATTTCTTAAAACTAAGATTTAGAATGCCATCCCCAGTCTCCTGCTATTGAATCCAAGTTGCCCTCATTTCCAGGCCCTAATTTTATCCCTAGTTTTAGGGATAACTACAACCTTCAGGTCTAGAATGAAGTCTGCAATCCCACACTATCTGATAATCACAGAGTTCCTTTCCCCCCCCCTCATCTAAATTACTCATAAATTATCCAAACACTAGTTTAACAATTTCTGTGTCACGATTTTACATTTTCTTTTTGTACTGTAAAATGACAGCCAGTGTTTGGCTGGATGCCTTCTTTTCATGGCATTGTTTCAAACACACAGCTGGGAGTCTGAAAACCTATAGTTAAGAATCAAAATTCAGCTTGAAATGCCTGTTGTTAAATCTATCAAGTGTCTCACAGAGCTTCGATACGATAAATTAAAACAAAAAAAACCCCAACTACAGTATTTTTAAGGCCAAACTCACTGCTGAGATACCTTAGCTCCCTGTCCCTCAGTCTTGATCAGTAAAATTAATCACCAGACAGTTCTGCCAGCAGAACCCACACCTCTGGAAAGTGCAGTGGGTTTTTACACACTCTGAAATGTGTAGAAAAACCCTTTTCTGACTCATTGAATCCCTAGGCACAGCTGCAGCTCAAATAGCTGCTGCTCTTGAATTAGAGCTGAGATTCACTGGGATGGCTCCTGGTATAGCTCATCTAGTTCTATCATTCCATGGAAAATACCAAGTATACCAGACATGCCATTAATTAAACAAATTGAAATTCCTCTTCTTCCTTATCACATGATGCAAAGAATTTCTATTTCTAAGTGTTCCACAGGATAATGAGATCCATCCAGTCCCAAAACAGCTGTTTTTTTGGCTAAAAAGCAGCTGTTGGGGAACCCAGTTTCAAAGCCAAGATGGAAGCAGAAGATGTATTAATTAAAATTAATGTATTAAAGAAGATGTATTAATAAAATAAATTTTATTGTTATAAGCAACTTCTCAGCTGCTGAGAACACAGATGTAAATTTTATAAAGACACACACACACACTTCAAAATATGAGAGTTTGTGGAATATGGAGCTAATCACAGTTGAGTCTTTTTTTCCTGCTGGATGAACTGAGTTACACCCAGTACTTCCTTAGCCTCAACTTCCTTTCCCATGGAAAGGAGCCATGTTTTATTCAAGCAGGACTGAGAATAAAGTGATTAAATGGCCTGAGCTGGCTGCTGGGTTTGTGTTTGGTGTTCTGGCTGCTCCTCTGTGTTCCCAGCCTCCTCCAGAAAGAGGAAAAGTGAGTTGCCCTTCCTCAGGACATGTACAGTCCAGAGGAAGGACCCAAAGAAAACAAGCCACAGCAACCAAACCTTGAATGAAGCACCAGCAAAAAAAAAAAAAAAAAAGCTTGAAAAGATCTTGTTTCCCTAAAATTATGTTCAACACCCATGAAAACACTGCTGCTGACAAGAGCAGAAAAAACACAGCAAATGACAACATGAAAAGGGCATAAAATATGGATGTAACTTGGCATGGTCAATAAAAACAAACAAAAAACCACAAACAACAAACCTGTCCTTTGTGGAAAGCAGTGGTTTTTTAATGTTTCTGAAGTTCCAAGATGAACACAGACAGAAAATGGGGTCATATCTATTTTTCCACAGAACAATAAAAACATTACAATCACAGTACCAGATCTGCCTTCCCCATTGTCCAGACAATACTTTCCAAAATTAATAAAATAGGAATTTCTTCTATACATGAGAAGAAGTCACTCTTAATTGTCAAGTTCTTTATCTCCAAACTAAATACTGAAAGTATTTATGTATCATAGAAATACCTTTTTTTGTGAAATAACCACCACCTTCCTAAGAAAGCTCCTTAGATTTGCTTTTGTTTAGTGTTGCTACTTAACTAAAGAAAAAACTCTTAATTTTTCACTTTCAGCCATGCAGTAGCATACAAAGAACTGTGCATTGAGGTGTGGAATGCAGTCTGCACCAAACAAACTGGTTATGGGGGCAACCAGCAACAAATAGTCTAAAGTGACCCAGAAAAAACCCAAGATTTGTTAAAAATAAGAGGAAGCAGAATCTAGAATACAGTCTAGAATAAGACCCCAAATTTTCAGTGATCAAATATCAAGCATTCCATAAC
Organism: Urocynchramus pylzowi; assembly: GCA_013397555.1. NCBI lineage: Eukaryota > Metazoa > Chordata > Aves > Passeriformes > Fringillidae > Urocynchramus > Urocynchramus pylzowi. Next base: position 259,879 of record VZRH01000788.1, on the reverse strand, counting down.
TAAAAGGTTTATATTGAAAAAGAGAGAGACAGGAAAGAAAAAAAAAAAAAAAAAACCACAATGAGAAAAAAAGGGCAAACTACTTTAAGCTCTTCCATAGTACAAAGTGCTCTAAAAAAATAAAAATAAATTGGTATGCAGAGAAGGCATTCATACACCCTCCTTGTCCTGATGTGTTATTTCCTTACAGCACTTTTGATGTCCCCTCCAAAGCAGAGCTCAGAACCACAGGATCTCTTTCTGAGGGATTCATCTTTGCCAGTTCACTCCACCAGATCATCTCACAACTGCTCTCATGGCAGACACATAAATTGTCACAACTCTCAGCTCCTAAGCTGAGACCTAAGATGCCTCCAGCAGTTTTGCGAAAGAAAATTCCTATTCTATTCCTATTCTATTCTTATTCTATTTCTTTCTGTTCTGACAGGAACACTTAAGTGCCCCAGAACACACCTGAAATGTGTGTGCTCCCACAAGTCAGAAGACCAAGTGGGAGAGTGAACCAATTCCTCCTACATCTCCTAAGAAACAGGAATATTTCTGTTTCTTAAAACAAACAAACAGGCAACCTCCTAGAAAACTGCAGCCTATCTCCCAAAGGCTGCTCAAAAGTGGCTCACCTGGAGGACAAACAGCACCAATTTACAAAACCTGTCAATGTAGCCTGAGCAGCCTCACTTTTACTAAAACCATCATGAATATCTGAGATCTTAGGAAGAACATTCTTATTCCTTCAAGCTCCACATACCACAGGCCAGTTTAAAAGGTCTGTACATATATTGCTGTGAAACTACACATCTTTGCCTGCTTTTGTTTAGATTTGGGAAGTATCTTCCCTTATGCTCAGGGACTGGAGGAAAAAGGTGGTTTATGTATTTGGATTTTCTTTATCAGAAACTATTAATTATCCCACAGGAATGTTTTAAAGTAGATTACAATGAGTAGTTTTAAAGTGTTAGTTTAAGGAAATTACAAAAAAAACAACAACAAAAAAAGGCGTTTCCCATTAGAAGATAGAAAAGGGTATTAATTATTATTATTATTATTATTATTATTATTATTATTATTATTATTATTATTATTATTATTATTATTATTATTATTATTATTACAAAACAAAAATCAAACAAACAAAAACCCCAAAACAAAATAAAAAAAATTATCTGAATTCCAAATCTACCAGTAAGTTTCCTGGCACAAAAGCTGCCACAGGGTATGGTTAACTGCTGTCAGAACAATGACAAAACTACCAGCTCAGAGCTTATTGCCCTTTATCTACAGACTGACTACATACAGCCAAAGCTATAGTAGGAGAAAGCTTTCATTGCTACCCTTGTTTAATCCTAGGAAAGTGAAAACTTCTAGACTTGTGATGCGTTTGGAGTGATGGCATATGGATGCATTGCAAAGACAGACTCCAAACCCACAAATTAATGCTGGAATGTTTTGTGTCTGGGGCAGGATGGGTTTTCTAGAATAGATGATGGGTTTGAGGGTTGGCCAACAGGATGGAAAAAGTGAGATCTGTGTTTTGGCCAGAGAGGAAAACGTAACCTTGCACTTCCAAGTCTCAGCTGAGAATCAAGCCTCATTTTTCTAGATCCTTACAAACATGGCAAGAACATGAAAGCTACCCCCCAAGCTCTGCAATACAATGAAAATAAAAATATCATTAATAAAGAGTGCTCAGTAAGGTTTGTCATGTATTTGCCAAAGGCTGAACTTTCCTCATAAATCCTGCCATGCCTGAGTTACTACTATTACTGTTGAAAGATTTTAATGAGAACAAAGACTCTTAACAACGATCCATAAAATGAAATCTGTATGGGGTTAGCCAAAATCCCACGTGGAAGCCCACACCAGTGTGTGGTTAGCCGTGATTTCACCTGTTAATTCTGCAAATAGCTGTCCTTAGTTGACTGTGCTGTGTGCTGTTTGCTCCTCTTGGCAGGCACTGTGCTTTGACCTGACATGGTTTCCAGGTGCTTAAACTACGAGCCTGACTTTTGTGCTGATATTTTTGCACCTTATCAAGTGGTTTTGATTCAATTTTTCTTCAGCACTGCTACCCAAGAGACAGGAGTTGCATTAAATTGCCCCCAGGGTTTACAAAATTCTTTTTTGCACAGGTGTCCCACCCCTTACTTGATGTGCAATTATATTTAATACTACTCTAAATGTTGTATGCAATTGGTAACAGCAGTACAATGAAATTGTTCAAGAGTCCCCTATAATTTGCAATGCTGTGGTTAAACCATCCAGCCAGACAGCTTGGTCTGAAAAAAGGAGTAACCTCACAGGGAGGATATTCCAAGGCTAATCCCAGCTCTTTAATTTTCAGCCAGAGCCTGTGGAAATACTTAGCTCGTGACTGACTCCATGTTACCATCTGTTCTGCATAGACAAATTTAATTGAGAGATGTTCCAAGATTGAGTAGCTGTAAAACTGTTCAACAGAGTGATAAAGTTATTTTCAAGCTAAATTAACTTGAGAATGTGTCTAGCTCTCCACAATTCAGTTTCCTTCAGTACTTTAAACAGCCAGTACCTGAATATTTCAGGATGACACCAAGAATTTTCTTTTGTCCAGGTTTTTTATTTTGTTTTTGGTTTTTGGTTTTGGTTTTGGGGTTTTTTTTTTTGTTGTTGTTTTTTTTTTGGGGGGGTATTTTGGGGTTTTTTGGTTTTTTGGAGTTGGAAGTGGCAGACAGTTGTCATTTGTTCCTTATGAGGTAAAATGCCTTATTGGAATGTCACAGATCACCCTGACACCAGATGGGACGTGCCAGTGTGTTCTAACATCTCTTCTCTCTCTGCCTGCAGCATTTCTCCTTCTGCTCTCTAAGGGTAACACAGCTGGAAAGAGCCACTGAGAAAAGCAAGGTTGGTAAAAAGGCTGTTTGAACTCATCAGGCAGCTTCTGCTTGAAGGTTGCTGCATCTCTTTGGAGCAAAACCACAGTATTTTTCCTCACAGGGCCCACAAGAATTAATACTAAACTCTTCACCAATCCAGTCAAAATTATTTAAAAAAATGGAAAACAACGTTATTATGCTGATATTTGTTGCTTATTCAAAGTATTGAGTTGTTTAATGCATAAAACCAATGGAACAGTGCAGGAAGAATGTATTTGACAGTGCATGTAGGCTTTATATGAAATGTTGAAAGGCAGTGGTGCCATCTGGTGATACGATTTTAGTGCAACTCCTAGAAACTGTACAGGATTTCCCTCACTAAAAATGATGTCCCGTTAACAGGAGTTTTGTTGTTGCTGTGCATGGATCTGAGGGATCAGGGGATGTACCCGGACATGGAACCTCACACTGGAGTTTGTTTTGGCTGCAGCTCAGTGGGATCAGTTTTCCCCAGATCCCAGAGAGCAGGATTGTGAGGCAAATCCCTCAGAGCCAGGGGCTGCTGCAATTAATTGCTGTCAACGGGGGTGAGAGGGCTGTGAGGGCCACAAGACAGGCTGCTGTACTTTTATTTTTACATCACCATCAGCAAGGCAGAGTAGACTGACATCTCCTTGCAGGCCTTTGCTATTTTCTCTCTGTAGGTTGGCCCACTACTGAGAGATCTTTAGAGGAAGACGTGCTGAAAAGTTTAATTTAACACGGCCTGACAGTCTAAATACTGAGGGATTCTCTTTCCCCTGCTCCCTGTTGTGTTGTGAGGTGCAATTAAAGCCGGCAGGATGCCAGAGAGGGTTCCTGAGATGGAAAGCCAACATTTTCTGGAAGAGACAGCAGGCAGATCACAAGAGAGACAAAGAAGTTGCTCTCAGATTCCTTTTGCTCTCAGTTCAGTAAGGACAGGAGTGTAAGAGTCAGCACAGACTGCCTTGGTAACTTCTGTTGGTGTCAGTGAGGCCAGAGGAGCCCCAAGGATGGAGCACAGTCTGCCAGCTCCACATACATCTCTGGACATAGGAAACCTCCTGTACTTCAAGACAAACATCTTCCCTGGGGCTCTTTGGAGAATGAAACATTCCTTGCTGCTGTTTCACTGTTTTCTCCTTCTGTGTTAACCCTCAAAGCTTTGGAGCAGCTCTCTCTGTTCTGAACACAGGGAGCAGCCTCCATCAATCTAACCCAGAGTTAAGTCTGGAAACCTGCTTTGCAGCAAAGGCAGAACAGCAGGAAGGGTTTGAGGTGCTCCCCTTCCTGCCTGTGTGGTCGCACTGGCCTGAAGCGTGGCTCCCACCCCAGCTGAATACAAACCAGGTTTTGGGATTTACAGGAGCCCACAGGGGCTGTGTGAGAATTTTAAGGAGGCTGGTGAAGAACAAGCACCAAGGTGAAGGGTGTCCTGCTTCCCTGCTTTAAAACGGAATCACAGCAGTCATTCTCTGCAGTGTGAGCCTTCACTCTTCTGCAAGTGATGGGGTTGACCTTGATCAAATCCTTATTTTTTACCTTCAAATGCATGCTTGAGGTCACTAAGGTATGAATTCAGCACAAGGTAATGTCATTTTTCAGATCCACCCTCTTCACCCTGCTCCAAGCAAACAGGAGGATGTAGAAAAAAGCTGCTACAAACATTCTCTGCCTCTTCACAGAATAAATCAGGGTAGAGCCACTGCCATGGTAGCTGGCAGGGAATTTTTGACAAGCTTTGCCTTCCCAGTGGTCTCCAAACCTCATTCCTGATGTTTAAACATGACTAACAATGGATATGCAGAAGAGCTCTGAATGTAGCAGGGACCAAATACCAAAACAGATGAGATTATTAAGTTTTTCAGTGTTCTGTAGGACTTTAACAACAGAACTCACCCTTTCTTTATGCTTTTAAACTTCAAATTTTCAGTACTTTTTAGTGGAGTGTACTGAAGTTAGGGACAAACATGTCTTGCTTACAAAGCAACTTTGCAACAGTCTGAGAAGTTCTTTTCACAACACACTTCATGTCCCAGTGGACTTTTATTTTAATGGGAGAAAGAGGAGTTAAGAGAGTCCTTCTGTGTATAAAGGGACAAAATGAATTGGAACAGATTTTCAGATACCACCATTGCAGCTGAGACACACCACGGGCTGAGGATGGCTCTGTGTTATCTGGCATGTCATGGCAAATTTTACAAGGTTTTTCAATTTTACATGGTTAATTTCTTATACAATGACTGCTCTTTCTAGACCTACAAGAGGTAAACATTCTTCCCCAAAAAACAACATGGTTTTAGTTTTACACCAGACACACGAACTGCTTTAAGCTCCACTGGTCCTGTGCAAATTCCCCTACAAAGGTAATTTTTAGATGGATGCCATAAGCATATGTAACAGGAACCAAATTCAGCACTAACCTGTTGAATTATTAACATTATTCCCATCCCATTAAAAAAAAAAAAAAGCAAAAAAAAAAAAAAAGCTTTGTTGGACAAGATAGTTGTATTGAATTCACTTCTTTTATTGCAGTGACATCCCCCTGGTACAAAGTATTAACTGCAATAATTATGTTAAAACATTAGAAAAGCATTTGTGTGGGACAGTTACAGTACAGTGTCAAATCTTACATCCTCAAACCAAGTGGGCCACGACCCACTAACGCTCAAATCTTTTAAATTATTTTTAGTTATTTTTTTTAAAATATGTAATGTCAGAAAAAAGCATATAAAAAGAATGTACGTAAAAGGAAACCTAAATACAAGTGAACAAATAAATAATTGATTTTCACCAGCTATTATTGTCTTTCTAAACCCATACGAAGAAACCTAATCTATAAGAAGGTATGAATTGCCATGTGTAAGTGATTTAATTTTCCACTTAATTAATGATGATTGGAACGTAAGTAAATTTGGCTTCAAAATCAAAGCAGGAGTTGGAGTGACTGCCACTAACTGACATCTGTTGCATACAATTACCATTAACTGTTCAAATTTAAGTGAGCAAATAATCTTGGAACTTGCCCTCATCCCTAGCATTAGTGGACTCCTGAGAGTGCATGTGAAAAGCATCCTATGGTATTTCACAGACATGACCTTAACTATCCCCATTATGCATATTTAGATATACTTTATATAATTTTATACACATATATGCATGTATACACACACTTCATTTGGTTTCTGTGTTATGTTACAGATCACAAGCAATGGTTTCCTGAATGGGCAAATAAACCTTTTTAAATAAGTGTACCTGTGCACGTTTTGTTTTTGTATTTTTTTAAGATAGCAGCACTAAGTCCATGCCATAATGTCCATCTCCTCAAAAGAATGTTACCCACAAAACAAGGAGAAATGTGGCAATGATTCCATAAGCACAATGTGACCACCTCATCCCCAACAAAACACTGTAAAACCTGTGATATTTATGTTGGTAAGTTTGATCCACATCCCCTCACCTGGAAGGAAACATCACTTTGACCCCATACTGTCTCTCCTGTCTTACAATGTTTTATCATAACAAGCGGGGTTCATGCTGGCATCAGTTATCTCACACTTAGCAGCAAGACATGCATGTTTGTTTTTCTTTAGAAGTTTTGAAAAAGTGAAATGATTCCATAGTCTCAAATCCAATTGACAGAAACAGAAAAAAAAAAAAGAAAAAAAAAAAAAAAAAAAAAAAAAAAAAAGGATTTTTTGCAGTTTACAAAAAACTTGAAAAGAGTGA
>VZRH01000788.1:217777-253269 GCA_013397555.1 Urocynchramus pylzowi | reverse complement strand
AAAAAGAAAAAAGAAAAAAAAAAAGGATTTTTCGCAGTTTACCAAGAACTTGACAAGAGTGTACAATGCACAGTGTATTTTTATCTTTAATCACAAGAAGTTGAAGCTCTACCTTGCCACGCAATGATTATATTTTGTCCTTCAAAAGGAACAGTTACATTTCAATGTGATCCTGTGTTTAGCAAAAAAAGAAAAAAAAAAAAAAAAACACAAAAACAACCCTCAAACAAACCAAACAAACAACAAAAAATCTAAACCATAACAAAACAAAACAAAAAAACCCTCAAAAAACCTTTTCTGTGCATCCTTAAATGAAAGTCACTCACCCACTGGTAAACTGATCCAGTAGCATGTCCAATGCTAATATCAAAAGCTTGTGAAATGTTTTTAGGCAATCCTTTCTATCAAAAAATATTAGGGATTTAAAAAACAGTTCACATTACTAACCTTTATACAAAGGCTCAAGTGAAATTTCTTTTGCAGGTGTTTGCAGTAGACTAAATTATGAATTTTCCAAAATATGCAATGAAAGGGCACACAAGACTGGCAGTTTCTTTATTGAACATAGAAAATGTATAAAGTAGGATGCATGGAATAGATCAAAATTGCTAGACGATAAAACCTGAGTATTATTTAATAAGACTAAATTCATTTTCTGACAACCGAATGAATTGACCTAAAAACATCTCCCCTAAGAACTTAGTGGTCCGTTTAACCATTTGTTGAAAAATGCGAGAGAACTGCAGCTTTTACATTTCATACTGGATAGCACAAGTCCACATAGTGTTTACTGTTTTCTGTTAGATAGCATCACATTGCTTATATTATCCCCATTCAAGCCTTATGTTGAGTTTTATTTCAAAAATAAGTTGAAAGTGACACTAAAACATAGCAGGCCAAGAACTAGGACAGGTCTTTTATTTTCTTCCAATTTGTATTAAGATAAGAAGCCTCAGCCAGCAAGATGAGCTTGACTCCACAGCAGAGCTAAGACTAAGAGGATACTACCCTCTGCCAAGGTAGATAAAATCAGCTCTCTGTCTCAGACTATTGCCAAAGTAGTACACACTGTCAAATTTGAGAAAAAGAGCCCTCTCTACAAGCAGAATTAGTTTTATTTTAACTGTTACAAAACTTAGTGACAGTAACATCAGGGATTCACTTTAGTTCAATTGACCTGCCCCAATTCTCACCTTTAAATCTAACAGATATAATAATTAAAAAAAACCAAAACAAAACAAAAGACCCAAAAACCAAAAAAACCCAAAAAACTTTCTGACGATAGAAAACATACAGTACTAAGAACTAATAGCTCAATGGAAGACTGAAAAGCAGCATTCATTTTTATTGTAATATGGAATAGACTAAAAACTAAAGGAAGTCTGATCGAAACTCTTAGTTGAAGGCAGATTTTGACATTCTATATAAATTTACAAAATAGTATGTATGGGTGAGATTTGGTTAATTTCAGAAGGCACCTCAAGGCTAAAAGGCTTTTATAAATCTATAATCCTTTCATTGATCAAAAATACAACATTTTATTGCTGCTATTCAAATAGCAAACAAAAAGCTCGTCTTGTTCTTCAGTCTAACAAGGAATCCTCCCCCATTAAGCAAGATTAAATTACAGAAAATATAGAATAAAACTGAAGATGTCACAACTTTAGAAATACAGTGACTTTCCTTGTGTGCTTTCAAGTCAGTGAAATAGTGAAAGAACAGTCACTTTTTGCCTTTGCGATGTTAATGAGCTATAGACCATGGCAGTCACTCTCCCCTGGGCACTGCAGTACCATTTCATCACAGCTGTGCCACGTGTACCACTCTTAGGAATAGAAGGTGAGGACACTCTGATGATTCCCACGAACGAGGAGGATTGGTGGCAGATCTTTAGAGAGAACTTCCAGCCAGGCCATGTACAGTGCACTGGAAACTGCCCCTTTCCGTGCCACTGGCAAGCTCCTGCAAGCCACAAGGGAAAAACAACTTTCACTGAGCAGAAAAACCTGGCCAGGTACAAGTCAGATCGTAGTAAGTATGACAGATGATTCTAGAAAGATCTAAATGTTAAGTCAAATTTCCTAATATTTTTAATTTTATTTCTTACCCGCCTCAGAATTAATGAGTTGAAAGTTTGTATCTGAAACATCACAGGCATTTGCATCTATTTCCCCCTCAGTTTTGGCCTGTTAACACCACTTAATATTCAGGCAGCTTCATGCAGAATCCTCCTAAGCTGAGGACATTTTCCTCATCTTCAGCACTTTAAAATACAGCAGTAAGAAATCTACAACCTGCAAAAAAATCTGCCTCTTGCTTGTTCACACCAAAAGTAATCCCTCAAAAATCTGTGAGCAAGATAATGACTTAGTTTTATCTAGAGAGATCCTCTAGAAAAGGAAACCAAAGGAAGGACTTGAGAAAGAGGGGAGTAACTGCACACGGGAGTAGAAAGACTGTGAGAATCCTGAGCTGCACCACAAATGTGGCGGTGATCAATTAAAGCAGCATAACCAAAAGCACAACACTAAAAAGGACTTTTTTTTCTTCAGCAGAACGGTGGCTCCACACTTCTAATAAATAAATACAGTCAGCACTGAAATCTCAAGTATGCAAAGACTTGTTCTTGATCTATATTTACATTAATATTTTGAATTAGAGCTCCATATCAATTCAGGTAACACCACAAATTAAAGTAATTTACTTACATGACAATTATGTTAGCTGTACTTGAATGTTCTTTCAGCAACTCGTTTAACCTAATCTGTCGGTAAGTCTGTAAATAAAATGAAACTTGTTAGGAACAGCTTTCATTTAAAAAATACAGAAAATTCTTTAAAAAATAAAAAAGGAAAGGAGAACATATGACCAACTGGAATGAGTAATTAATAAAAAGCAGGTACTTCCACCTCAGTGAGGAAACTCATTATCAAAAAACCTATGGTTGTAAGGTTGGGAAAAAAGCAAGCAGCCAGCTCAGAATGTGCAACAAGCCAAGTGCTACCCTATTACAGGATGCCATCTATTTTGTCATGCAAAGAAACACCTGAGCAGAAATACTTTTGTGTCTCTGTAGTACACAATAGCTTGGGAAAGACGTCAAACCTTTAACTGCTCCTATGTACCACAAAGTGTTGTTTGGATTTAGCAGTGTTTTTTAAAAAATAATAAAGCAAAAAACATTAGCTTGGGCCAAAAAAAAAAAAAAAGAGAAACACCTGGCTACAGACAAAATGATTATAAACTAAATGCTGAAATACTGTAGAAAAGCAGTCTGGCCCCTGTTCATACTCAAATGTATTTTGCCATTGTGAACCATCTAAATGGTTTTAGATGCTTCTTTTTATCTGCTATTCATAAAAAACTGCTATGTAAGAGAGAGAATAACAGGAATTAACTCATTGTTACCAAAACTACAAATGAAATAGAAGAAGGAAATTTTAACTGATATAAAATTCTAATAAAAGCTAGAACCTTTGTTTTGTAAAGCTCAAGCTCATTATCTGTTATCCTCCATGGTTCATCCTCCTTCATTTTATCTGCAACTTCTTGTTCTTTATCATCCTCATGAAGTCGGAAAGGCTCTATCATTTCCTCAAAAGCTGCAATACTGGAAGGATTAAATGAACAAACATTAGAGCAGATAGGAGTTTTTACGTCAAAAATTATTTTCATGGTATAAGAAATTAAGTTTTATTGCTACGTAAAAATGAACTGAATTTTTTTTTCCCTGCTTGCTGCAGTTAGAACATCAAATCAGCTTTTTCCACACGCAGATGTTGTGATTCAGCAATCAATTCACTATACCATTTGAAGCTTTACTCAGGACAGAAATTTACCTCTAATTTTAAAAGCTGAACAGTACAATCCTTAAAGGGACAATAACTAGGAGCAGGTTCTTCAGAACTAACTTTGAAGGAGGACAAATTTACATGCTACAGTAAAAATCAGCTATCAAGTCTCATGCTATCGCTGCTCTGATTCTGGCTTTGATATTTTTACTTTGTTTCTTTTATCTCTTTCCAGTATAGTCCAGGAACCACATTCAAATGAAAAAAACCACAGATATCTAACTTAGTCTTCCTGTTGCACTAGTAAGAATATGAATACTTTGGATTTACCAAGACTTTAAAGCAAGAACTTCAGAATAAAACCTTCTGAAGATCAAGGAGCAATTAATTTCTGCTGGAAAGAACAACTCATGTTACCCTACTTTTTTACCTACATTTCCTTCAGGAAATGCCCACATCACAAACAAAACATCTTTTATATCTACCCTTGGTGGTCTTTACTGTACCTTGATTTCACCTTACTCAAAATGATTTCACCTTACTCAAAAGAAAGAAAACAATGTGATGTGCTATTCTTTGGCTGAGCAAAAAGGAGATCTAATAATAACATTATTATACAGCACCTGTTGAAAATTAATCTTCCTCCACTTAGTTTCCAGCTGTTGTTAATCCCTAAATGGTATTTAGAAATATTTTGGATATGTTGTGGGGATGTATCCACAGAGACAGAAGGAAAAATGCTCTCAGAAGTAATCCATGGATCACTTCTATTAAACAAAAATAATTCCACGTGATTCTAGGATCTCAGCTGTGATGCACAAATGGGTGCTACTCCATCAGAGTTTACACCTTTCACAGCAGCAGACTTCTGGAAACTGGATATCCAAGAGCACTAGAGTGTCAGAAATGCTTTGTTTTCTTTGCTCAATGTATTCTATGCATTTAAGAAAAAACTACTAAAAAGGGTACAAAAGAACTCATATTAACTTTAGCATTTAGCCACGTTCTGAAATAAGACTTTGCAATTTCCATGGTGTATCAAGACTTTCAGATAAATGCATGCCCATATAAAAGATATTTTTACAACTTCAGCATACTCAAGAAGGCCTGAAGGGGAAGGAGGATAATGGCAAAGGAGGATATTTTTAGATCATACACATTCTGTTCTAAATTTGTGCTGAAAGCCATCTACGATTAATGTTTTCTTGAACTTGAAAGTAAGAAATATCACGTGTATGATCATTCCTGTGTACACTGAAAGTCCAAGGAAGTTAAAAAAGAGAAGAAAAAAAAAAGAAAAACCCAAATCAGGCTATTTCAAGACCAAGCTTTGTTACACTAAACCAAGACATTATGAGATTCAGATCATTTTAGTTTTGGTGAACATCTCTCCTCCTTAAGAAGATTGGTCCAGACAATTCAGGTTTAGTTTGTTGTTTTTTTTTTTTAAACTTCATTTTTCTGAATTTATTATTAAAATCTAAGGGCCAGAGATTAAAAAAATATGGATTTCTATATTCTTGGGAGAGTTACTGGTAATTAATCTCCCACATTTTTGTGAAACATTGAATAACACAGGATCTGCTGTACCATAACATATGTAGGAAATAATGAAGTGTTCTAAATTAAAGACATCACAAATTTAATGAACAAACAAGATGTGTTTTGAGACTTACTTTTCTTTCTTTGGCTTAGTATTAATATCCCCAAGGACCATAATATCTGAGAAGTCTATCCGAAATTTGCTGAGCAAAGTGGCCATCCTGCATCAGAAAAACAAACCTTTATACATGATCATAGTTTAAATTATTTCACAGGTTAAACAGATGTTTGGTAATAAAAACCACTGGTTTAAGAAACAGAAAAGAGGCTTCTTAAATATAATAAGGACAAAAATCAAACTGACTTGGCATGTGACTATAAATCAACAACATGCTTTGGGAAAAAAAAACCCCAAACAGTTTTATGGCTTTAAAATAAGAGAAGAGCTGTCTCTTGAAGATAATATTAGAAAATATTTGGAAATAGTGTCAGATAATATTGCAGAAAAATAAGTTTGAGGTAACTCATCCAAAAACAATCTGGGGGAAACAAAACCATTTTTTTTAGAAAGGCAATTGAATATGATCACACCTCCAGCAAAGAACAACTGAAATAAGGCAAGTAGGAAGAGAAGTAATCCAATGTGTAACATGCTGTATTAGCATTTGAAATGGAATTTTTAAGGCAAACTTACGCTCTTCTGTCATGATCAATCCTGTTTATTTTTCCACCAATGAACACCCTGATCTTGCAGTCCTTCCACTTCTTCTTGGTTGTGATAAGGTAAGGAATCAACAGTGTCAAACCTGTGATTTGAACAGAATTTCAGACAAATTTAGAGAATTGCACTTCTTTAAATAGTATAGATTTTATGTGAACTGATTGACAGATACCTATTAACAATTGAATCCAGAATTACTCCAATACTTTTTTATCAACATTTAATGCTTTTTGAATTATAAAGCACATTACCTCCATCATCAAAGAGCCACCAGACGTCAATATTGCTCTTGCCTTGTTTCTTCTGGAACTGAGAACTGGCATCAAGGAGTCTTTGGTCAGCCACATTTAAAGGAGAGGATGAGCTCTTTGAATCTGGAAAAAATATATGGTGAAATTTTGGTTTTGAAGTGTTTTGCTTAATCACCACGAAAATCATCAAATGCAACTCCTAACATTTTGCGATATACCTACTTTTAAATTAAATTTTTCTTTTACGCCCCCCTCAACCCAACTCCAAATTTTGACTGACTGGATACAAGCTAAACTGGCTGTATTTAGGGTGTCTAGAGACTCATAATTTCAGCAGCTGAAGTCATTTAGCAGGCATCTGAGAAATAAAGGATGTGTGAGGTCTCTACTCAGACTTTTGCCTGGACAATTTAATTAACTTTGCTCCAGAGCTTTAGCCCATGCACTCTACCTCTTGCAAATGACAGAACTTCCCTAAAAATGTGTAGGTAACTGATTTTACAAGTAAATGTCATGTCCTAAGCAATTCTTCCCTTAAATGCAGATTTCTTTAAGCATGTGGTGAAATTAAAAGCTATTTATGCATATTGGGTCCTTTTGCAAAAAGTACTGTTTTGCATAAATAAGTTATTTGATTTACTGAGAATAAAACAGTAACAGTATTTTCAGTTAGAATAATACAGATTCCCTTTTTTGAACTGCAGGAAAAAATCCCCAACCTCTTTCTCTTAATTAAAACCTTAGTCTGAGCAAGAGCCTGGAGTCTGACATTTGTCTCTGTCTTTATTTTATTAGGAATTTTTTAAATTTAGAACACATCTGTGACTGATTTACATTAATATACTACTTTATTGCATACTGGGACTTCTTCCAAACTGCCATCTTGTGCTTCAAGATATAATCTCACTTTCCATTATTAAGACACAAAAGCTTCTAGCTGCTGAAATTACGAAGAAAATGTCAAAACAGTTCAGATGAATTGCAGTTAAGGGAAAAATACCTGATTAACTCAGATTAACTCAGAACAAGTAAATGGAAACTGCTCAGTTAACTTCTCAAAATGCTGATTTGAAAGACTACTTTGCATTACTTCAACATGTTCACCTCACTGGGCAGCTGCACTAAGCCTTAATTTTGAGGATATTGAACTATTTCCAAATAACAGAGCAACAACCATGACTTTGGAAGGTACACTGAATAAACTGAGAGCATTTCCACTACACCATCAGATGCTGTTTCCTGAACCAAGGAAGGACCCAGACAGACACCTGAGACACAGAACTGAGAAAGCAGAAAGGTCATGAATACATTTCAAATGTTACTTTATCAAAAGAGCTTTTTAATTTTTGTTTTAATTCCTACACTTATGCACAATCCTTTCTCAGTAGCAACTTCTTCTAGGAATTTTCACAATGTTGCTTTTTTTTCCACAGCCTAGTCCCTAAGGATGAAGCACATTCTAAAGCAGATATGAAGAAACAAATAAACATTGCATGGTTGGTATTTTTCTCTCTGGTACTTAGGTGTAGAAAGAAATACAAAAGGAAAACTAAAATCAACAATGTGAAAGAATGATTTAACACAAAAAGATGGAAAATGCCTGCCTTTATTCAACAGTGGTTGTGTTGGAGTCTTTCCATCCTCATCCTCCTCTGGAAAGTTTTTAAAGATACAAAATAAAAAGGTTAATTTCCTTCATGATATTAATGAACACAATGCAAATGTAAATTTAAAAAAAATTAGAAAATAAAGATGTGAAATGAAGCAGGTTTTCTTGCACAGAGAAAAGCACACAATGCAGTCTACCAAATCATAAGATTTATTTGTACTTCAAAAAAACTATATATACCTCCACTACCCATCTAACTATTAAGGCTTTTGGTTTGTAAGAAAAAAGTTGTTTATTGTCATGTCAAAGTATCTTGAATGATTTGTATCTGTTGACATGCACATAATATTCTAGTCTGAGATAAAAAATCCTCCATAAATTTAGAAGCCTTCCCATCACAGAGAGAGAGGAACTGAGGAGGAATGAGAGAGACAGAGTGATAATTCAAGGTTTATTGCTAAGTAGCAGTTACCTTTGCGTGGAGTAGGAGTTCTTTCACTGGATGATGGAGCAAAAGCTATGGAAGTGTCCGTCTCAGACTTCTTGCTATAATCCACTTTTACTATGACATCCTTGGCACAGGGAGACTTCTCTTGGGATGACAGCAAATCTTTGTGAAAGCAAAAAACCTATTAGAAACCACTGAATTGTTACAAATAGCATCAACAGAAATATGTGCCTATACTGAGTCGGTTTATATTTAATTACACGCTGGTGCAACTGTTAGACCGCAGCAAAGAGGGCAGGAGGGGGGGAAATCCAACACAAAAATATTCTGTGAACTTCTCCAGAGCAAAAAGAGGCTCCTCCTCTGAACAGAGCTGTCCTTTTCTGTTACTTTCCCAGGTTGTGGTTGCTGATTGCATGCCCAGAGTCTAAAAACAGAGCTAGGTAACACTGTGGAAATACAACTAGAAGAGGGGAAAAAAAAAAACCACTTGGTGAAATGTTTTCTGTTTCTGCTTTTAACTCCAAGAGGAAGATGAGCCTTAGGCATGGCACAGACCAAGTGTCTGTCTCACTGCCAAGTCTTTTTTCCAGGTTTAGCTTCTGTGGAGCAGCTGTCAGAGCTGAAGCAAACTCACACAGTCCCCAGTGGGTACTAAGATCATTCTGACACCTTGGTGTCACATTCCCAGTTTTCTCAGCAGTGCTGTTTCCACACTGCAGGTTCACTCCTTGCCATTTCTCACACTCCTCTGCCCTCCTTCACATGGTGACAAGCTCCCTGACTCTCTCCAAATACTAAAACATTCATCTTTTCCAGTGAAGGAACCTCCTCTTTCAGGGGGATGCCCTTCCTTGTAATTTCTCCTCATGGTAGCAGCATTGTATGGAGCAGGCCACAAACAAATTACACAGTATCAAATCAGAACAGCTGCACCAAAGCTCACACCAAAGCTTGGAATTTAACTAAAATTACACCATTCCACTCAAAAATACTAGTAAGTATTACGAAGTCTTCTACATAGAAAACCTTTCCAAATTTGAGTAAGAGTCCCTAAACTAGTCTGTGTAGGGGTTGGCAACCCTCACCCAACTCAATAACATCCCTGCATAGTGCAGGGATATTTGTTGTGATTTTACAGTTTCTGGGCATCACTGATTAGTTTCAGAAAAGTAGCAGATCTTCTGGAAGCAGTTCTATAAAATTTGCAAATACAAAAATGTGAAACACAGAAAATACAGGTTCTGCTGCTGACCATGGGTTACTATCTTACAGTATCTTAATAATTTCACTGACCACAGCAGTGATGTTTTGCTGATTTTTTTACTGAGCTTTAATATTTTCAGAATGCAGTTTTAGAAGAGAATTAGAACAGCAAATTCACCAGGTGGAACAAAGTCATACCTTGGCCCTGAAGGTGAGAAATGTCCAGGCCCTCCTTGAGGCGAATGACAACCACACCATATTGAACATCAAAGGCATCACTAAACAAAAGAGACAAAAATAAAAGATATTAAAGATTTTTCTTTTCCAAATGAAAAATGCACCCTCCCTGAACAATTTCCTGTGATTAAGCACTGCCATTGGAAGTCCCAAAATATATATTTACTTTAGAATGTCAGTTTCAATTCCAAAACATTAAATGAACATAATTTTAGGAAAAACAATATTTAGAAAGGATACCTATTCCTTCTCCTCCCTCTCTCCACTATGTCAAGAGTGATTAAATAAAATCAGCGTGAATAGGTCAGTCAAGTTCTGCACAGATAGTATGATCCACCAAGAAATACAGGTTTTTATTTCCATCCATCAAAATAGGGATTTGAGTAGATCTTTTTGATCTGAGAACTAACAATTTGTGACATCTTTCCAAAACGTTTGGGTATTGAAAACACCTAAGATGATGCAATTTAATATCAAAATTAGCTGTAAGTTAGCTATAATGTGCCTCGTCCCATCTTATCTGATAAAGTTGAAACTCACTCCAATCAAAAATAGAGGCAGAACTTCATTATTATAGAAAAGAGCAAAATCCCTGAATAAATTGCTGAGTAAAAGTGGAGTAAAATTAGTAACAAATACCAATACCCATGCCCAAAATATAAGACAAGAAAAAGATGAACTTAACCATATCACACGGTTGCATTAGTCATGAATCACTACCCTTTACACATAAGTACCTTGTTCAGTACAAACAATCATAAATCAGAGAACTCCCTCCAATATCATTTCCACAGACAGAAATTTCTCAGGATTCCACTAATTAAACACTTTCCTTTAGAAGTAGTAAGACTTGATTAGAAATGTTTGAAGTATCAATATGTTTTATAGTAAGTGCAAGAAAAATTTGAGGTTGATTTAAGATTTTGTCTATAAGTGAACATTTTAATTTCATTATTTATTGTGTTAGATTTATAGAGATTAGCTGTGTTTCTATTGTGTGCTTCAGAAACTTTTAGTTTTCCAGAAATACATTTGACCTGCAGTTATTACCTCCTGAGGTTTCTTTAGGGATGTGGAGAACCACATGACTTGCTGACCTTGACAGATCTTCCTGCAAAGGCCATCCCAAAATAAAATAGGAAAAAAAGAAAAACTAACCAACGTGTTTCCTTATTTTTCCACTGTATTTGGTGCCCCTGCTTTTCTCTTAAAGACCTGGGTCAGATGACTTTTTTTGGTCCTTTACTAATATCTGCCTGTAAAGCCTAAAGCCCCATCCTCTCTCTCTTTTAAAAGCACAGAAAATGAGAAATATAAAGCACAAAGGAAGTGGGCTAACCAGCACTTCAGCTGAACACAAAAACCTCTCTGTAAGAAAAATAAGCATTGTTTATTTCCTTAAGTGTTTGGGTAGCAGCACAAGTTACTCTTACTAAATTTTTCAGCCAAAACTGGTCTGCCTGTCAGTACTGTCAAGTTACTCTGGGATTTCCCTTCTCTTCTCCTTTTTGTATAAGCCTGGGTGTCAGTGCTGTGTATCTTGTGAGTAAATATTTCTCCTCCTTTTCAGACAGTAGCTCTCAAACCTCAGACCTCTGCCACAACTCTTTTTAGATACAGAAAGTTATTATGGAGATTTCTAATCTGCTTAAACTATACAGACTTGCTTATTAATTTCCATATCAGAAAAATCCCAAGATGTTCTAGACTGCTGAATGGAAAATCTAGGTCCGCTTGGAAGAGACTTCAGGTAACTAAGATCTTTCTTATTATCAAACATACTGAAATGGAACATAGCAGCTAAAACTTTGTATTTTCTACTTACTGGAATAAATTGATATAGGTTTCAACATCTCTCATATCACCTTGTCTCCAGTTTTTCTTAAATCCAACAACAAGGGTGTTAGGTCTCATTCTACCCAAACCAGCAGCCTAAGAAGAACAAGAAGTATTTTATAAAATAACATGTTACTGACACAACTAAAGGTTCTGTTTTCTGCTTCAGAGAATAATAAAGTACTTTTCATCAAAGCTTTAAGTTAATTTTGCAAAAGGAATGTATTTCAAAGTATAAAGACCCTTCTAATTTTGATGTGCATCTTGAGTGCTTTAACTTTTTTTTTTAAAATACCTGCATTAAGTACTGTCCTCCATCCCTCAAGTCCTCTGCATGCACTGGTGCATAGAAAGCTTTCATCTTGTTTTTAATTAGCCATCGCTGATATTTAGCCAAATCAGTTGACAGTTCCTTCATGGCTTGCCTCCGAGGACCCTTTCCAAAGAAGGAAATAGTAAGAGGGGAGGGAATAAGAATTAGGAATACAAGTAATGGGAGTAAAAAGGCCCCTCCCAATTATTTAATGTCACTGCTAGAAACTAATTCAAATTCAGAGAACCTCAAAACATGCTCACATACTATCAAAAACACCCCAAACCACAAAATACCAGACATTATCAGCAGCTAAACTGAAAAACTTTGACATTTTTAGGAAGAGGGTTGCTCAAACTTTAGCAATCTTGTTCCTGCAGAGCACAACCCTCTTCCCCAGGGGGTGGGCATAAGCTGGTCCTCCAAAGTATTAACATAGCTTTTAAAGAAAAGGGCTTTGTAAAGAAATATACACAGATGCAGGATGACTTAATATTACACTTTATGGGAGTCTTTGTATCCTGCAGTCAAAGTCACCTCCTCTTTAAATACTTCCTTTATGTAATTTCTGTTGGGGTGAATCTTTTGTGTTCCTCCTAGACATCAAAATGCAGAATACAGGACAAGGAATAATCAAGAACACAGCAGCCCAGTTTTTGCAGAAGGACAGACTTGACCAAATGGTCAAAGCTACTGATGAATGAGATAGTGCAACCCTTCTTGTAAGAAAGTAATTTTAAATAGGGAAAGGATATGCTCCCAAGGAATCTTCAGAGTTGCCTTCCTACAGGATGACACCACCTTATTCTTTTCTGTGTAGCCCTATTTTTAAAAGGCAGTTATTACATCTGTGATATCTTATCTCCCTAGCAATACTCAGTTTGTCTTTTCATATTCAGTGAAACATTAAGTTTATATAGACAGAAATTAAAAGCTTTTTAAGACAGAATATCTATATGTCAACTGCATTAACTTGATTTGCTCTAATCTGTTTATTAGATCAGAAGCAAATCATACTTGGTAAGTGTAATAAATTTAAACAAATTAAAGAGTAATCTGTATTTTTATTTAAAGTCTTTCAGGTGTGCAACCAGCACCCTCAGCTTGGTGTCAGCTGCAAACCTGTTGAGGAGCTGCTCTTCCTGTCCATGTCACTTAGGAAGGTATTGAAGACCCCCAGTCCCAGAACAAAGCCCTGAGGGACACCACTCATCACCAGCCTCCAGCTGGACATGGAATCACTGACCACAACTCCCTGGCTGTGTCCATACAGCCAACTCCTCCTCCACTCAACCCTACATCTTTCAAACATAGGTCTCCTCAATTTGGAGATGTCAGTGTCACACAGGACTGACAGGCAGGAGTCTGGGTAGGTGACATGTGTCAGTCCTGGATTACATCTTTTAGTGACACACTTGCTTAAATGTTTTCAGTGGTGTGACAGAAGTTTGGCCTCAAGATATGAAGCAAACTACACAATTCCAGTGTGGTAAAATGCATTTATCTAAGTTTATCAGAGATGCCACAGCCTCTCTGCAGCTGAATGGCAGTTTTGCTACAGATCACTGTACAGCCAGCCTACATCTCAATCAACACAACTCATGACAAGCTGATTCTGAAGAAAAGTTACTTGAAAATTGCTTCCTTCCCACCATCAAAAAACCACTCTTAAGTTTGCCATGTAAGACACTAAGTAGTAAAAACTGTTAGAATTATACCCTTGCAGAACTACCCGCTCTGCAAACACATCCTCACTTGATATTCTGACAAAAACACCCAAGGATACTTAGTGAAATATCAGGGGTTGGTCAGAAAGTGAAGAGGAAACACTTGACAATTAAATTAATCTGGTAATTGAAGGAATAAAAAGCTACTTGGAAGGTTAAAAGCAGTTTTTTGCTTTTGGCTAAACTGATATTGAGTTCCCTGCTCAAGAAGGTTTCTTTTCCCCCAGGCTTTTTAAGAACTCTACAAGAGAATCAATCTTCCAATGTTCACTTCAATTAGAAGTAAAAGGTCCTTCAGCATTTAAGCATCAAATTATCAAAGGTACTGATTTTTTACAAATTTTCCCCTGTAGTACACCTAACTGGAATAGTCATAACTCATACATTAGCAAAACTTACCAGAAAATCTCTTTGTGCACTTTTTAATGTCTAATGATGCCTTCATTTAAAAAAAAAAACCCAAACAAATAAACAAACCAAAACTTAAACGTGAGCCAGAAACAAAGTCAAATAGGTTAAAAAAACCAAACCAAACCCCAAAGCAGAGAGAAGAAAAACACCACCCAGGTAACTTTATAAAGTAAAGACAGAATAAACTTACCATATGTACATGGCCACAGATCATCAAGCCCACATTCTTGGTGAAAGCATGAACAAGGTGAAGCAAAGCTGGACGTGCATTTGGAGCACCTGTCATAATTAAGCACTGAGGTCTAGAATTATGAGGAAAAAATAGAAGATTGGAATCAGAATAATCTGGAGTTCTGGGGCTATTTTTTTAACAGAAAAGTTTCTTCCAAATATTAGCCATAACAACATATTCATCACTGTAAATGTAATAACCTCATTCACTTTTATAAGACTATGTTAAATTAAGAAGAGATCAGCTGTTACCCAACTGTCAGCAGATCTATGACTAATTCCACAAAAATTCAGTAATCCCATTAAATCTGAAAATCCACACATTTAAAAAGTTCAAGAACAAATTTTAGACAAGACTAGGTCAGAGGGATCAAGTTTTCCTTCCCCACCGGTAAGTCACATCCCTTGCATTTTGTAGCTTATATTCCTCTGAGTCCAGCAGAAATACTGAAATCATCTGCTCATTTTTACATTACTTTCCTTCAGAAGGCAGAGCCAACCTAGTGCAAGTAAGTCAAAGGAAACTTTTAAATCAATTTTAAAAGAGGAAGTGTCCAAACTTCAGAAGTCATTACAGGTGATCACTTTTCATCATCATCATAATTAGTAAGTGATACCACATGAATCCCCCAAAGTAATCTCTCTCAATCTCTTTAGCTGCTCCATTTCATTATCATGGGTGCTTTGTTGAAAACCATTCTGCTGCCAGGTTCTTCATAACCTCAGAGGATGGCACCTGTACTAAGAATCCCACTCAGTCTGTAATTCCATTCACTTGGATGAATCACAGGAGATGAACATGGCCTTAATGGAAACCTTGACAGCAAACCTCGTGACAGCAGCCCAGTGAACACAGAATTTCCTGTCTTTAAGTGTTACCTGAAGTTTTTCACGTGATCTTCCACTCCTGAGAGCCGAATGGAATGCTGCAGAGCATTCAGGTAAGTCAAGGCTTGAGTTGAGGATCCCCAGTTCACATCTGTTCAAAGATTTGAGGTTCCAATGTGTTACTTGCAGTTGTCCATTGTAAAGCTTCAGGATCACAAAATGAATGCTTCACACTGACTAACCCCACAGATTTAAGCTACACCTTGCTACATTTTATACACTAGTCAACAAACTCTATAGCTCAATTGGCAATTATATTTAAAGGTAACATTTCTGCAGAAGTTTTAGCAAAAAAGTTAAGGAAGGGAGTAACTGACTTTTTTTATCTCCACATTTCAAAGACCACAACAACTTCACAGTCAAAAGAATACCACCTGAGGAAAAAATGCTGTGCTGAGTTATTTTATACCACAGCAATAAAAAAACTGAACCTCAAAACACTGCCTAAACAAAATCAGATACTTTCGGTAGAAAACTGCTAGATTAAGCAGATCCTTTTAGATTATTATTTTTACAAGGAAAAGGAAGACCCCCCATATCATCTTTTTGCTCCCATAAACATCTCTTGATAGCCACAATGAATTTACCATTTTTCACATGCACCTTTTCCTCCAATTATCCTTCAGACTGGGGCTACTAAGTGGCATCTTTAGGCATCTTCATAATTTGGAACGAGGAGTTCCAACGAGCAGTGACTATGCAGGAAAAATTCCATTTAATTACACACCTAAAAAGCCTGAAACAAATTTAATCTAGTGGTCCAAACAGAAAGAAGTAGGTGGGGTTTTCCCTGCCAAGGACATCGCTTTTTCACTTCTTTCCCCCCTCCACAATCAAAAGAAGCCCCTGTACATACCTGGCTTCTTGTAAGTGACATAGATGTAAAGCCCAAGAACTATGACATAGGTTAAAAGTGCTGCCCACCAATTGATGACAAACATTACAATGCAGCACAGAATAGCTCCAATGAGAGAAATCCACATATTGTAGTATTTGAAAGCAGGGCGCCAACCTAAAAAATAAAATTTTGGAGGGTAGAAAAAAGAGGGGGAAAATTAATTTAAACAACAGTACAAAAAAAGGAAGGCATTGCACTTTTTTCCCTTCCCTGGTATTCTGCATCCATTACATGTGAACGTCTGAGTTTCAGTGGTGTACAAAAGGCAGACTGGCACATTCATGCTTTCCATTTTCCAGCACCTTTCAAATGAATTTGCACCTTTCTCACACAGATATGGTAAATGTTCCTAATTCTGCCCTCTAAAAGCACAGCTCAGAAGGGAAGTTTGAGGATGCCTGTGCCAGTATGTCTATTGAACCAGGCTCAGGGAACTTCATACCTCATCATGTCATCTCATACCTCAGTTTCTTACATACAATTGTTTTTAGTTGTGCATTTTTACTGTTTTCACATAGAAGTCCTCACTACATGAAAAGAACAGGTATATCCAAACAGAACTTGGAAACATCCAGGTACTGGACTGCCAGTGTTTTACATTATTTGCCACTAGTTTATCCCAAATCAGCTATACACACCTCCATGAACACATCCAAGATTAACAAGTGTATTAAATATAGAGTTATTAAAGTTAGAACGGTTGTGCAAACTGTTATACCCGCCCTCTGAGAAGAAAAATAATAAATCTACCCATTCAGTAACTTCAGAAGCTTTTAGAGGAGTTATTCCAGTACAACTGCACGTGGACTGGGTATAATGTACATCTGTTCTGCAGGTACCAGGTGTTGGCTTATTCGTGAAATTTAACCCACACTGAAGACTATAAAAATGGGGCAATACCACCAGCAATTCCTGTTTGCTCTTGTCTGGAAGATGAAACACATTAACAGAAACTGAAGGCAACAAAAAGGGTGGTTTGCCAGCACTAGCTACTGAATTAGCAAAAAAGCTTTCTTCCTGAGTTTCTGAATAAACTCTGAATTATCTTGTGTTCTCTCAGCAAAGATGACAAAATTAGTACCCCCCAAGCCCTACTGGATCACCCAGTTCTCAAAATTTCAGAAGACCCATGAATACAACATATTAAGCTTTTAATGCCATGAGCAGTTCCTACCTGGAGATTTTGCAAGAGAAGCATGGAATACAGAGAAGTTAATCAAGGCATATGAGGCCAAGAAGAAATTAGAAATAATTGGAGCAATGACATTCAGTTCGGCTGTAAAATTAAAAAAAAAAAAGAAAGCAAGGCATTATTATCAAAGGTATCATCCAATGGCTTTGAAGATTACAGAGAAAAAACTGTACTACAAAGAACCTTATTTTTTTATATATTCTAAGAAAATGCAGTTTACCATTTTTGCTGACAGAACTTTATGTCAATGATCTCCTATTTACTAATTTATCTTTTTAACAGTTAGGAAGTGTAGCTTTCAGTTTCAAAAATATAAGCACTACCAAGTGTTCTGGAAGCACTACATACTTTCTCAAGATCATTAATTGAGAAAATTTCATTCCCAGCAGGGCTTGGATCAAACAGTGCACTAGTAACACAGGGTCCTGAAGAATGCCAGGAGATTTTAATATTATAGACCAACACCATCACAACAGTGATGCTTACATCCCCTTCAGTGAGAAGGAAAAACCTGATGTTCTCCCCTTTCCTTGAGGCAGCATGGTACAAAACATTTTTATGTGTATTCTTTTAATGATGTATTCACCATCATTAAAAAAGGAAAAAAAAATGTGATCAAAATGCAGAATGAGCCATCCTAGTCTGCAAGTTTCTAGCTGCCATCAAGCTTCTAGTCAGCATGGCTCAGCAGGGACCCCATGGGTGTATCTCTGCCTCAAGCAGATGTGGAGGAAAGACGACAGAGCAAATTGGGAAAAGAAGTTTAAAGCACTGGCACAGGACTCATAGATGGACACAGTACAATTAGTTTGCCACCTTCAGAGAACAGAGAATTATACCTAGAGAAACTTCAGCAACAGCAGTGTCAGCACTCAGCTCTACCATTTGTAACTTAACAGAAAAGCACATTTCAAATAATATTGCTCATGCAAGTTTGTATTTTACTGAAGTTGTCATTATTAAAAATCTGAAATAAACTTTCATATTTACAAGATGTTAACACTGTCTCAAGCAAAGAATGTATTTCTGTTGACTGATAGCACCTAAAGACAGATACTTATGATTTAAAAGAAAAGTTAGAATTTTAACTGCAGTTAAAATCTACTGCAGTTCTTGACAGAATTGTATCTAGAAGACAGAAGAAAGTAAGCCTAAAAATAACCAGATTTAGAATGCTGGCTTAGAATTAAGCTGTGCATTAGATCTCTAGGACTCTGCCATCAAGTCCACAACATGCATTGGAATGCTTTTTAAAGGACAAAAGGGGATTGAGATTTACTAAAATTTCAAACTGACCGATTAGTATGAATCCAAGAGCAATTAAAAATGTTAGAATGTATCCTCTCAGTGGTTCATTGTTCTTCCCATAGCCTTTAGCAAACATCTGAAATCCTGGATAAATGCTGTCCTTGCACAAAGCCTAAGGGGAAAAATTAAAAAAAAAAAAAAAAAAATCTAGAGTCAACATGCATTTTGCTCATGCCATCTTCCATTGCATACTATCTTTCTGAACACTTCCTGATAGTTTATAACTATAGTTTATAACTATTTTAATTAGTCCACCACAGACTAATTGTATTCTCAACTGCCTTTACATCTTGACATTTTGCATTTCCACTATTCCATCCATCAGTAATGTCCACCTGCAAGAAGCAGATTTGCTCTTTTGTAAGTAACTGTCTATTTTAGTTGACTACTGCCTTGCAATCACAAAAGTCTTTTTTTACAGACTGTATTTTCTCAGGAAGTGGAAAGTCTGCCCAATATACACACTAGTTCTCTGCATCAATACAACTGACTCCCCACTTAACTTTTTTTAACCTGATTAAAAACAGACAAGGAGATTCAATAGTTAAAAAGAAGAGCAAAATACATTCAGGAACCTCAAGAAACAGTAACAAACTGTTCTCCCATTCTAAACAACAGGTAATTAGAACAATCTGCTGATGTCGTCTGATAGGGATTATGATGGCAGTAAGTCAGAGCCCCCTTCCAAAAATCATGACTCAAAATTAATTATTCTTCAAAATATTACCATTTTCTTCCCTTACTTACCTGGAAGATCTTAGGGGCACTCACAAGAGATGCTAATGCAGATGACAGTGTGGCGGAGAAAATACCTGCAGAAATCAGTGGTGCAAATCCTGATACCATGCTCATGACCTGAAAAACAAAGTAATTTTTTTAAATATGCAGAAAAGTACACTACACAAATGGATGGCACCATTAACTACACAAAGAGAAAAAACTGCTATGCACTCTTCTCTTAAAGCTGTCTGACTATCATGTATTCATATAAATGAATGAACTAGAAATGGATCAGGGAATATAAATGCATCCTGATTTCAGGACAAGAGGTGGTGGCTTTTCACACAATATATCTATAATTTGAAGCTCAAATTATCAAGGGCAAAAGTCTTCATGGGCTCATAAGAAGATTAGAAGGAAGTAATGGAAGAAGAAATACTTTGGAACGTGTTACATATTCCAATTAACCTACTAACATGGTCTAACATGGTCTAAGAAACCCCAAGTGAAAACACTTTTCTCAGAATCTCCATCATTTTAAGTTAGACAAATCAAAATCAGAAGGTCAAGACAAACTTGCTTCCTATCTCCCCATGATCAGCACATCCCAGCACATCTCTGTAATCTCAGTGACAGAAGTCAAATGTAAGCTGGATGAGTAAAGAGAGCTGATACCTTCCAGTACCTCAAGGGGCCTTAAAAAAAGAGGGAGCTTATAAAAAGTGAATGCCATCCCTGTTCAAAGCATGTGGATTGGAAGATCATCTTTAAGCTCCCTTTCAACCTAAACCCCGTTATGACTCCCCTCTTCTACAGATTATTTCTGTACCCTTTGCACCTGTCATGTGAATTAAGATACACAACTATGTAAGCAAAAAAAATTAATGGTTTAATAGAATAATTTTCTTTACAGGAAAAAAGCTGAAGTTGCTTTAAGACAGCCAGTGCTGAAGAATTCTGGTCAACAGACCAAACTCATCAGGGTGCTTTTCAAGCGCAATGTGGTTCTGCATCATTTACACTGCTTAGCTGACTTTTTTACCCTGGAAATCTCATCCAAATTATCAGGAGAGCAACTGAAGGAAAGCAGGAAAAAACATGCACAAGTCTCCTGTTTTAAAGTTATTGTCACCTGAAATTGTAAAATCTTGCTGTCTAAATACATCTTACTAGGTCAGACGTTCTCTGACATAATGTATAGATGACTGATGAAGTTTTGTTCACTAGGGCTAAATTCATGGTAAAATTTAGTGAATTTCTCCAGACCAGATTGACAATGACAGCTGGGCCTCTCAGCTGAATCTGTGCACTACATCAGGTTTCAGTGGTCAGCTCAAGGCATGCCTTGCTTTAAAAGAGAAAGTTAACAAATGGAGGTTCCAAAAAATGAGACTAAAGTATCTGTCAGAGTAGTGTAACAAATGAAGGAGGCAACTTCCTGAAACCTACCTGCAAGCTTATAATAATAACAAAAAAAAAAAGGCATGCCAGGCCTATAATCATAGAGGACTAAGACTAACAACACATTTATTAAGCTATCTCTCCTATGCCCCAATTAGATTTAATTTTATAAGCAACAGAAAAAGTTACAGTTTTAAATGGCAGTTTCTAATAACCCTACATTATGTTACAGAATAAAATTTAGTAGGTATAAATGCTTTATTCATATTGTAGACAAGAAACTTTTGCTAAAGCAACATAATTAACAAATGCAGAATAATTTTTACAGAAGGAGTATGTAAACTGCAACGATGGCTTAATCAATCTTCCCTCATTATACAGGCAATCTGTGTACAAATCTCCATCACTTTTCTTCCCATATGTAAAATGTTTTTATTTTGATGCCTTCACTTTACTACACTTGCCTCAACTTGCTATTTGCTTCTGGCAATCAACTCATATTTTACATTCCCTTTCTAGGTTTTGTCCAATGCCTCCAATTATTGACACTCTCTATTTTTGACTATTACACTGTTTCATAAATTTGAGACATATCCCAGCAAAGCCTATGCAAATAATATTTGGCATTTTAAAAGCTAGCAAGTTATGCCTTAGGTTAGTTAAGTGACTTTAGGAAGTCTAAGCTAGGAGAATTAGAACAGGTGGAACCAGATTCAGCAGAATCAGTGTGCCATGGCGTTAAACTCCCCTCCCTCCATCCCCAACACAATCCAAACCTCCTGACCATGAACCAAGGAGCCCACAAAGGCAGCTACCCACAGTACTGAAATTTTCATCCCTGCAAAATCATGCAGGAAAGGGCAGAGTGGCCCTGTAACCACTGGTGTGTTGATACAGACATACAGTTCCTGCTGATAAGGGCCTCATTATGTTTGCCTGGCATTTATAGTTAAGGCAGTTTCCTAAATTTCAAACATTTGGGATCATGAAATAGTGTATTTTGACTATTTAGTTCCTTGGTCCAGCACTCTGGAGCAAAACAAAAATGCTGTATTAAAACAACTGAGTCTCATGCTACTTTCAACTTTCATTCAAAGTTGAAAAAAATCTGTATTTTAATTACCCAAAGCTGAAAGTTTTTGTTGGGAAGCTCTAGGCTGAGGCCATAGAGCACAGAACAAACTTTTAAAAATACTCTTCCACCAGGTGAAAGCCTGGGCACAGAATAACCACTGACACTGAACAGAAATATCAGAAGCCTGTGAGGACCTGTAACTCAGTGTAATAGAAACGAAAGATTTAGATTTTCCTCAGCAAGTCTGACTAAGCCTGTCTCACCTCCTGTCCTCATTTACAGTTCCTAATGTAAGATTTCCACAGGCAAATCATAGTACAAGTCATCCATCTGCTGCCTGAACACACCCAAACCCTGAGCTGACCCAGCAGAACTTCAGATCAATTCTTTTGTCAAAAGAACTGACTGCAGCACAGAGTGTCCTGAAGGGATGAAGTCATTACACGGTGAACACAAACTGTCACTTTCTGCCCCAGAACCTGCCTGTTTTCATGCTGGAAGAGAAATACAACAATCTTCCCCCATTCTAGGGATTAATTGTAGTTTGTGCAGTATTTTTCCTCAGAAAAGAACGTGAGAAGTGTACAAGCATGGACACCTCCCTTCCCACACACACCACACTCTGTATATGAAAAAAAAAATCTCTCCTTACACCTAACAATCATAGATACAAAGTTGTGAGCAGTTCAGATATGAAATGGACAAGTGTCTCATTAGATAATCAGCCTCTCACACAAACATTTTCCTTTGGACACCTTCTGAGAAGACACAATCAGACTCTTCTCAGAGATGCACAGCAAAAGCTGGGAGGATGAGACAAAAAACAGCAAGGGAGAGTCCCACTGGTATCAGAAAAATGAAATTTCACAGAGTAGGTTCTCAAAACTACAACAAAGCAGTGGGGTGTGAGGGTGCTGCATTCTCTGTGCTGCCTCTGACTTTAAAAGTGACTTTTCCTAATTGATACCAACTTTTTTCCACAGAGAGAGTCAACAGTAATTTGGAGGCAGAAATACTCTTAAGTACAAGTAACATTTATGTTAGGAACCTTACAATAGTCATGACTTAAAGACACAATCAGAGGAAACCAGTCACAGGCTATTCACGGCTGTACATCTGACAATACCCTCATTCTTTTGAGCTTAAAACAAACAACGAAAGTCATCAGATTTTGATAATTTGTCAATCCCACATGAGCAATTCTGACTTTCTCTGAACAAGAACAAAGTTGACACCACACAAGATACTCACATTATTCCACTATAACAATTTCACCAGCTCAATCTCTAGCCAAATTATTGTACACCTGTTAGAAAAACTTTGGGCGAAGATGGGATTACCATAAACCAAATTGTAATCAGTGGGCAGTAAGGTCATTTTCCTTGGATTATTTCAAACCCTTACCAGTAGCTCATGAACAACCCAGCTGGCTGTGGTGAAAGACTATGAGTTACCCCTTAACTTACAGAGGATTTTTAAATACTGTAACATCATGTTTAACGAAAATTCATGACCTTATTACCATTAAAGAGGATGCTGTGATAAATATGTAGAACAGTCTTTAAAAATCAGTGTATTTTCTAAAAAACTTAAAAATTTAGCAAGTAAATTACTGACAGAGGCTACCTATGATTACTCAGCATCACTACTAAAAAATCTACCCCCACCAGAGAATGATGACATTCAGGTACCTAAAGAAAGGTGCAGCACCAACACCTAAATCTAAGCAATTTTCTCAGAAAAAGAGTAAATATTTATATCACCTGTGTATAAACATCTAAGAGTTTTCAGCATGTATACATTCTTTTGCATACCAGCTAGAGTGTACCACACACCTATTCCAGACAAAACTTCTATTTATGGAGATGAGCAAAACATTCCAGAACAACAACAAAAAATCTCAACCAACCAACCCAAAAAACCAACCAAGAAACTCAAAAACAACAAAAAAAACCCAAAACCAAACAAAAAACCCCCGCACAGCCCCCCCAAACCCAAAACAACAAACAAAACCAAACACAAAACCAACAAAACCCCACAAAAATCACCCCAAACCAACCAAAAAAACCCACCAAAAAAAACCCCAAACAAAACAAAAAAACCCAACCAACCAAACAAACAAAACAACCAAAAAACCCCCACCCAAACACCAAAACAAAACAGCAACAAAAAAAATCCTAAACAAATAAACAGAAAAAAAGACAAACCGAAAAAAAACCCCCAAAAAAATCCTGAACACAAAACCCAATATACAGATTAAGGAAGAAGTTTTATACCTGGAAATTGTTCATCAGCCCATAGTGACACCCTGGCCCTGCCTGAGACTGACAGGATGAGAAGTCATAGTTTAGTTTGCAGGCTGCAGTAGTGCAATTTGCCAGCTCGTTGACAATGGTGTCATTAACATTCCCTGTGGCATCTCGAACTACACAGGAACCTGCAATGGACACAACAATAAAAAAAGCTGAAAACAAACTGAACCTGAATTTAAGGATATATGTTAATTACTTTTTATGTAAGCATAATCTCACAGAGCAACATTAAAATACCACATTTAGTCTTTTAAAATGCCACAGTACTAAGCCCATCTTCACTATGAAGAACAAATACAAACAGAACAACTGCTCCCTTGGCTGAAACAATCTTTAGTTTTTTAATATATCTGATTGTAGGAAGAAATACAAAGTTTTGGCACAGAGGAAAACCATGTCAGTAGACTTGCAGAAATTTAAGAGCACAATCTCTGGACGTGTCCAAGGCCAGACTGGACACTGGGGCTTGGAGCAGCCTGGGACAGTGGAAGGTGTCCCTGCCATGGCAGGGGTGGGAACTGAATGATCTTCAAGGTCCCTTCCAAACCAAGCCTTTATGGCTTTATACTTTCTCTTTTGGTCAATTTATGACTTTATACTTTCTCTTTTGGTCAATTTTCCCAGAGAAGTGCAGATTTGTTTTGTATGTATAGATATTTGCAGACATGTATACATTCTGTTGCAGTTGGTTTTTTTCCAGTTACTATGACTCAGCCATTAAAAAAACCAAGTTTCATGAAAGCTTGTTGCAAGCCATTTCCCAATGTTTAAGTAAGCTATCTCCTATGTGACCATGGTATTTTTCACTTGGTTTTTTTGATGAAAAACAGACACAGAGTACAATTTCTCCCACACTCTTTTATAATCATTATCTTAATTACTGTCTTCGGTTCATCTATGATTACTTTTAATTTTGCTGGTCAGGAAAATGCTGGAGAAACAGCATTTCAGCCTGTAAATGTTAAGAAAAACTAAAGAGTACTAAAAGACCACTAAGTCTTCTATTTCGTGGGGGTTCTGTCTCACATATGACAAAAAGTAGATTATTTAACATTCTATGGTCTAATAGTAGAGGTAATCAAACTGTTTGAATACCAGCAAATACTTCCAGGGACTGGAATTAAACAAGGAGTAGGGAAAAGTCAACACAGCCAATCAAACTCCCTTACTTTAATCTTTTAGGAATCTGAATGACAAGAAATGCCTTGCAACAGAACTTCACGACAGCTAAGGACCTAAATTAATTACTTGCAAAAATTAAGGAAGAAGGCAGAGATCTGCTGCAAGTTTAAGTTTATTCAGTAATATTCCTAGGCATCTATGTATGCTGTCTCTCTTCCATGGGGATAATTAATTCTTGACTAGCTATACCATATTTAAATTGTTGTGAGCCATCAGAATTTGACTAACAGCCCACTGCAACACCTGGTCCCAGTAGGTGGACATTAATTAATCCTTCCACTCCTCATTTCTTTTTTAGTTACTTATTATGCCTAATTGGTTAAATTACAGCAAGTTTCCTACACTAAACACCTGTCTTATGCTTTTCTGGTGAGTACGTGGAGGAGCTGAGGTTTTTTCATTGTTTTCTTGTTTAACTGGGAGTAAAAGCTCTGTAAGAGGAAAATGTTTCCCTTTCTTCACTATACAAGTATTTGCCCCAGCCACTAAAGCAGTATATAATGGATCTGACAACACACTTCTCAGCTGAACTATTTGTAAATAACATTTTGTCGGTGACAAGATTGCAGTGGTAGGCCAATTATACTGAACAACTCATTAGATAGCTACAGTGCACTATCACAGCCCTCCTCTTTCTGATTTTGTCGAAGTTTAAATTCAGCTTTGGCGGGACTTTCAGACATGCAACCAAAATATGGCAGAAAGAGACATGGCAGTAAGAACAAACTTAATGTGGGCCTTACTGGGAGAGAATGTAGAACAGAAGCCAGGCAGGCAGGCTCTGTTCTCAGCAGAAGACACTTAGATAAAAGTAACAATAATAAATGTTTCTTTCTGTAAGACTCATTCAGAAAAGTTTCATTTATTTATATTATTCTGGCAGCATTCTACCTAAAAAAAGTCTTTAGGTCTTCCCTGCTGTGAAAATAAGATTTCAGCTTTCCACGAGCATTTATAAGCATGTTCCTGCCAAAGTGAAATAGAGCTTTGCCAGGCTTTAAGCATGAGAAAGTTTACAGCCATCTCTATTAGTTATCTCCTTAATATATGTATTCCAGAGGTACTACAGCCCTTCAGACTGCAGTTCAGAGTGTTTAATTTTACTAGTGCTGCAAACACCTACAGTTTGGCTCTTGTTAATTAGTTTTACTTTCATAACTACAGGAAGAAGGTCTAAATGCTACTCAGAACTTCAGCTTTTTTTTTTTTTTTTGTTAGAGCTTCCTTTGCTCTTAAAGTGATAAATGTAGTTCTTTGAAATGTATCTTTCAAGATTTTTAAGCAAATTTGCCTGTGAAATCTGCCTCCTCATGCCACCTGCATGTCTGCATTAGTCCTCTGCTGAATTATGAAACTACATACCAGCATCTCAGTTATCCTTTCGAAATAGCTGCCTAGCCCTAGCAGCAGGATCAGTAATTTTCCTTCTTTCTTTTCTACTCAGTTTAGCCTTCTTACTTACTACAGAGCATATAAATAGTGAGTTAAGTTCAGAACATCTTCCTCCTCTTCAGGCATGACTACTCTGCAACATTAACTAGCCCCTTCAAATCTTTAGTGATTTGCTTACCACTCCTCTGAGAAAGGAATAAAAGTATTTGTATTAGTCCAGTATTCCTAATCCAATGCCTCAAAAGGAGCTAAATTTCACTCATGATATCCAACTCCTGCTGCCTTTTTCTAACTAGCAGAATTCAAAGCATAAGTCAGTACACGGCCGAACATTTCTGATTAATCAATTTCACATCCAGTTGGTTTTGCAAACTGCTTCTTTTGTCAATTTTTATATTGCAATTTTCATGTTTGGAAGTTGATCAAAGTATTCTGTTAATAAGTGAGTATTAACAATAATTTCAGTCTTGTGTGGGTTGAGGTTCCAAAGGATTCAAATTTGGTAGCAAGAAGTCTACACAGTCAATCTAATTAGGAAATGAGTGTAGCTCATTATGCTGCACAAAGCACAATCACTACAGAGCAACTATTTGGCAGAGCTACACTCCCACTAGCCAATAGAGGCAGACTAGCAAGATTGGTATCTTTAGAAAGGAAGAATCATTAGTGGTAAGATCAATGGTACTCTTATAAATGAGAATTTCATTCAAAAGGCACCACAGCTATTATAAAACAAGGTCTTTCATATAAGAAAACTTATTATTGCTGTCAGAAACTAGTTTATGTGACATGAGTAAAAAACGTTTTCAATCACAGGCAAGAAATGTGCATGATTTAATTACAATCCTGTAATCTTAAGGTTACTAGAATTACTTTATGTGTGGAAAAAACACAGTAAACCACTGGTGCTCCACAGCAAAACAACCCCAGGGCGACTTCTCCAGGGGATTTCAAACAACTGTGGGGTGGGAAAGACTGGGAAGAGAAGACTCAGATCAGTCTGTGATTATTTCTCCTCTTTAAACAAGAACATGACACTTCCAAAAGTGGGCTGATGAGAACTGAAGGCCTTTCTCGGCCTCCTCCCTCAACTGGGGAATTACTGCTCAAGCATCCTCACCACTGTGCTGTCTGATCATCCCACAGTTCACTGCAGGTATGTGGCTGACCACCATAATCCTCAAAACAACACAGGTGTTTTTTCAGTGGGTTTTTCCTGCAAACATGCTTTTCTAATCCAGGGATTATCCCACTACTAAACTGTAAATCCTTTAAGATAAATAACTTTAACAATGAGACAACCCCAATAGAATGAGAAGTCATCTTTAGCCTGAAGCAGTCACTTTTCTTAGAAAAGCATCAGTTATTTCATGAAAATATAAAACCAGCTGAAAACTGAATCTCCCAACAGTGAAAAATAGAAACCTTTGGCGATTACTTTCCCATGCAGGAAAGTCAATGACATAATGACTTTGCATAACAAATTACATAAAACCATAACAAAATACATCCTCGGAACAAACGTGAAAGGGTAAAATTAAAAACATTCTCTATTTACCTACAGATACTGCAATTCCTACGTAAACCAATGTAGTGATTAAGATGGCCAACAGCGTTCCTTTAGGTATGGCTGACTGAGGATCCTGAAAGAAAAATGTCAGTGGACAGTGATGACAGAGGTCAATGCACACTTGAGTGGTCATGAAAAATGTTTTTAATTCACTACTTACCGCAAGGTCCCCCGAGATATTTGCACCAGCAAGTATGCCAGTTGCAGCAGGGAAGAAAATAGCAAACACAGAAAAGAAAGTTTCCTCTTGTCGGAAATCTGGTCCAAAATTCTCCATGAATATGTCAGCTGCAGGAGAAGATTTAAGTCTGTCAATATTCACATGGAAGCTGAAGTATGAACCCATTCCAGCCACTATCAGACCAGTAAAGAAGCTGACAGTCACAGGATCTTCTTAAAACTAAATGTAGAACATTTAAGCCCTAATTCATCACTTCAACTCAAAGTCAACACAATAAACTTAAGCAGATTTAAAGGCAGAAAAAATACTTACAGTATAATCCAGCTTTTTAAAATTTTATATTCAATATTAAGCAATATTCAAATTTTGACCCAACTGCAGTAGTTAGAAGACTTCAGCAAAAAAGTCTCCACAGTTAAACAGGACTATAAGATATATTAGATGTTTAATTTAATTATAGCAGCTTATTTTGCAAAGAAAGGTATTGTTTACCATACTGTAAACTGTTCCAACATACCATTATAACCAAAGAAACCTTTGGGCTTCTTGCTCTCCAGAGGAATAAATGTTCCTATGACAAAGTCTCCAATAGCAAGTATGAGGATCACCAGCAGGACTATCTGTGCCTGAAACACAATGACTGCTGTCAGACAGGAGAACTTGTTCTTTTCACAGTGTCAAGTGCTGTGCTATAAAATGTAAATGTTTACTTGATTCCAAATTCAGCTTCACCTTTTCAGCATGTTCTCTGCAAAAAAATGAGGAAAGCTGGAGAGAACTTGTACAAGGATGTTTAATTAAGAAATAGAAATAATTTCCAAGTTTTATGCCTAATCAAAAAGATTTATTATTACTAAATGCCTCAAAATTACACTTCTAAGACAAAATGCTTAAAGGGACTAATTTCTCTCTATATAAGCCTTCCAGAAGGAATACATTTGAGGAGATTGAAGCAATTTACATGAAAATAGC
Source organism: Urocynchramus pylzowi (assembly GCA_013397555.1). Lineage (NCBI taxonomy): Eukaryota > Metazoa > Chordata > Aves > Passeriformes > Fringillidae > Urocynchramus > Urocynchramus pylzowi. The sequence goes on along the minus strand of VZRH01000788.1, from coordinate 223,855 downwards.
CAAATGCAACACAAATGCTACTATTGCATTATTAGCCATGGTCATCCTTTGTCTTATACTTTAGTATGTGGTATTTTCTAATAACTTTATTACATCCAGAACGAAACAGCTTTCGTTTCCTATTTTATGCAAGGAAATAGTTTATTTTGCTACATTCTCATGTTCTCAACCCTTACTAAGGAAATTAAATTGCAAACTACAACAATTATTTGTTAATTTTTGTTAATTCCTAGTTTTGAGACTTCTTTTATGACAACCTAGATTTTTAGTCACTTTTCCACAGAACTATTATAAGCCCTACAAGTTGAATAAGAAGTACTTTGTACCATCCAACACCTCAAAAGTGTGAACAAAGATAAATCTAGGTGTCATAAGTAGTGTTCAGGTCTTCCATTTAAATAAGCAATCACTACTGTTATCTTTTGGGTTATTTGGTTCCTTAGAAAGGAATGTCAGTAGCCTGGGGGAAGCTATTCACAGACCTTTTTCAGGCCTAGGATCAGGAGTTAATATGCAATATCACTGTGGCATTGTTCAAGCCTATAAAACAAAGTTTTCAGTTCACACAGAGTCTCAGAAAAGCATGGTGGAACAGTGATAAGCGGAGCAAAATGGCCCGGAGCAGATTTAAAAGTCCACCTGAAGAAAACAGCTTCTGCCTGTATTGAAATCTTTGTAAAGCCTCAAGAATAGGTGAAAGGTGTGAGGATACAACTGAGTGCTTACAGAAGTCTTCAATGAGACAGGAACATAAACGTGAAGTTATCACAAAGCAATATTCACAAGTGGATTTTTTCCAGTAACTAACTAGGCTTCTCCCTGAAGCTAGGGATGTTTGCTGAATATCTTACTTAAATTCCAAAGTCTGAAAGAATGGGCTTCTAAGACTTCAACACAAGGAGCTGAGCAGTAAACACCAAAACTAAAAAAGCCATTTTTTAAAGCAAACTTCCCTGGAATCAATCCCAATCTCTCCTCACTTTTAGATCTGTTTCAAAGGCATTATTATACATTCCCCTGCTCCATTTTCCAAGGCATTCTCTAAGAGATGGCTAAAGCATAGGAGAAACCACAGATCAAGATGGAGACAGTGGTGTTTTGCTATGCTGAGTTTTATGTTAGCCCACATGAAATGCTTGTTTGACAGGTTCAGTTGCCTATCATTGCTCCCACTTGCCTCCTTCCATGAAGAGAAACCAAGTCTCGACTTCTAATTGAGGACAGGACTTTTTAAAGCTACCCCTAAAATAAGGATGGCACTGCAGTAATAGCACAATTCAGGTTTGATGTAGAAACATTAAACAAAGGTATTTTCATGCAAACAATTGTTATATAACTGCTAATGCTACACAACAAAATAAAGACACTACTTGTCACTTCAAGTGGCAGCAGCCAGAGGATTATTAACAAATAATTATTTCAAAACAGTTCAGAGTAAGGAAGTCAGCATTGTTTGCAGTAAAGAGAGCATCACAAATTCAAGTTATAGACAGTGAAGGGCTACTTGAGAATGGTAAACAGTTTTTACAGAATTTCAATTTAGAAGTTCCTGCCAAAGTAAATTTCTGTAAGTTTCTTTTGTCCCCAGAAGATCAAAGCAATGCACTTGATCTTCACTCACTACTTCTAGGATCCCTATTTCTTGTAAGCAACGATGATAAAAAACCCTCTCTCATTTTCAGTATACATAGCATCATCTTCTTGATGCAGGAGCACAAGAAACTTGCAACACTCCATGAAGAGGTTCCATCAGCTGCCTCTCAGTGAAGAAAATAGGACCTATTTTCTGTTTATGACATAAACATAAGTTGGGAAGGAAGCCCCAGTGAGAAGCTCTTCTCAAGTTTTTGGGTTTTTTTTGGTTTTTTTTTTTTTTTGAACACATTAAGGTCAGATACTCAGAAAAAGCCTGCAAGGCGCAGGAAACAGAGAGCAAGCTACACTGCCTCATAATACAAACCAGAAAACTGGTAAGGCAGAAGAACTTCTCTGTTAAGATCTCTTCAGTCAGAGCTGACCTAAGACTGTGCAGCCTCAAGAAGAGGGAAGGATTTTCCCTCCTACACATTCACCATCACCAACATTCAAAACCTTTCTCCATGCTGGGTCTAGTGAACGCATCCCACTGTCTGGCTGTTTCCAGGTGAAAATCAAACCAGAAGAGAATGAAAGAGAAGGGAAGCCAGCCCTGCGTTTTTCATCCTCAGAATCTGCCTAAAGTTCATAGTAAGGGAAAACTCCCATGCTGAAGTTCTTACCTTCTCTTGTGCCGTAATTGCCCAGAAGAGGGAAATACCATTAGTCTGTTTGACAATGTCATTAAGAGGGGATCATGCTGGAGTTTAGGTTCTCATAGATGCTGAAGTTTCCAGTGAAGTGGTTTAAGGCCTAAAATGCCTTTTCACAGCTGCACATGCTAGTGCCAGACCAAGAGCTACTGCATAAAAGTCAACTGACTTCTGATGCACCATCATGCAATACTGAATACACTGAATACACTGAAAATAAATCAGACAGCTAAGGTACAAAAATGGAATCAAAATTATGAAGCAGAAAATAAAAAAAAAAGATGGGAGTTCCTTACTTTTGCTTCCCACTCCATTCCTGCAATGGAAATGCCCAGCAGTATAACCACCGTGATAGCCCCGATGATTCTGATATCATTCATTTCATCGATCATCAACGTTCCATTTTCCTAGCAAAACAAACAAAAAAACACAGTCATATACTTCATCAGGTAAATACCTTCCCTAAAGAACAGCATTTTATTCACTATAATTTATTAGTTAACCTGCACACCACAAATTTACTGATTGTAAATTCCCTTTAAGGACACAAGTAATTTGGGTTTTGCCTTGTTTTTAGATCAATGAATCTTCCAAATGAAAATGATAAGGGCTGTTCAGCCTGGAGAAAAGAGAGCTCCAGGGAGACCTTATTGCCATCACTTAACATTTAAAGGGGGCTTACAAGAAAGATGGGAACTGACTTTTGGATAGGGCTTGTGGTGACAGAACAAAGAATAACGTTTTTAAACTAAAAGATGGCAGATTCAGGCTAGATGTAAGATAGAAATATTTTACAGTGAGGGTGGGCAGGCCCTGGAACAGGGTGCCCAGAAAAGCTGTGGCTGCCCCTGGATTCCTGGAAGCACCCAAGGCCAGGCTGGATGGGGCTGGGAGCAGCCTGGGATAGTGGAAGGAGTCCCTGCTCATGGCAGGGGGTGGCACTGGATGGGCTTTAGGGTGCCTTTCATCCCAAACCATTCTCTGATTCTACCTGGATAGGGGATGGACTAGTGACCTTGAAATGTCTCATCCAAACCCCACCGTTTTATGTTCAGATGAATCAAAACCCAAGCATGAGCTTAACTTCACATGAAAAATATATACTTTATATACTCAAACTTTCTATATGAAGTATAAAACTTTATATATAAAGCATAATCAATATAAGCACTGTCATCCACATACCTTGAGTAGCTCGACAACTGTCTCTGCAAAACCAACAACATACATTGCCACTGCCACAGCATTGGCAAATGCAAAAATCAGACCTATGGCACCACCAAACTCTGGCCCCAGACTTCTGGAAATTAAGTAATATGCTCCTCCTGAAAGAAAAAAAAAAGAAAACAAATGACAAAAAAGTATAGATAGAGCTTATAACAGACAGTCACCAGCACTTTGACATTTACACAAGCCAGAATCTACTCACTCTTTATTCCCTGATGTATTGGAAAATAACCCTTAACTCAGTATTTTAGGGACAGATGTGCTGAAGTTTCAGGAATGTATTTCAAGTTCTTAGGAGAAGAGACCAGTTAGAAATAACCATAATTCATGCACCACCTCATATTACTGCATATCAGGTATGCAATCAGCTCTTTGGTTAAAAAACTGTAGAACACAAGCTGCAGCATAACTGGGCTTTTTACTTCAAACTGCTCAAAGCACTTGTGCAGTCAAGATCAAGGAACTGGCAAAGCAGACTGCAGTAAACCCACTGAAGTTCCAAACTTCCAAGACCTGTTTCTAAAAGCTTTGCTGTTAAATTAATTTTCTGCCCTCCAACGGGACTCTGTTCTTTGTACTTTTGAGCTGGACAAAAATAACAAATCAACATGACAAATGAAAATCTGAGTATCTGGAGTATTACAGGAAGGTAAAGTTTAGAAAACGTAGCAAAGGCTTATTCCTCAAATTTAAAGTTAAGCTTTCTAGAAGCAACAAAATCCTCCAGCTCCAGTCTGATGTAACTGAGTGCATGCTAAAAATCTGCAACAGAAAATGCTTAATTTCACTGCATTAGACTTCTTGTGGAAATCGTACATACGCACCCAGCTTGGTCATACTCTGTATTTCTTATGTAACATTAAAAAAATCCTACTGTAATGTAACATTTTCATAGGAACAATTGTTCCTATGAAATTCTACTGTTTTTCCAATTCAGCACTTCAAATTTTCTAATGAAGTACTATTTTTCAAGAGTGACTTAAAAAAAAAAATGGAGCTCCTATACAGATGGGAAAACCTGATATACATGATAGAATTAAAAAACAGAAGGGCATTTAGACACTAAGCTTGACATAATGCTACCACTCATAGCTGATTTTTCCCATTGGGTCTGCTTACTTTGTGATAGTGAGGCTTTTCATTCTTAATCTTAATAAAGATAGTTTTATAAGCTCCTACTTTAATTTCATCATATTTTTTTCCTAGTAGCAGTCTTGTAATGTCATGAGTAAAGCAGTTTGATCGTGTCAGAGGCACAACCATTTCCAAAAATAGCTGACAACACCACATAAGCCATGGAACAGAATGAAAACCATCACCCTTGGGAAAGCTGGAGCTAACAGAGTTTGGAGAGTTACTTGTGTGAAGGTTTATTTCAGGACATGAACACATACAAGCACATTTTTAACCAACCAGTGCAGCTCAGGAGAATATTGCTGGGTATGTATCCTCAAAAAAACTTGTATTACAAAAATTTACACCAATAAAGTTTATTTTACAGCATAAAAGCAAGGTACTAGTTCAAATCTAATCAGCAGGCTACCTATTGACTTTTTGTTAATTATGTGACTGTTTAATCACACACAGAACACAAGGAATGCTTTGCTCCTCAGCAACATTAAAGTGTACATTCCAGAGTGACAAAAGCCTAAAAACTTCATGAAAATAGAATTACCTCCTCTTACAAACCCATTTGTGGCTATTGCTGAAGTAGACAGTCCTGTAATAGTTGTCACAACAGTGGCCATTCCAATAACCAAGACAGACAGACCTTTTGGGAAAAGAGATGAAAAACACTGTAAGCCCTGCAGTATTAAAGAGTACCAACCTTCAACTTAATTTCATTTAAATATTCAAGTCTTGCAAATACAACACAAATTTATTTTCAAACAAAAGGCCTCCTCTTTCCTCTATCAGGATACAAATAAAACTGGGCAAAGATTCTCTTAATCAGCAAGGTAAGAGCTGTATTCTACAGATCAAACTAAGCCTTTGAAAAGATTTGCTTATAAACTACACAGTCTTTTGGCAGGGTTTAATAACTAATAAGATCAAAAGTTTATATCTACAGTTAACTGAGACTTACAAATGTCAATTTTAAAATACTTGCCTTGTACCTAAATGAAAAAGTCTAAGTAACCGGTTGAAGTATTTGATAAGATGAATTACCATGAAAATTTGCAATATTAAGGTAATTTCCTATCCCTGTCTGAAGTAAAAGTTCATGATCAGCATCTCTAGTGGATCACATTTGAAATTTGCTGAAATAAAATTACAGCATTAGTACCCATACCTATCCCAGCTTGTCCTACAATCCATGATAGTCTGATGAAGAGCATCACACCCCAAATATTCAACATACATCGTACCTAGGATAAACCAGAAATTTAACATAGATTAATTCTTGCATCTGCAGTCATTTTCACTAATTCTTCATTTCAGTTTTTAATGTTCTAAAAATTATCTTGCTATATTTCCTCACCACTTTTCAAATTATTCCACAAGAATATGATGTTATTATACAAGTTTAAGTTTGGTAAAAAAAAAAAAAAAAAAAAAAAAA